>CM057747.1:2705156-3305156 GCA_030064425.1 Trapa bicornis
CCCTCTACAATTTCCTACCAGTTCTAGAGAGAATTGACAGAATTTTGATGATGAAATTATAACTCAATTCGGCATCAATTGATATAATTCTTGATTCCAGGATGAACCTCAGGATGAGAGCTATCTGCCCAGATCGAAAGCTCGGGCTGATGTGCCCCCGACGGTAAGTAATTGAATCTTTCTCTCTTTATAGTCTATTTTCCGGCGAAGCTCCGTTTGAGCTCGTTCCGATGTCAAAACTTGTAATTCAAAGTGCTATTGAATCGTATGAACATGTAGAAACTTAATTTTAACTTCAATTTCAATAATTAGAAGTGTTTGCTCAGTCAATTTGATGAAACCAAATCAGTTGTGTTAGTAAGTTAAAATTGGGGGAAAATTGGGGGGGGGGGGGGGGGGGGGGGGGAGGGGAGGGGGGGATTGGGGAAATTAGGGATTTTCAAAAATTCAAAGGACAAAAATGCAATTTTATAAAATTGAGGGTCAATTAGGCATGATAAGAATGTTAGAGGGCCAATTGAGGAATTTTAGAATTTTTGGGGTGAAACTTACCATTTTTGTAAAGGAAAGGAAAAGCTAGACGTAGCTTCAAGCGTACAAGACCGGGGTGGGGTTGGGATGAGGTATTTGTTCCCATACGGATACAAAGAATTAATTTTCGGGATTGAGGGTCAAATGTGGTGTACATCCACTCATTCTCACAATAGAATGGACGTACTTCTTTCTAGGTGGCCGGTAAAGTGGCTTCGACGCCACGAGTGGGTTCAATGGACGTGCTGGCCTACGATTGCGTGATTGACCTTCATGATGAAGGATGTGTGTTGGGTAATGACACACCGTGATTAAAAAGAAATGGTGATAAAAACATAGATTTGAAATGAAAGGATTTTTGAAAGGAAATAAGGAGTCTGACATACTCCAAAACAAATCTTTTTCCTAAAAGTTAAATTTTGAAAACCCATTCACAGATTTGTTATACTCGTCCCCTCCTTTATATCTCTTTTAGGAAATTTCAGAAAGTTTACCCTTAAAGACCATCAACTAAGATACCTATGAGACATGTATGATAAATTTAAAATTTTATACAGTTTTGATTTATTTTATTATAGTAAAGGTGGAAGTTTAAAGGATGCCTTACTATTTATGGTTTATAATAAGGGGAAACCCTTTAATAAACCGGTAGAGTGACAGGTTGATCACGGGGATCCAACCAAACCGGGTCAGGACGTGACATGATTTGTATATAAATAGTTTATAATATTTTAAATTAATATAAATATTTTTTATTAAATAGTTATTAAAGGATTTCCTGAATTATATAGCTACATTGAAAATTATAATTTATTTTAATATATTTAAATATCTTAACTATATTAATAATTATATTTCCAATAATTATATAAAACAAAAATTTAACTATACATTCATTTATTTCAAATATTATAAGTTTAAGAAAAAGTAAGTTGTCCTATTTGTATTTATGAAATTATTTTATTAGAAAATTATAATTAAAAAATAAATGTAATTAAAAAAAATTATTTTCTTATTGCAAAATGTATTAATTAGTGAAGTAATAAATATTTTATATATATAAAGAGAAATAACTTATTTTGATATATAGTAGAGGTTTAATAACTTATATGATTGATATATAAATAGTTTATTATATTTTGAATTAGTATAAATATTTGTTTATTAAATAGTTATTAATGGATTTGCTATATAATGCGAACCCCGCCAATATAATAATGGCACCCTACAGCAAATATGGAATAGACCCTAATACTTTTACAATGCAAGTTAAAAGAATGGAATATATCTTTCTTGATTGAAAAACAAGGTACATATAGAAGTAGACGCCACACCAAACTACTCTAAGAAAAACTATTAGAAAACCTTAATGATAAATCTGATTGCTTGAACGCCACAAGTAAAAACCTAATATATTCAAAAGTTCTCTAAAAATAGAAATAAGACATAAATCTCACAATAACATTAAAATCAAAATTTGTCTTTACAATGCTTTGAAGTTAGCATTTTATATGCATTTATGAATATTAGATATTCCCTAAATACGGAAATAAAATATTATAGTTGACATGCCAAACATATACAGAATATTACTAATAATATATTTATGGTTTCTTTATTTAGAGATGTCTAGATAATAAATATTCTCAGTATATTATCTTAGAAATATATTATTTTATTCTTGAATCTTCTAAAAGATTTATTTTTTTAATAAATCTCGCACTTAAAATTCAAATTTGAATTATCTTCTTTAGATTTTATTAAGCTCTTCTTTTGGGCTTGTGATCTTATTGTACTCTTCTTTTGGGCTTCCACTTGGGTTTCTTCAATTGCTTCAATTAACCTATTCAATTCTTATTCAAATCTTTTAGCCATTAACTTAAGAATAATAGCCTGCCCAATTTGATTTATATCATTCTTCCCCTCTTGAAAATGATTTATCCTCAAATATTCGATCTTCTTGTCACCTACACACAAAAAAATATTAGATTAGGAATATTAAAAATATAAATAACATCATACTTACGAGATAAAACCCGTTTGTCAATATTATTGATTAGTTTCACCATTCCAATTGATAAACCTACTCTAGGAATGAGTTAAGCCCAAATTCCTGGATAAAAAAATAATTTTCTTAAAGCCTTGATTGACTTGATTTTCATATGTTATTTTATGAATTTGTTTTAGAAACTCACTTTTTCTCTTCAAATCTAAATTTACTAACTTATCAATAATAAGTAATATCAAATTTAGACGAGTCAATGAATTAAAATTATAAATAATTTAACTAATGAAAATATAATAATAGAATGAAGATAATGAATATACATAAAGAAAATATCATGTAAATACTTAGTTGAAAATAAATGTTTTGTCTCAAATTTATTCAAAAATATATTGCAAAAGTAAGTTAAAATTTTTAAATCACAATTAAATACAATAATTCTAGAAATATAATGCGATATAACTTCTCCAAATAATAAATAAGCAATTTTTTATGCACACTCATTTTTAAAAAATTGTTTAACTATGAGAAACAAAAAATATCTCACCCTTTTAATCCTAAGTAATTTATAAATTAATTCCATGAATAAATCATTTCAAGCAGATATTTTAGGAACTGAAATATGAATATACAAAATATGAAATTGTTTTACTAAATTTATCTTTTTCATATGTAATGCTTTTAAAACAAATTTTGCTCATATTTCTTTTCATATATAGAACATAATTATATTCATTCAATATTGCAATAATCTGAACTACCATAGATTGTCCAGTAAGTTCTAAGACATAAGATTTCTTAACAAGTAACATACACAAATAAAATTGAGAGATGAATAATTTATTTTCCTAAGAAATAAACCAATTTTGTAAGTAAAACTTTCCAAACACATCTTTTTTACAACTATCAATCATTTCACAAGAATTATGATATGCATATACGTTCTTAATATAATTAAAATAATGTAATTTAGTAACAATTAGTGTAAGCATAACATACCTTCATAATATTGCATCGACAACTATATATTTCATACCTTGTCTATACTTGATCACATATGAGTAAGTCTTGATAAAAACCACCCACCTTGGACCACGCTTAGTCAACCTGTGTCCCCTCTTAAGGTGAAAATCAAATACATGATTCATATCAATCACATATTCTTTTAGTCTTAACTACCATATTTGTAGAGGTTGAGAAAATACAAATATCTCATTATTGTAGGTAGGATAGTTGAAGGCTAATTTGTTACACTTTTTTCTAAAATATATAATCAATACACCTCAAATTTCTATTTCTAATACTTCACAATTAAATTTGAATAATTTAGTAAAATTGGGTAAGGCAAGCAAAAAGGATTTAGTTAGTTCATCCTTAAAATATTTGAATATATTTTCTTGCACATCACATAATTTAAATAAAATATTGTTTTATAAAAATATAGCAAGAGGTATAGGACAACTAGTAAATTTAGTAATATAACCAATATAAAAATAAGTAAATCTTAGGAAACTTCTCATCTCTCTGACCATATAAGGTGTTGGCCAATATTGAATTGTATTAATTTCCTTTTTAATGGGAATTCATTCAAAACTTGCAACACATTTAGAAAATACAATATTATTCTAACAAAATATATATTTCCTAAAATTGAAAAATAATATATATTTACTAAAAATATTTAAGGGTAATTTTAAATATTCTTCATGTTCATATAAGGAAATATTATATATTATTATAGCATTAACATATATATTAATAAACTTTTCAATTAAAATGTGTAAGAAATAATTCCATAATCTTATAGAAGTATTAGTTGATTTAGTTAAACTAAAAATCATAATTAACCATTCATATAAACTTGGTTTTATCTTTAATGCATTTGTCAATTTATATTCATATTTTATTATAATTTCATTATATTCACTTTTAATCTTTATTTTTTAAAATCAAATAATATTTATACAAATCATCTACAATATACCAGGGTATTGTCAATAACTTGACAATCAATGTATACTTGCCAAGTTTTATCCCTTTTGGATAGTTGCACAATTGGTGGATTAATTCTCTTTGATACGATTCTCTTTTCCATCAGCTTTATGACTTGGTGTTGAGTTTGCAGCTTTATCCTTCGACTTGATAACAAAATAAAAGATATCTTCTTTGGAACATGCTTGAATTCCTACAAAAAAAAGATATACTATTTCTCTTGTACCTTTTTCAACTTTGCATTTTATATTTTTCTTTTCAATTATGGCTTTTATCTCTTCTTCTTTTTCTGTTATTTTCTTTTCATTTGCCTTTTTCCTTTTCAATTGATCCTCACATATTTGTTGTAGAGTCAAAGGTACAAGATATATCAATATATTATTCATCACAAATGAGCAATTATTTATTAATCTATCATGTCTAACTCGACGATCAAACTTCCTAGGTTACCCCAATAGAATATCGCATGCATACATTGGCACCACATCACATAATACCTCATCCTTATATTTCCAAAAAGAGAATGAAACTAACACTTGCTTGGTTACCTCGAGTTTGTGTTGATCGTTCAACCTTTGAATTGGATAAGGCTTCGAATTCTTCAGTGTAAGTAATGCCAACTTCTCCAGAAGCTCGATGCTAGATATATTAGTGCATCATCCCCCATCTATGATGACAAAACATATCTTATTTTTCATAGAACAACGAGTATGAAATAGATTCTCATGTTGGTTGTCTATGATGTAATCAATCCATGGCCATTGATTGATGGAATCGTGCCAAGTGTTATCATAATTAACTTGGAGATCTTTTTCTCAAACACTCATGTTTCACACTCCAATGACTTTTTCATATAGATTTAAAACACTCTTGTCTTTTTCCACTCATATGTCTTTTTTCAATTTTAATTGAACTCAAGAACAAATCATTTTCATGAAGCAGTTCAACTTGAGGAACAATCAAAACAAATAAATAAGATTTCAAAAAGTAATTCTAAAAAGGATCTAAGTGTAAGATGTGAGGATACTAAAAAAAATATAGAAAGAAGAATAAAATTTAATAAAGTAGAATGAATATTATAGTTAATATAGACTTTTGTGTTTTTTAAACTTTTTTTATGCCTTTTTTAATTTTTTTGCCTTTTTTCTTTTTTTTGCACGACTTTTTTTTACTTTTTTTTACGAATTTGTTTTTGTTTTTTTAAATTTTTTTAGGCTTTTATAAACAATTATTTTGGCATTTTTTTAACTTTTTTTATTTTTTTAATATAAAGAAAGTAGATAAAAAAGATGAGATTTTTTTATAGAGACTAGGGGTAGAAAGAAGATAATGAAAATATAACTAGATAGGAGAAAAAAAATATTTTTTTTGTGTTTTTTATACTAAATAGAAATAGGTAGAAGATAAGGTAAATAGTATGAAATTTGAAAGAATAGTATGGAACTTACTGTGCAACCGTGTGCTCTAATACCAACTGATGTAAAAACCGCTAATATACTAACGACACCCTACACCAAATATGCAATAGACCCTAAAACTTTCACGAAGTAAGTTAAGAAAATGAAATATACCTTGCTCGATTGAAAACCAAGGTACGGATAGAAGTAGATGTCACACCAAACTACTCTAATAAGAGCTCTTAGAAAACTTTGATGATAAGTATGATTGCTTGAACACCACAAGTAAAAACCTAATATGTTCAAAAATTCTCTCAAAAGGGAAAGAATACATAAACCTCACAATAACATTGAAATCAAAATCTGTCTTTACAATACTTTGAAGTTAGCCTTTTACATGCATTTATAAATATTAGATATTCTCTAAATAAGGAAATAAAATATTATGAATGACATGCCAACCATATAGAGAATATTGCTAATAATATATTTGTGGTTCCTTTATTTAGAGATGTCTAAATAATAAGTATTCTTAGTATATTATCTTAAAAATATTTGGAAATATGTTATTTTGTTCTTCAATCTTCTAAAATATATATTATGTTAATAAATCTACCACTTAAAATTTAAATTTTAATTATCTTTTTGAGATTTTATTAAGCTCTTCTTTTGGGCTTCCTCATGGGTTTCTTCAATTGATTCAATCAACCCATTCAGTACATATTCAAATCTTTTAACCGTTAACTTGAGAATTATAATGTAACCAATTTGATTCACATCACTGCATTATATGTCCATATTGAAAATAATACTCAATTTTAACATATTTCAATATATTACCCATTTTAATAATATTTTCAATAACTATATAGAAAAAAATTTAACTCTAAATTGATTTATTTCAAATATTATAAGTATAAGAAAAAGTAAAGAGTTCTATTTGTATATATAAAATTATTTCATTAAAAACTTATAACTAAAAAATAAATGTAATTAAAAAATTTTATTTAATTATTACAAAATGTATTAATTAGTAAAGTAATTGCAAAATTAATATTGCATATTAATTTAATTTATTTGATATATTTTTTTCTTAAAATAGAAGTATGTAAATAGTTAGTTTATATATATAAAGAGAAATAACTTACTTTGATATATAGTAGAGGTCTAATGACTTATATGATTGGTATATAAATAGTTTATAATATTTTAAATTAGTATAAATATTTGTTTATTAAATAATTATTAAAATATTTATTGTATTATGTGGCGATATTGAAAATAATACTTAATTTTAAAATATTTTAATATTTTAACTATTTTAATATCTATATTTTCAAATAACTAAATAGAACAAAATTTTATCTCTAAATTCATTTATTTCAAATATTATAAGTATAAGAAAAATTAAAGAGTTATATTTGTGTGTATAAATTATTTTATTAGAAAATTATGATTAATAAATAAATGTAATTAATAATTTTTGTTTCATTATTGTAAAATTTAATAATTGGTAAAGTAATTGCGAAATTAATATTGCATATTAATTGAATTTATTTGATATATATATATATATATATGTTAGTGTGTATTTTTTTCTTAAAATAAGAGTTTATCAATGGTTAATTTATATATATAAAGAAAAATTACTCATTTTGAAGTATGCTAGAAGAGCGTATGAAGAAGATCCGACTTCCCCTACAGATAGTGTAATGACTTATATGACTGTTATATAAATAGTTCATTATATTTTAAATTAGTATAAATATTTTTTTATTAAATAGTTACTAAATAATTTATTGCATTATCTAACCAAATTGAAGATTATACTTAATTTTAACATATTTAAATATCTTAACCATCTTAATAATTATATTTTCAATAACTATATATAAAAAATTTAACTCTATATTTATTTATTTCAAATATTATAATTATAATAAAAAGTAAAGAGTCTTATTTGTATGTATAAAATTATTTTATTAGAAAATAATAATTAAAAATTAAATGTAATTAATAAATTATATTTTATTATTGTAAAATATATTAATTATTGAAATAATTACGAAATTAGTATTGTATGTTAATTGAATTTATTTAATATTTATATTTTTTTTCTTAAAATAGGAGTATGTAAATAGTTAGTTTATATATATAAAGAGAAAATACTTATTTTGATATAAGGTATAGGTGTAATGTCTTATATAATTGGTATATAAATAGTTTATAATATTTTAAATTAGTACAAATATTATTTTATTAAATAGTTATGAAATGGTTTGATATATCATATGGTCACATGGATAATGATACTTAATTTTAACATATTTCAATATATTAACCATATTAATAATTATATTTGCAATAACTATATAGCAAACAAATTTAACTCTAAATTCATTTATTTCGAATATTTTAAATATAAGAAAATGTAAAAAGTTGTATTTACAAGTATGAAATTATTTCATTAGAAACTTATAATTAAAAAATAAATGTAACTAAAAAAATTTGTTTCATTATTGCAAAATGTATTAATTAGTGAAGTAATTGTGAAATTATTATTGCATGTTAATTGAATTTTTTTCTTATATTTATATTTTTTTATAATAATAGGCGTATGTAAATAGTTAGTTTTTAATACATAAAGAGAAATAACTTATTTTGATGTATGGTAGAAGTGTAATATCTTATGTAATTATTATATAAATAGTTTATAATATTTTAAATTAGTATAAATATTTGTTTATTAAATAGTTATTAATGGATTTATTGTAATATATGTCCACATTGAAAATAATACTTATTTTTAACATATTTCAATATCTTAACTATCTTAATAATTATATTTCAAATAATTATATAGAACAAAAATTTAACTCTACATTCAATTATTTCAAATATTATAAGTATATGAAAAAGTAAAGAGTCCTATTTGTTTGTATGAAATTATTTCATTAGAAATTTATGATTAAAAAATAAATTTAATTAAAATTTTTTATTTAATTATTACAAAATGGATTAATTTGTTAAGTAATTACGAAATTAGTATTGTGTGTTATTGAATTTATTTGATATTCATATTTTTTTAGTTTAAAATAGGAGTATGCCAATAGTTAGTTATATTAAGTGAAATAACATGTTTCTCTCAAACACTAATTTTTCACACTCAAATTACTTTTTCTTATAGATTTAAAACACTTTTGCCTTTTTTCACTCATATGTCTTCTTTCAATTTTAATTGAATTCAATAACAAATTATTTTCATTAAGCAGTTCAACATGAGGAACAATTAAAACAAATGAACAAAATTTCAAAAAGCAATTCTAAAAATGATCTTAGTGTAAGGTGTGAGGATATAAAAAAAATAGAGAAAAAAGAATAAAATCTAATAAAGTAGAATGAATAATATAGTGAATATGGACTTTTGTACCTTTTCTCTTTTTTTTTTTGCTTTTTTTAAACATTTTTATGCCTTTTTTTAATTTTTTTGCTTTTTTCACGCCTTTTTTTTAAATTTTTTATGAATTTGTTTTTTTTTTTAAATTTTTTTAGGCTTTTATAAAAAAATTATTTTGGTATTTTAATATTATTTTTACTTGTTTAATATAAAGAAAGTAGTTGAAAAACTGATATTTTTTTTAGAAACTATGGGTAGAAAAACGATAATGAAAATATAACTAGATTAGAGAAAAAGAAACTTTTTTATGATTTTTTATATTGAGAAATACGTAGAAGATTAGGAAAATATAACAAAATTTAAAAGAATACTTATGAAACTTGTCATGCAACCCTGTACTCTGATATCAACTTATGTGAATCCCGCCAATATACTAATGAAAACATACACCAAATATTGAAAATACCCTAAAACTTTCACGACAAAAGTTAAAAGAATAGAATATACCTTATTCGATTGAAAAACAAGGTACAGATAGAAGCAGACGTCAAATCAAAGTTTTCTAAAAAGAGCTTTTAGAAAACCTTGATGATAAATCTGAACGCCTAAGAATATGATATATTCAAAAGTTCTCTAAAAAGAGAAAGAAGATAAAATCTCAATATAACATTGAAATTAAAATTTGTCTTTACAATGTTTTGAAGTTAACTTTTTATAGGCATTCATAAATATTATATATTATCTAAATAAGAAAATAAAATATTATGGTTGACATGCCAACCATATAGAGAATATTACCAATAATATATTTATGTTTCCTTTATTTAGAGATGCCTAAATAATAAATATTCTTAGTATATTATCTTAGAAATATTTGAAAATATATTATTTTATTCTTCAATCTTCTAGAATATTTATTATGTTAATTAATCTTCCACTTGAAATTTAAATTTGAATTATCTTTTTAAGATTTTATTAAGCTCTTGTTTTGGGCTTCATATCTTATTAAACTATTCTTTTGGGCTTGCACTTGGGTTTTTTCAATTACTACAATCAATTCATTCAATACTTATTCAAATCTTTTAACTATTAACTTTGAGAATTATAGCGTGCCTAGTTTGATTCATATCACTTCATTATATGGCCAAACTAAAAATAATAATTAATTTTAAAATATTTAAATATCTTAACCATCTTAATAATTATATTTTTAATAACTATATAGAACAAAAATTAAACTCTACATTTATTTATTTCAAATATTATAAGTATAGGAAAAAGTAAAGAGTTCTATTTGTGTGTATAAAATTATTTTATTAGAAAATTATAATAAAAAATTAAATGTAATTAAAATTTTTTGTTTCATTATTTCAAAATGTATTAATTAATTAAGTAATTGTGAAATTAATATTATATATTAATTAAATTTATTTAATATTTATATATTTTTTTTAAAATAGAAGTATGTCAATAGTTAGTTTATATATATAAATAGAAATAATTTATTTTGATATATGATAGAGGTGTAATGACTTATATTATTGTTATATAAATAGTTTATAATATTTTAAATTAGTATAAATATTTGTTTATTAAATTATTATTAAAGGATTTGCTACATTATATGGCCATATTGAAAATAATATTTAATTTTAACATATTTTAATATCTTAACTATCTTAATAATTAAATTATGAATAACTATATATAACAAAAATTTAACTCTACATTTATTTATTTCAAATATTATAAATATAAGAAAAAGTAAATAGTCCTATTTGTTTGTATGAAATTATTTAATAAGAAAATTATGATTAAAAAATAAATGTAATTAAAAATTTTATTTTATTATTATAAAATATATTAATTAGTGAAGTGATTGTGAAAATAGTATTGCATTTTAATCGAATTTATTTGATATTTATATTTTTTTTAAATAGGAGTGTGACAATAGTTAATTTATATTTATATAAATAGAAATTACTTATTTTGATGTATGTTATAGGTGTATTGACTTATATGATTGGTATATAAATGGTTTGTATTATTTTAAATTAGTATTAATATTAATTTATTAAATAGTTATTAAAGGATTTCCTGCATTATATGTTCAATTTAAAAATTGTACTTAATTTTAAGATATTTAAATATCTTAATAATTATTTTTTCAATAATTATATTGAAAAAAAATTAACTTTAAATTCATTTATTTCAAATATTATAAGTATAATAAAAAATAAAGAGTTTTATTTGTATGTATAAAATTATTTCATTAAAAAATTATAATAAAAAATAAATGTAATTAAAATTTTTTGTTTAATTATTGCAAAATGTATTAATTAATAAAGTAATTACGAAATTAATATTGCTTGTTAATTGATTTTATTTGATATTTATATATTTTTTTCAAATAGGAGTATGTAAATAGTTAGTTTATATATATACAGAGAAATAATTTATTTTGATGAACGGTAGATATGTAATGACTTGTATAATTAGTATATAAATAGTTTAAAATATTTTAAATTAGTATAAATATTTATTTATTAAATAGTTATTAAAAGATTTCTTTCATTATGGTCACATTAAAAATGATACTTAATTTTAACATATTTAAATGTCTTAACTATCTTAATAATTATATTTACAATAACTATATATAATAAAAAATTTAAATATACATTTATTTATTTCAAATATTATTAGTAAAAGAAAAAGTAAGTAGTTCTATTTGTATATAAGAAATTATATCATTAGAAAATTATAATTAAAAAATAAATGTAATTAAAATTTTTTATTTTATTATTGCTAAATGTATTAATTAGTGAAGTAATTGTGAAATTAATATTATATTTTAATTGAATTTATTTGATATTTATATTATTTTCTTAAAATAGGAGTATATCAATAGATAATATATATATATATAAAGAAATAACTTATTTTGATGTTTAGTAGATGTAATAACTGATATGATTGGTATATAAATAGTTTATAATATTTTAAATTAGTATAAATATTTGTTTATTAAATAGTTATTAAAGGAGTTGCTACATTATACGGTCATATTAAAAATAATACTTAATTTTAATATATTTTAATACCATAAGTATTTTAATAATTAAATTTCCAATAATTATATAGAACAAAATTTTAACTTTATATTCATTTATTTTAATTATTATAAGTATAAGAAAAACTAAATAGTTCTATTTGTATGTATGAATTTATTTAATAAGAAATTTATGATTACAAAATAAATGTAATTAAAGAATATTATTTTATTATTGTAAAATATATTAATTATTGAAGTAATTGTGAAAATAGTATTGCATGTTAATTGGATTTATTTGATATTTATATTTTTTTTAAAATAGGAGTATGATAATACTTAGATTATATATAAAGAAAAATGACTTATTTTTATGTTTGTTAAAGGTGTAATGACTTATATAATTGATATAAAAATAGATTATATTATTTTTAAATAGTATAAATATTTATTTATTAAATAATTATTAAAGGATTTCCTACCTTATATGTTCACTTTGAAAATTATACTTAATTTTAACATATTTTAATATCTTAATTATCTCAATAATTATATTTTTAATAACTATATAGAATAAAAATTTAACTCTAAATTTATTTATTTCAAATATTATAAGTATGAAAAAAGTAAAGTGTTTTATTTGTATGTGTAAAATTATTTCATTAGTAAATTATAATTAAAAAATAAATGTAATTAAAAAGTATTGTATAATTATTGTACAATATATTAATTAGTGAAGTAATTATGAAATTAGTATTGCATTTTAATTGAATTTATTTGATTTTTTATTTAAATACGAGTAAGTCAATAGTTAATTTATATATAAAGAAAAATTACTTATTTTAATGTATGATAGAGTTGTAATGACTTATATAATTGGTATATAAATATTTTATAATATTTTAAATTAGTATAAATATTTGTTTATTAAATAGTTATTAATAGATTTCCTTCATGATCACATTGAAAATTATACTTAATTTTAATATATTTAAATATCTTAATCATCTTAATAATTATATTTTCAAATAACTATATAAAACAAAAACTTAACTCTATATTCATTTATTTCAAATATTATAAGTATAAGAAAATGTAAATAGTTCTATTTGTTTGTATAAAATTATATTATTAGAAAATTATGATTAATATATATATATAATTAAAAAATTTTATTTTATTATTGAAAAATGTATTAATTAGTAAAGTAATTGCGAAAATTGTTAATTGAATTTGTTTGATATTTATATTATTTTCTTAAATTAGTAGTATATTAATTGATATTTTATATATATAAAGAGAAATGACTTATTTTGATATATGGTATAGGTGTAATAACTTATATGATTGGTATATAAATATTTTATAATATTTTAAATTATTATAAATATTTATTTATTAAATTGTTATTAAAGAATTTGCTAAATGATGCGAACCCCACCAATATAATAACGACACCCAAATATGGAATAGACCCGCCAATATATCTTATTTTTTTTATAGAACAGCGAGTATGAAATAGATTCTCACGTTATGTATTGAAACGTGTAGATTGAATGCCCCAAGATTGTTGTTCAACATAAGCATGTTGATGCGAACGATGTCTCACACCTTCCTCCAAGCGATCCATTTGCTTATGAAGTGGCTCAAATCTAAACTTTACAACTTGTTTCATCATTGCTTTCTAGTGTAAATTTTGAATGGGCTGAGGGCAACTGTCTTCTTTCGATGTGTTTCCTCGTTGTTGGTACATGTAGTCCTACCAATTGTTAGAAACAAAACAACCTCACAACTCTCTCTCACATGTTTCTCTCAAACACTCATGTTTCACACTCAAATGACATTTTCTTATATATTTAAAATACTATTGCCTTTTTCCACTTAAAGAAATCCTTAAAAGGACCAAAGGCCAAATTGATGACTAAACTTAAGCCAAGAAAAGAATTGGCAAGCCTCTCACATAATTGTTAAGAAATCTTGAAACAAGGAAGATTTGAACGCTCTATAAAGAAGTACACTATGAAAGTAAACTTTGGAGGGATGCATACGACTAACTACCCTTGAAGGAATTATTGATGGAATGATGGACATAATGTGGAGTGCAAGGAACCAACCCTTAATTAGGAAATGTTTCAAAGTAAGGAAATATCATGATGGCCCAGTGTGACCTGTTTGGAGAGAGCAGGAGAACCAAATAATAATTCTAGGAAAACCAAGTAGAAAGACGAAACTAGTAGCAGCGGACAGCCAAAGAGAATTAACAAAACCCTAAGAAAGGCTGAGATGTAGTAAAGACTACATTCTATGAAGGAAAATAGGATGGGCATGAAGAACGAGTGATATAGCTGCCCAGACAATTCTACTAGAAAAATAAAGAGAAAGAGACAGTTAAAGAACTAGTCTTTGAGAGAACCATGGATTTAAACCACAATAAAGAAGGGAGAAGTGAAAAGGCCAAAACATTGGAAAAGAAGAACAAAGGAAAATCCTTAAAGAAATTGATGGCCAAAACAAAATTTATAGTTTAAAGTCTTGAGACGGTTAAGTGAGTCTCACTAAGGACGAACAAGAGATTTTGAAATAAGGAGGATGTGAACCCTACTTAAACGAAAATAAGTTAACGGATTAGCATCAAAAGATGTTGTGACAAGTATGAATGAGTGGACAACCCATACTAAGGTAATAAAGTAAAGAATGTTCGAGAAATGTTGGGAAAGTAAGTCCTCCAAATAAGATGTGGCTAAGGAGGAATAACCACAATAGGTAAGACGGGTCATAGTCCACACGCGCATATGAAGCTTAAGAAGTGGACAATTGAGCATAGTGTGGAATGCACAAAATAAAACCAATAATCGGAAGTATCCTATGTAAGGAATAAGGGATAAAACAAAAGTTGTGGATAGTGAAGGATCCAAAGCAAACAGATGCCCTAACATAGATAAGGGTGCGAAGAAAGGGAGAAAGAAACCTTCAAGGAATGGTAAGATGGTTGAGCATGTAGCTCCTAGAACGAAAGTCTCTACCTTGAGGAACATATTAGAGAATGAAATTATAAAAAGGGAACTCCTCGAACAAAACAATAGACTAAAAAGGGTCAAATAGGAATAATGAACTATAAAATGATTACGAACAAGTAAGAGTGGATTACGACCAAAGGAAATCCCTGAGAAAAGATATTATTGGGATTGAGGATAGACCTAAGAAAGGATGAATCCCAGCATGTCAGTAAAACATGTGGAAATCAAATAATTGGAACCGAAAAAAAAAGAGGAATAATTTTGTAAGGAGAAACGACATAATTTTGTAAGTTGATGTGGACAAAGGTAAAGGTAGTCGAGGAATACTACCAAAAGAAAAGAGGAATAAAGTTATACAATCCTTGAGAGGATGGAAAGTTAGGAATAATCCTAAAGGAGGTGTTCTGGAAATCTAATGGACATAGAGTCAAGATCTAGAAAACGTCATGTTGTAAAGGGCAGGTAAACCCAATAGTCCCGAGGAAAACATGACTCAAAATAAGGAAGAGTCAGTTAGTAAAAATGACAATGTCAAACCTAAAATTTGGACTAAATTGTAATGAGCAACAGATAAAGGATGACGAAAAGGTGATGACAAGAAAATCCGTGAAAACAGGTACATAACGGTATAAAGGAAGTTGAGCTAAGGGTTGCAATGACCAAGAGATTAACTAGACACGAAATGGTTTGGTATCTTGGAACTCCCAATTTGGAGTACGGGACCTCAAAGGGGAAAATGTTGCTCTAATCAAAGAGAGATGTGAATCTAAGGATATACCCTTAAGTAAGGTATATCTAGTTATGATAAACTCCAAGAAGGGAGTAAATGATATAAAGGAAAAGAAATTCCTTAGGTGAAGGATGTAAAAAGGGCTAGTTGGAAGAACAAGAGAAGAGTTTGCATGTTAAGCAAACACCAAATAGATATCCAAGGAAATGATTCCTCTTGCAAGGTTGCTAATTAAGTTTTGGGAACAAAACTCCTAAAAGGAGGGGAGAGTTGTAAACCACGCCCTTTTGAATTAAGGAAAAACCGGGAAAAGAACCGGTCAAACCAGGTAAGAAAACCGACCCGGTTCACGTACCCGATCAATTGGGAACAGGCAATTTGGAAATTTACAACTCTTGGGTGATCCAATGGGTTCATAAAACCTTGGAAAAGAACCTTAGGACAAATTGGAAGACAAAAACCAGACTGGTTTAGATGAACCGGATCCAATTGGATTGAACCGGTTAATGAACCAAGTCGGTTCATGAATCAAAACCGATAGAGAAAGGGAAAACATGGAAATTTATGGATCCCTTGTGAACCGAAGAGATTTATAAACCTTGGGAAGGAACCTTAGAATAAAGTGGGAGAGAAAAACTAGACTGGTTCGGGTGAACCGAACCTGAACCGGATTAAACCGCTTTAAGAACCGAGCCGATTTATGAACTGGAACCGATAGAGAGATGGTAAACCATGAAATTTATGGACCCTAAGTGACCTAAGGAGTCACAAAAGTCATGGAAATGAACTTGTGAAGGAATTGGAGATGAAAACCAAACTGGTTCAGGTGAACCGGATCCGAATCGGTTTGGACCGGTTAGAACCACTATAGAACGAGATCCTAAATTCATTTTTATAGGTGGCTTAAATAATTTAAATTTGAGATTTGATGCCACCATTGGATAGAAGATGAATTTAGATGAATTTAGAAATTTTTAGAATTGAAATACTCGGTCGAATGAGAGGTGAACTGACTGGTAGAATTGAACCCAGTTCGGACCGGTTCGGAGGAGTGTCGTTTTCTTCCTTAAAATGACAGCACTGTTCACTCCTCGGAAAATTGAAGCAGCACCGATGAAGAAGAAACGTCTCCATTCAATACATTTCCAACCATCAATGCCTATCATAAAGACACCAATCGAATGGCTAAGGAGTCCCCGAGCTTCCTATATAAAGACCCCCTCCCCATTCATCCTCTCCACATTTGAGAAATTTTAGAATTTTTGGGGTAAAACCCTGCCCTTTTGAATTGAGGAAAAACTAGGAAAATAACCAATCAATTGGGAACGGGCAATTTGGAAATTTACAACTCTCAGGTGATCCAAAGGGTTCATAAAACCTTGGAAAATAACTTTAGAACAAATTGGAAGACAAAAACCAGACTGATTTAGATTAACTGGATCCAATTGGATTGAACAAGTTTATGAACTAAGTCAGTTCATAAACTGAAACTAATAGAGAAAGGGCAAACAGGGAAATTTATGGATCCCTTTTGACCCAAAGAGATTTATAAACATTGGGAAGGAACCTTAGAACAAAGTGGGAGAGAAAAACTAGACTGGTTCGGGTGAACCGAACCCGAACCGGATTAAACCGGTTTATGAACCGGAATCGATAGAGAGATGGTAAACCGTGAAATTTATGGACCCTAAGTGACCTAAGGAGTCACAAAAGTCATGGAAATGAACTTGTGAATGAATTGGAGATGAAAACCAAACTGGTTTGGACTGGTTAGAACCACTATTGAACTGGATCCTAAATTCATTTTTCTAGCTGGCTTAAATAATTCAAATTTGAGATTTGAGGCCACCATTAGATAGAAAATGAATTTATATGAATTTAGAAATTTTTAGATTTGAAAAACTCAGTCGAATGAGGGGTGAACCGGTCGGTTTAAACTTTGAACCCAGTTCGGACCGGTCTGGTCCGGTTAAGAATAGTGTTGTCTTCTTCTTTAAGATGACAACATTGTTCACTCGCTAGAAAATTGAAGTAGCGCCGGTGAAGAAAAAATGTCTCCATTCAATACGTTTTCGGCCATTAATACCTATCATAATGGCACCAATCGGATGGCCAAGGAGTCCCCGAGCTTCCTATATAAAGACCCCCTCCCCATTCATCCTCTCCACACTTGAAAAGCTCTCTCTCTCTCAGTTGCTTTGTTTTTCGTCCACCCAGATAGAAGTACGCCCACTTCTACCCTGAGAATGAGTGGATGTTCGTGACATCTAATCCTTAATTCTTGAAATCAATTCTTCGTGTTCGTATGATGACAAATACCTCATCCCATCTCTACCCCAATCTCATGCGCTTGGTGCTACTCCAAATTTCGCACAGTCACCTGGTATGACTAACTGCCCTTATACCTACAAAGTCGTCCAGTGCCCTTAGGATGCATCACTACCCCTCTTGGATGTCTTGATGGTCCAGTAATCACAGTGCATGCACAATTAGTATTTTCTTATCATGCTATATAACTTTTCAGGTGTGGAGAGGATGAATGGGGAGGGGTTCTTTATATAGGAAGCTCAAGGACTTCTTGGTCGTCCGATTGGCACCTTAATGGCCGTTATTCATTGTGTGAAACTCCTTAGCCGGAGACTTTTCAGCTTCGCCAGTGCTGCGCGATTTTTTGGCGAGTGAACTGTGTTGTCATCTAAAGGAAGAAGATGACATTTTCCGAACGGGACCAGACAAGTACAAACCATGTTCAAAGTTTTAACCAGTCGGTTTACCCCTCATTTGACCAAATTTTTCAAATTTAAACATTTCTAAATTTATCTAAATTCATTTTCTATCCAATGGTGGCCCCAAATCTTAAATTTGAATTTTTTTAGGCCACATAAAAAAATGAATTTAGAATATGGTTCAATAGTGGTTCAAACTAGTCCAAACTGGTTCAATTCAGTTCGGATCCAATTCACCTGAACTGGTTTGGTTTTCATATCCAATTCATTTTCAAGTCCATTTCCATGACTTTTGGGACTCTTTGGGTCACTCGGGATCCATAAATATGCTAGTTTTCCCTTTCTCTACCGGTTCTGGTTCATGAACTGACTCGGTTCATAAACCAGTTCAATGTAGTTGGATCCGGTTCATCTAAACCGGTCAGGTTTTTATCTTCCAATTAGTCCTAAGGTTCCTTTCCAAGGTTTTGTGAACCCTTTGGATCACTCGGGAGTTGTAAATTTCCAAATTGCTCGTTCCCAAATGATCGAGTTTTGTGAACCGGTTCCGTTTTCTTACTCAGTTGACTGGCTCTTTTCCTAGTTTTCCTTAACTCAAAAGGGCAGGGTTTACAACTCTCCCCTCTTTTTAGGAGTTTTGTCCCTAAAACTTAATTAGCAACCTTGCATTAGGAATCATTTCCTTTAATGTTCATTTGGTGTTTGCTTAACATGCAAACTCTTCTCTTGTTCTTTCAACTAGCCCTTTTTACATCCTTCACTTAAGGAATTTCTTTTCCTTTATATTATTTACTCCCTCCATGGAGTTTATCATAACTAGGTATACCTTACTTAAGGATATATCGTTAGATTCACATCTCTCTTTGCTTAGAGCAACATTTTTCCCTTTGAGGTCCTATACTCAGGATTTGGAGTTCCAAGATACCTAATCATTCTCATGTCTAGTTAACATCTTGGTCGTTGAAATCCTTAGCCCGACGTCCTTTAGAGCATTACATACCTGTTTTAGTCCTATTTCAACACTTCCTTTACTCGTTGTCCATTACAATTCCATCTAAATTTTATGTTTGACCTTGTCATGCTTACTAACTAACTTTTCCTTTTTTTGAGTCATATTTTCCTCAGGACTGTTGGGTTTACATGCCCCTTACAGCATGACATTTTCTAGATCATGTCTCTATGTCCATTGGATTTCCAGAACACCTCATTTAGGGTTATTCCTAATTTTCAAACTTCTTAGGGATTGTATAACTTCATCCCTCTTTTCTTTTGGTAATATTTCTTGACTACCTTTACCGTTATCCAATCAACTTAGAAAACTGTGTCGGTTCTCCTTTCCCATTCGTCCTTTTTCAATTTCCTTATTGAGTCTTTCCGGTTCCGATGATTTGGTTTCCCAATAATTTACCGACAAGATGGGATCCTTTCCTTCTTAAGTTCTTGGTGTTCTTTATCCAAGGATTTTTCCTTATTCTTTATTCCACTTTTACTTACTCGTAATCATTTCATGACTCTAAAATAATCACTTTTGATCTATGTGTCAATTCCTTTGCTTGGAAGGTTCCCTTCTTCCGGTTTCGTTCTCTACTATGTTCCTCACAATAGAGACTTCCCTATTATGAGCTACATGCTCACCCTTCCTATTATTCCTTGTAGGGTTCTTTTCTTCTTTTCCCCGCACCCCTATCTATGTTAGAGCATTTGCCCATATTGGATCCTTCTTTATACACAACTTCTGTTTCATCCCTTATTCCTTACTGGAGATACTATCGATTTTCGATTTTATTTCGTACATTTCACACTAAGATCAGTCGTTCACTCTTAAAGCTTCATATGCGCGTGTGGACTATGACCTATCTTACCAATTGTGGTTATTCCTCCTTAACCACATCTTATTTGGAGGGCTTACTTTCCCAATGTTTCTTGGACGTTCTTTCCTTCATTACCTTATTATGGATATTTCACTCATTCTTACTTATCACAGCATCTTCTGATACTAACTTCCTACTTAGCCTTTTCTTGAGTTTAACTTACTCCTTAGATTCTCTTAATATGCTTCCCTAGGTTGCTTTCACCTTAGCATGCATTTTATTTGCAAATTCGTCTCCTCACCTCTTATCACCTGGTTTCATTTCTTCTTTATTAGGTCATGTATCCTTTCTCAGGATTTCCATATTTGGGAGGATTCTTATCCTATTCTCCGGTAATTTCTTTTTCATTCATCTTTGAAGACACCTAACTTTAAATGATGTCCCTTGATGCTATTCTTTTATGCTTACCTTTACTCTTGAGATCCTATGGGTACGTCTTTCGTACTCAATCCTCATTCTCACTCGTACCCTAGTACATGTCTATTTCTTTCTAGGTAGAGCTCACATCCACCTAGTTTCAAAATCTCTTTATCATCCTTCGAGAGGTTCACTTAACCATCTCATGGTATTTTGATCATAAATTCGATCTTGATCATTGATTTCTTCAAGAATTTTTTTTATCCATTTTTTTCAACATTTTAGCCTTTTCACATCTCCCTTCCTTGTCGTGGTCTAAATCCATGGTTCTCTCGAAGGTCAGTTCGTTAACTGCCTCGTTCCTATTATTTTTATTATCCAACTATCTAGATAGCTGTATCACTTGTCTTTCATGCCCATCCTATTTTTACTAGTTACTTCTTTCTACTAGTTTCTCCTAGAATAGTTATTTGGCTCTATTACTCTTCCAAAGTAGGTCATACTTGGCCTCTGATACATCCTTCCTTCAAGAAGTTTTTAATGATGGGTTGGTTCCTTGCATTCCATGTTATGTCCATCCACCAACCAATGATCCCTTCAAGAGGGTACTTAATCGTATGCATCCCTCCAAAGTTTCTCTTTGTAACTCCTTTCTTCTCTTCTTCATTCTTACTATATCCTACCCTGAAATTTCCGGAGGACATTTTCCGTGTTTGCCCCTTTTTGAGGGGGTTCTAGGCGTACCTTCCATATACCTTACCTCTATTCTTATGGTATTCCTCTATTGTTGACCTTCATAAAGTAAAGTTCGAATTTCCTTCATTTACCTCGCTATTTCTTATCATCCTTGTGAATAGTTTACTTAACTCGCTCCACAATTTTTGGCCCTTAGTCCTACAACTATTCTATGTCCTTGGACTTCGATAGTCGGCATGTTCCTTAGATGGCATTTCCCTCAGTACACGGGATATGGAATGGTCCTTGACTACCTGCCTTATTCTCTTATCCCATATTATGTTATTTCTTGCGTGGACCGATGTGGTCCTAGGCTGCTGGTGGTTTGGTGCTTCGATGTTCTTGAGTTTGAACACCTTGATAATTTCCTTGCTAAGGGTCATTTTGATAGTCCTTCTGTGTTTCTTAATTCACTTATTCGATTTCCTTAACTAAAATGGAAAATTTTCCTAGTTTTTATGGTAGTGTGGGTTTGTTTGGTTACTTTCCTTGGGGTAATCTTCCTAGCAAGATCACATCATTGAGAGATAGGAATTTAAGAATTTGAGTACTTCATTAATAGAGGGATACAAAAGATTGGGGTTTTATCCCTATCACAAAACGTGATCACATAATAGATAGGAAGCTATGATTTTCTTAGCAAGTATACTCCTTGGTAAGTTTATACGTCTGTACTAGCATTCCTAGCTTTAGGCTTGGCTCCCTTTGTACATAGGACTGTTACCCTAACATGTCCTAGCACATACTCCTTGGTGGTACTGGATATTTCCCCATTTGGTCCTTTGGGGCTTCTACTATATCTCGGGCATTGGGAAGCTTCTAGAGTTGTCTTCCAACGAGGACAGGGTGTTGAGTAGAGTCATTCCCAGTTTTCTTGGTTCCTCTCTTGGGAGCCAACTCAAATTTTAAGATAAATCCAATTAGTTACTATATTTTCTAGTCTCTATTATGTATTCGAGGAAACAGGCTGTGATACCACTCAAGTTGTCATGCCCCGACCCAGTTTGGTCAGATCCCCGTGATCAACCCACCACTCTCTCGGTTTATTATGGGTTGCCCCTTCTTTATAAACCAAGAATAGTAAGGTGCCCTTTAAACCTGTACGTTTCCTAAAATAGCATAAATCAAAACTATATAAAATTTTAAATTAATCATACATGTCTTACATGTGTAACTAACAGGAGGTCTTGTGTAGGTTTTCCTTGGTCTACCTAAAAGTGATATAAGGGAGGGGGTGAGTACAACTACTCAGTGAATGGGTTTTCAAAATTTAACTTTTAGGAAAAAGATTTGTATTGGAGTGTGCTAGACTCCTTATTTTCTTTCAAAAATCATTTCATTTCAAATGTTTGCTTTCATCACCATTTCTTATTAATCACAGTGTATCATCACCCAACACACATCCTTCATCGTGAAGGTCAATCACACAATCGTAGGCCAGCCCGTCCACTGAACACACTTGTGGTGTCAGAGTGACTTTACTGGCCACCTAGATAGAAGCACATCCACTTCTACCGTGAGAATGAGTGGATGTACGAGACATCCAACCGTCAATCCCAAAATCAATTCTTCGTGTCTGTATGAGGACAAATACCTCATCCCAACCCCACCCCGATCTCATGAGCTTGAAGCAACGTCGAGCTTTGCAAGGTCACCTGGTCCAGCGACTTTCCCTAATTTCCAATTTGGTCCCCCAAATTTTCCAAAATTACCATTTTGCCCTCTCTTTATAAAAATGGTAAGTTTCACCTAAAAATTCTAAAATTCCTTAATTGGCCCTCTAATATTCATATCATACCTAATTGACGACCCTCAAATATATAAAATTACATCTTGGTCCTTCGAATTTTCAAAAATCCACAAATTTTCCTCCAATTTCAACTTCCTAACACTGTCGAATTTGATTTTATCAAATTGACCAATTAAACACTTATAATTGTTGAAATTGAAGTTAAAATTGAGTTACTTCATCTTCATACGATTCAATAGCACTTTGAATCCCAAGTTTTGACGTGGGAATGAGCTCAAACGGAGCTTCACCAAAAAATACACTATAGAGAGAGAAAGCTTCAATTACTCACCGTCGGGGGTACGGCCATCCGAGCTTTCAATCTAGGCAAATAGCTCTCATCCTAAGGTTAATCCTAGAATTGAGAATAGCATCAATTGATGCCGAATTGAGTTAGAATTTCATCATCGAAATTATGTCGGTTCTCTCTTTAGCTCCGATCAGAAATTGTAGAGTGGAACCAAATTGGCTTACCTTTCAATCCTAATTCAGTCGTGGGAGGGCTGAGGAAGTGTTGGGAGGGCTTGGTTTAGCTTGAGGAGGGCTCAAATTGGCCGATTTCAGCTCGGCCGAAACAAGCCAGCCTCGATTCGTGGGTACTGCTTCATTGTTCCATCACGCCTGCGCTTCTCCAGCAACCCTCGGAGCAAAGGAGACTATAGGCATGTAGCTGACTACTCCTCAATTCTAAAGAACCTGACCTCGTCTTGTTTGGCTCAGAAAAGTGCCCAAGTCGGAGCTCCGGTTCAAGCTTCACCGGAAAATGAAGCAATTGAGAGAAAATGAAGTTTTTAGGTGTGGAGAGGATGAATGGGGAGGGGGTCTTTATATAGGAAGCTCGGGGACTTCTTGGTTGTCCAATTAGCGCTTAATGGCGGTCATTCATTGTTTGAAACTCCCTGGACAAAGACTTTTTAGCTTTGTCGGCTCTACGTGATTTTTCGGTGAATGAACAGTGTTGTCATCTGAAGGAAGAAGATGACACTGTTCCAAACTGAACCGGACCGGTCCGAACCGGGTTCAAAGCTTAAATCGGTCGGTTCACCCCCCATTCTAAAAAATTTTCAAATTTTCAAATCAAAAAATTTCTAAATTCATTTTCTATCCAATGGTAGCCTCAAATCTCAAATTTGAATTTTTTAAGCCACCTAGAAAAATGAATTTAGAATTAGGTTCAATAGTGGTCCAAACCGATCCAAACCGGTTTAATCTGGTTCGAATCTGGTTCACCTGAACCAGTTTGGTTTTCATCTCCAATTCATTCTCAAGTCCATTTCCTTAACTTTTGGGACTCTTTAGGTCAGTCGGAATCCCTAAATTTCTCAGTTTGCCCTTTCTCTATCGGTTTTGGTTCATGAACCGACTCGATTTATAAACTAGTTCAATCCAGTTGGATCCGGTTCATCTAAACGAATTTGGTTTTGTCTCTTCCAATTTGTCCTAAGGTCCTTTCCAAGGTTTTATGAGCCTTTGGATCACCTGGAAGTTGTAAAATTACAAATTGCCAGTTCCCAAATGATCGGGTTTTGTGAACCGGTTCGATTTTCTTATTCGGTTTGACCGGTTCTTTTCCTAGTTTTCCTTAACTCAAAAGGGTGGGGTTTACAACTCTCCCTTTTAGGAGTTTTGTCCCTAAAAGTTAATTAGCAACCTTGCATGAGGAATCATTTCCTTTTATGTCCATTTGGTGTTTGCTTAACATGCAAACTCTTCTCTTGTTCTTTCAATTTGCCCTTTTTACATCCTTCACAAGGAATTGATTTTCCTTTATATTATTTACTCTCTCCATGGATTTTATCATAACTAGTATACCTTACTTAAGGGTATAACCTTAGATTCACATCTCTCTTTGCTTAGAGCAACATTTGTCCCTTTGAGGTCCTACACTCAGGATTGGGAGTTCCAAGATACCTAATCATTCTCGTGTCTAGTTAACATCTTGGTCGTTGAAATCCTTAGCTCAACGTCTTTTAGAGCATTACATACCTGTTTTCGTCCTATTTCGACTCCTCCTTCACCCATTGTCTATAACAATTCCATCTAACTTTTATGTATGATCTTGTCATGCTTACTAACTGACTTTTCCTTATTTTGAGTTATGTTTTCCTCGCGACTATTGGGTTTACATGCCCCTTACAGCATGACATTTTCTAGATCTTGTCTTTATGTCCATTGGATTTTCATAACACCTCATTTAGGGTTATTCCTAATTTTCCAACTTCTTAGGAATTGTATAACTTCATCCCTCTTTTCTTTTGGTAGTATTTCTTGACTACCTTTACCATTATCCAATCAACTTACAAAACTGTTTCGGTTCTTCTTACCCACTCGTCCTTTCTCAATTTCCTTATTGAGTCTTTCTAGTTCCAATGATTTAGTTTCTCAATAATTTACTGACAAGCTGGGGTCCTTTCCTTCTTAAGTGCTTGGCGTTCTTTATCCAAGGATTTTTCCTTATTCCTTAATCTACTTTTACTTACTTGTAATCATTTCATGAATCTAAAATAATCACTTTTGATCTATGTGTCGATTCCTTTGCTTGGGAAGGTTCCCTTCTTCTGGTTTCGTTCTCTACTAAGTCCCTCACAATAGAGACTTCCCTATTATGAGCTACATGCTCAACCTTCTATTTTTCCTTAGGGAGATACGCCTAGAACCCCCTCAGAAAGGGGCAAACATGGAAAATGTCCTCCGAAAATGTTCGGATAGGATAAAGTAAGAATGAATGAGAGAATAAAGGAGTTGCAAAAAGAAAGTTTGGAGGGATGCATACGATTAAGTACCCTCTTGATGGGATCATTGGTTGGTGGATGGACATAACATGGAATGCAAGGAACCAACCCATCGTTAAAAACTTCTTGAAGAAAGGATGTATCAGAGGCCAAGTATGACTTGCTTTGGAAGAGTAATAAAGCCAAACTCCTAAAACAGCCGAATTTGATTTCATCAAATTGACCTACCAAACACTTCTAATTGTTGAAATTGAAGTTGAAATAGAGTTTCTACATCTTCATATGATTCTAATTGATGGAATTTGAATCGTAAGTTTTGACGTGGGAACGAGCTCAAATGGAGTTTCGCTGGAAAATAGAATGTAGAGAAAGAAAGCTTCAATTGTTCACTAGTAAGGACGCGGTAGTCTGAGCTTCCAATCGGGGTAGAGAGCACATCTTTTAAGGTTCCTCCTATGATAAAGAATTGTATCAATTGATTTCGAATTTGATTAGAATTATGTCATCAAAATTCAGCCGACTCTCTCAAGCATCAGTCGAAAATTGTAGAGGGGAGCCAAATTGGCATACCTTTTAGTTCTAATTCGGCCGTGGAAAGGCTGAGCAGGTATTGAGAGAGCTTGGTTTGGTCTGAGGAGGGTTCGAATCAGCAAATTTCAGCTCGGCCGAAACAAGGAAGCTTCGGCCCGTCGAAGCTGCTTTAGTGTTCGATCACACCAGTGCTTCTCCAGTGACCCTCGGAGCGAATGGATGTTACCATCGTGTAACTAACTTCTCTCCGGTTCTAAGGAACCTGACCACACCTTCTTTGGCTCAAAAATAACCCTATATCAGAGCTCTGGTTCAAGCTTCACCAAAAAACTAAGCAGCTGAGAGAGAGTGAGGTTTTCAGGTTGGAGAGGATGAATGGAGAGAGGCTCTTTATATAGGGAGCTCGGGGGCTCGTTGGCCGTTCGTTTGGAATCTTTATGAAAAACATTGATGGCTTGAATCGTACTAAACAGAAACACTTCTTCTTCGTTGGCACTGCTTCGATTTTCCGGCAAGTGAACAATGATGTCATCTGAAGGAAGAAGATGACATGGTTCCGAACCGGACTGAACTGGTCCGAACCGAGTTCAAAGCTTTAACTTGCAGGTTCTCCCCAATTCAACCGAATTTTTCAAATCTAAAAATTTCAACAAACTTAGTTCAAGTGAATTTTTCAATTCAAACTTAGTTCCTTTCTTACTCGTATGGCATATTTTGATGTCCTCTTACTACACATACACTATCTAGGTTTGACTTATCTCTTGATTCTTTACGGTTTCCTTCTCCTTGTACATGATCCTTTCTTTTCCAGCATTTTGTTCTTAAGGAGTTCATTCTCTTTCTTATTCCTTTGGTTCCATTTTCTCTCCTTGGTACACCCATGCCTTCACAAGATTTCTTTCTCTGGTGAGTTTCACATTCTTTTTCCCTCGGTATTTCCTTCTAGTTCTACCATTGAAATCCTTAAATCCTAGAGTATCTTTTTGCCGATATTTTCACCAACTTACTCTTACTCTTTGGTTCCATGAGTACCTCATGTTGATCTTGCATCAGTATTTGTTTATTCCTTGAGAGGGATTGAAGTCAGGTTGAGTGGGCAAAGTACTTGGTGGACCTTCATGAAGGTGGCATATGCATCCCAATAATTATCTCATGGTTGTTGTGGGACTAGAAGAGGAGGGGTCAGACTCTTAGGAGGTGATACTAGTTCCTCTTATCTGGGAGGAGGGAATATGATGCGTTCCAATTCTAGTAAAGCTCCTACTAGTTTCCGATAGTCTTCCACCATGTCCTTGGGTACTCATTCCCCCCCCCCCCCTTTAGGAACCTTTGTATGGCTTCCTCCCTTGGGTTGGATGTCTTCTTCAAAGTAATAGGTGGAGGACTGATTTTTACCGCAAATTTTCTAAGGACTCTCCTTCCTACACGATAGTTTAGAATTGGGTTAATGTCAGGGCATAATATTGATAATATTTCAAGGGAACCTGGCTCTGATACCACTCTAGTTGTCACGCCCCGACCCGGTTTGGTCGGATCCCCGTGAACAACCCGCCGCTCTCCCGATTTAAGAGGAGTTTCCCCCTTCTTTTACTCGAGAGGAGCCAGGCGTATTTTTGACCTTGTTCCTTCGAAAGGCATATATCAATTAAAATGCAAGCTTAAGAGAAATTAAGCATACCTAACATAAGGTAAGGCTCGGTGTTATTCCTAGTCATTATCTCTTTTCTTGAAAAGGGATAGAAAAGATGGGTGAGCTTCTACAACTTAGTGAATGGGTATTTTAAAATTTGAGTTTTAGAAAAAATGTTTTCAAGTTGGAGTGTGCCAGACTCCTTAATTTCCTTCAAATTTTCTCCGTTTTAAAAATCTCAATTTTCAAAAACACATCCTTCAACATGAAGGTCAAACACACAATCGTAGGCTAATACGTCCATTGAACCCACTTGTGGCGTCGGAGTGACTTTATTGGCCACCTAGATAGAAGTACGTCCACTTCTACCCTGAGAATGAGTGGATGTTTGTGACATCTGACCCTTAATCCCGTAACAATTCTCCATATCTGTATGAGGACAGAGACCTCATCTCATCCTCACCCCAGTCTAGTGTGCTTGAAGCTACATCGTGCTTTGCAAGGTCACTTGGTACGACTAACTGCCTTTATATCCATCAGGTTGTCTAGGGCCCTAGGACACATCACTACCCCTTTTGGGCGTCTTGAAGGTCCCGTAAACATAGTGCATGCACAATTAGTATTTTCACATCATGCCATATAATATGTGGTGCCACTGGTCCAACAGCCCCGACCCTCAACTCAACCTGCAACTGTTTATCTTGATTAGTCCGGAAACCTATCATGTCGCACTACCGCTAGTTGACTGAATATGTCGATCCTATCTTGGTACCACAGCCAAAAAATTCATTTATTTAAATTTTCATGGCATATAACTCATGTTTGTTTACGAGCTCCTGCTCATGCCAATGGCCTATGGCCCACTGTTCAAGATTTTCAAATTTAGGGCATAATAGCCCCCAAGTTCTAAAATCGAGGCCTCCAGCCTTATAGAGCTATTCGAGCTCCCATCAAGAAGGTCTCCCAAATCATTTAAGCAGTGACACACAATCAGGGGAGAGCACTTCCAACAAAAATATGTTTTCAACTATCCATCATACCAACCGAGTATGAGGATATCTCCGCTCATAATCGATGAACGGGTTTTCCACTTCCTCCAAGTAAGTTTCATCATACCAATCGGGTATGATCTACTTACAACCAGTAAGTATTTTTTTCGTATCATTTTCACACCACACCTCTAAGTTGTGATGTTTAAGATACCACTTATTAGTGGGTTTTCATTTTGAGGTGCTTATCATCCCCACCGGGTATGATATAAAAATCTCACTCACCCGTTCGTGCAGTAAATTTCTACTTAGTATATTTTTGTCCCTTGCGAGCTTAACCTCAGCTAGCATTCCCGATAACTCGTGTTCCTACACGAAATGAACATCGTTGTTCATTATCATCTGGCTTAGTCACCTCATTCAGTATAAATAATTTAATTCATAACTTTTCCAATATTTGCAAATTTGTCCCTAAAGTTATTTTTCCTTTTACTTTGGGCCCCAAATTTCAGGTTTTTCCCAAATTGAGTCCCCTAAACTTTAAAATTCCTCTTGGGATCTCAATTTACTTAATTTCATAAAAAGGGGTTCAAGTTTCACAAATTCCTAATTTGGCCCCCAAATTTTCCAATATTACCATTTTGCTCTTCCTTTACAAAAATGGTAAGTTTTACCCCAAAAATTCTAAAATTGCTCAATTGGCCCTCTAACATTCTTATCATGCCCAATTGACCCTCAATTTTATAAAATTACATTTTGGTCCTTCGAATTTTTGAAAATCCCCAATTTCCCCACCAATTTCAACTCTCTAATATAGTTAAATTTGATTTCATCAAATTGACCAATCAAACACTTCTAATTATTGAAATTGAAGTTGAAATTGAGTTTCTACATCTTCATATGAATCCATAGCACTTTGAATCATAAGTTTTGACACCGGAACGAGCTCAAACGCAGTTTTGCCAGAAAATAAAACGTAGAGAGAGAAAGCTTCAATTGCTCACCAGTGGGGGCGCGGCGGTCTGAGCTTCCAATCAGGGCAGATAGCTCTTCTTCTGAGGTTTCTCCTAGGATGAAGAATTATATCAATTAATGTCAGATTGGATTAGAATTCTGTCATCGAAATTCAGAGGGCTCTCTCTCTAACACCGATTGGAAATTATAGAGGGGAGCCGAATTGGCTTACCTTTTAATCCTAATTCAGTCGTGGAAGGGCTGAGGAGGTAGTTTGGTCTAAGGAGGGCTCGAATTGGCCAATTTCAACTCGGCCGAAATAGGCAAGCTTCGGTCCACGAGAGCTACTTCACTGTTCAATCACGTCGGCACTTCTCCAACGACCCTTAGAGTGAATGGATGTAACCACCGTGTAGCTGACTTATCCTCAGTTCTAAGGAACTTGACCACGCCTTCTTTGGCTTAGAAATGACCCTATATCAGAGCTTTAGTTTGAGCTTCGTTGGAAAACTAAAGAGCTAAGAGAGAGTGAGGTTTTCAGGTGTGGAGAGGATGAATGGAGAGGGGCTTTATATAGAGAGCTCGGGGACTTGTCAGCCATCTGTTTGGCACCTTTTTGACAGACATTGATGAACTGAAATGTACTAAACGGAAACTTTTCTTCTTCATCGGTGCTGCTTCAATTTTCTAGCAAGTGAACAGTGTTGTCATCTGAAGGAAGAAGACGACACTGTTCCGAACCGGACCTGACTAGTTCCGAACCGGGTTCAAAGCTTAAATCGGCCCGTTCACCTCCAATTCGATCCAATTTTTCAAATGTAAATTCATCTAAATTCATTTTCTATCCAATGTTGGCCTCAAATCTCAAATTTAAAATTTTTTAAGCCACCTAGAAAAATGAATTTAGTATTTGGTTCAATAGTGGTTCAAACCGGTCCAAATCGGTTCAATCCAGTTCAGATCTGGTTCACCTGAACCAGTTTAGTTTTCATCTCCAATTCATTCTAAAGTCAACTCTCCCCTCCTTTTAGAAGTTTTGTCCCCAAAACTTATTTCACATTGTTCGCATGTTGGCTTAAACTTCTTATTGTTATGAAGTTTTCTATTTTATCATCCTACCACCTTCTCAGTTATTCCTCATTCCATGGAACTTACTTTAGCCTAGAGTATATCCTTGAAAATCTATGATCATTTCCTTTCATTACGTCATTCTTTCCCAAAGCACCATTTCACATCCTAAGCTTCTTTCACCCAAAATTTTAGAACTATAAATTCCAGTCATTTTTTTCTTCCACGGATTCTGGCATTTATTGTCTTTTCATCCTACATGGATTCCTTCCTCATTGCTTGGTCATCACCTTTATGCTTGACTTCGTTATGCCTTAATCATAGACCACTCATTTCCTAAGTCGTATTTCTCTGAGTCGGTTGGATTTACATGACTTCTTACCGCATGGCATTCTTTGTGATGTCTTAACTTTATGTCCCTATAACAGTATTGGTTTCCGTATTTCCAAATTTCTTTATTCGGTCATTCCGCCTTCAAATCCTTGAATTTCCCGATACTTAATGACATATTAAAATTTTTGATCTTTTACTTCACTCCTCATTCCCACTGGTGTCCTTCCCCCTTAAGATCTCTTCCCTTTCTAAATCCATACATGCTCTTATCAATGTTCCTCCCACTATTACTCATTCTGAGTTTAGTTCCTTTCTTAATCGTATGGCATCTTTTGATGTCATCTTCCTACACATACATTACCTGGGTTTGACTTATCCCTTAATTCTTTACAATTTCCTTCTTGTACATGATCCTTTCTTTTCCAGCATTTTGTTCTTGAGTTCATTCTCTTTCTTATTCCGTTGGTTCCATTTTCTCTCCTTGGTACACCCATGCCTTCCCAATATTTCTTTCTCTGGTGAGCTTCACATTCTCTTTCCCTCAGTATTTCCTTCTGGTTCTTCCATTGTAATCCTTAAATTCTGGAGTATCTTTTTGTCGATATTTTCACCAACTTACTCTTACTTTTTGGTTCCATGAGTACCTCCTATTGATCTTGCTTCATTCCCACTTGCTTCAGTATTTGTTTATTCCTTTGAGGTGAACCTCTCATCCTCATTATGTCCAAACCTTCTGTACCTTCATGTCATTCGTATTTCCCTTTGTTTTGGTTAGGGTGTATTCTTTTACTACTCCCCATCTCTTATTAGACTTCGTCTACTCCTCCAAATGATTTGATCCATATAAATTATTTCCTTAAATCGGATTTGTAAAGTTTCCATTTAGAGTTTCCAAGTCTTCTTATAGTAAATCACATTTAACCTCCCAAAACACTCACTTAGCCACTTGTACTCTTTACTAAGGACCTTATTTCGACTTTGGTGTTGCAACCATCCTTCAATCAATTGTCTTGACCTGGAGCTTTCTCCTTCCTAATCCAACCTCCTTTTTTTCCATACTCCTTCTGGTGTCTTTCATTCTGGGATTCTTTTGTTCGATCGTCCTACCTTTCTTTTAGAGATTTCCTTCATATGGCGTGCGCTCGGGCGGCACTCCCAGGGTATCGCAACCCATGCTCCAACCCGACAACTTAGGCAAACAACATGAAATGAGATGCACTAATGACCCTAAACAAACAAACACAATCCTCATGGAATGGATGGCTATTCGACAAATCCCAAACGGAGAGCTGGAGTGTGGGAGGCCCCATGACTCTCATCCCCACCACCAACACCTAACATGTGCCGCCTTTCTGCTCAGTGTCTTAGCACCTCAGGGTCCTAACAACCTTGCATTTGCTCTCCCGCATGCGTGGCACTCAAACCTACACACAATTCTAGGGTCCCTGCACTTTTTAAGGTTTCTTTTTTCAGACCTAAAACTTTTCTTATGTCTTCCAAATCGATCCATAGGCTATGTTTAGATTGAAAGGTTCGGAGTTATTTGGAGGTGTTCGGAGGAAAGTGAAGTGATGGATTTGGACATGTTAAAATTTTTTAATAATCCATGGTCTGGATAGAGGTGAAGTGAAGTGAAAAATTATTAATAAAAAAATTAGAAAGATAAATTTATCATTTTAATTAAATTAAATAATTTATTAGGTAATATATATAATTATATTATATTAAATCTATTTTATACAATATTTTTTATTTATAATATTTGTATTATATATTTATATTATATAATTTTATATAAAATATTATTAATATATAAATTTATATAAAGTGTATAAGAATAAAAATAAAATAATAATATATACAATAAATGATGGTATTAAAGTAATTTAAATAATAAATGACATAATTCCTCAAAATACTCTCACTTTTGGAGGTATGGCCTCTTATTGTAAATGGAGGGGTTTCCAAGGATTCTCCACCACTCCATACCCCTCTATTTTTTTTTACCAAATAAAAGATTACCCAAAAGTCCACTTTGGTCATGTAAACATCCATATTTATATTTTGTCCTCAAATTTTACCTTTATTGTAAAAATGCCCCTAGACCTTTTTTATTAGGAAAAACTGGTCCCCAAACTTTCCAAACACCTTATTTTTACCATTAGGAAGATCCCATAAAAAGCTTATTCGTAATTAGGGTCCCTTAACTTTCAAATCTTTTCATTTTAGTCCTCCACTTTTGACCCATAATTCAAGTTTCTCCAAAACTTCTCAAATTAGGTGGGAAGGTCCCCCTAGCCTCCCTATACCCATCGTATGGTTGGTTTAGATAGTGTCGGTTGGAAACGCTCTGACCGAGTCTGATAAGAAAAGTCAACCTAACCCATAGAAAACATTGGGTTAATGCCAAAAACTCATCGGAGGTGCCTCATCAGCTATCGAGGCCAGTGGGGTTGTATTGCTTACACTCCCAAGAGTCTGTAGCCACTTGAACTAACACAATTGGTAGTTTGTAGCTCTGCAATTGACATTTTAGTTTGCTGGGTCACTTTTCCCATGATTTGTTATTTCCAAGATTTAATTCATATTTATTTCTAGATTAATTCGGGCAAAATCAAAGGTTATGTAAAGCTGGTGATGTAAGGCACTCGCCCAATTTTTCTCATCTTAAAAGAGCGCTCGAGGCCGTCATAATTAGCCCTAAAAGCTGATGCTTTGTTTCAGTTCAGCAGATATTAGTTACTATGCGATCTCACCGATGTTGGTAGAAGAAGAGTCGATGGTCAAGATGGATGGTGATGGAAAGCTGGGGTCCTCAACTTTCTAGTGATACCAAGAATGTCATCAAGGGCGGTCGGACAACAGAGATATCATCTCTGGTAGTCGGGTCATCGAAAAAGTGAGTAATCGATGGTTGGGAGGAAATTCTAATCAATTGTCGACAAGGTAGTAGCCCCAATTTATATGGTCGTATTCTATACCTTTGTGACAATCTATCCATAACTTCTTTTCATTAATTCATAGCATGTGGTGTTGGTAATGAATTAATTTTCCAACAGGTGGAGTAAGTGGGTCAATTGATGTGTTGTTGGGTGAAAACATGGCAACTCAGGTATGTTGTCGGGGGAGAAGATGACACACGGGCACGTGGCCGCGCATGTAGCATGTGCATGCACCCAGCTTCCCTATTGACCGGTTCAACACTATAGCAATCTGGCATCCGATAAATTTCTCGACCTGTTTAATGAGTTTTAGTTCGATCTACCCTCTTCCCGACTGGTTCTTGAAAAAATAAAAATAACTAAAAATTCTATATTTAATTTTCTATTAAATTGACTCAATAACCACTCAATTTGGATTTATTTGGACCACTTAAATCCCATTAGGTGGTGTTTTTCAATCCACCTATTAATTGTTGATCTCCAATTTTCATTCTTATTTTTTCAATCCAACTTATTGAAGTCTACTTCTAGCAATTCTCTTTTTATCATGCTCCATTTATCCACGTGGGATTATATCTCATTTTATTGTTTAATGATTTCATATACCTTAACTCGTTAGGTACTTTATTAATCCATAGCCTATAGTATAGGAATGATTTAATTTCCTCAAGCATTAGCTATCAAATGTTTATCGATTTTCTGGACATAATTCGGGTCGGGATCAGGTGAAGGAAAGAACATGTTGTGCGTGCGCTTGGTGTAGCACGAATTTCATTTGTGTCATTTCCATTTCCATTTAGTTATTAAAGATTTTTAGATGTTTTTTTTGTTTTTGAACTAATTTACTGTTTACTCCAACTTTTCTATTCTCAAATTTACGTGCAATTAAGTTTTTCTATTAGTAGGATTAATGCTACATCCAAAATTCCCTCAATTATATACATAATGAATTATTATAGATAAATAATTAACAATTATAATAAGGAAGGAAGGGGAGAGAGTAGTCTCATAAGTACTCTCCATTAATAAGTAAGGAAAACAAAGAGATGATGCACAAAAGTCAAGTTAAACCCCAAATAAGGAGTGTGGTGGGTATTGTGTAAAAAAAAAGGAGTGTGGTGGGTTAGTAATCTTTAGTTCTGAATTTTAATACCTTACCACTCATTTTACTCCCACCCCTTCATCCCCTCCCTCCAAATCCCCAATTTAAAGCTTCATTTCTTTTCATTTCATTTGTAAAAGGATTACAAGGCATCTAACTGGGGTTGAGGATTACACCACAAAACCCAGCATTTGAAGTTACAGACGGATAAACTGATGAAGAAAAGCACATTGATGGATTTCAGAACTACATCAGAGCACACATATGAGCATAAGATACACAGATAACTGTTTCTGATAAAAAAAAAACACTTACGAAGGATATCAGTCTCAAGACCCAGTTGAGCTCCTACTACTTATTGTTCAAAGCAGCATTGGTGCTGAGAGTTGCAGTTGGAGAAGCAGATTTGTGGGACAGAGACCTTGATATTGCCCTTATGGTAATAGGAGTCGTCCTACAACAGCCTCCAAATAGAGAGGCCCCCGCCTCCCGCCACTTCCCTATGTACGTCACGAAGTCCTCTTCCACTGCCCCTGCCCCAGTGGAAGGCTGCAACCCATATTAGGTTCAATTATCAGGCAAAAGCATGTAAAAGAACTTATACTTGTAAGATAGCAACTCACCACCCACTCCTTCTGCTGGGGGTCGTAGGTCTCGCCACTATTTGGGTATATAAGAACCGGTTTGGACGTAACCTGAAAGGTTTATAAGCCAAAAATTTACAATCAGACACTAATCACAGAGAGAGCTTCACTTACTGAACTATTACTCATTCAAGAAATGTCTGACTATTACTTGCGGAGAAGGATATGTTTTATCAATGACAACCAAAACTATCATAATTCTAGCAAATGAATGAATTAAGTCAGAAGCTGATAACATTCAGCTCAATCTGTCTCATCAGTTCATTGTATAAAAACCTGCTATTATAAGATCCTCTTTTCATTAATTGTGCTGAATTTTGATAGAGATAATTTGACAGATATACCTTCCGAACTGAGGAGATCAGTCCAAGTATATACCGAGGAGAGGTACAGTTTATGCCAACAGCTGCAACTCGCTTGCAGGAGTCTGCAATCAATGCACACTCCCATATAGGGTCACCACTCACCACATTGATCCCATCCTTGGAGTTAAAGGAGAACCATGCAGGGATCTGGATATTTTCCTCCTCCAGAAGTTCAGCATAAGCCTGGAATTGGAGAACAAGGCTTAACATTTTATTTTTATAACTTGAATTGTTGATGAAAGGCAAGAGGGTTGTATTCATGTCCAAGGAGAGATCAATGGTGACTATATGTGCATAGCTTTGAGAAGATAACTAAATCACTACATACAATATCTGAAAATAGAAGGTCACATGAACACTAGAGTTAAGTCTGCCAATCATTTAATATAATAAATGAGTTAAGAACAGAAAATGAGCATTACAAAAGCCATACCTGAGCTTCTAATTTATTTGGAATAGTTTCAAATGCAAGTAGATCAGCTCCAGAGTCAGCCAGAATCTGCACCCTTCTCCTATGAAATTCTTTTAATGTTTCCAATGAAACTGCCTCTCCATAATTCCCACTGTTTTCAGTAATATACAGTTAAAATTAGGACAAAATAAAAATGAAAATCATTAGATTACATAACCATTTCAGGAGACCAATAACCCCACAGTATGATCTCATAAGTTTGGATCACCTATATTCGGACCCGTCGGATAAATAAGCTCCATAACTTCCAATTGAAGCAGCAACCAAGATAGGACGACTGAATACTTCTTCATTTTCTGTAAAATTCAAGGAATTTTTAGTACATCTTTCACTGAAAATCTCTTTGGCCTCATTTGCAATTTCAACACTTCTCCTAAGCAAAGCTTCAGAATCTTCTCTAGATAAGCCCTTGGCCTGGAACCCCTGAATTGTGGCCTGTCTCAGAAGCAAGAAAAGCATAAATTAGTTGCTTCATTTTTTTTCATTTAGAAAGATCAGATTCAGGGCTGGGAGAACCAACTTTACCTGGTAAGATGCTGTCAGTATAATATTAGCTCCCGCATCTAGGTAATCCAAGTGTACCTAAATAATAGAGCAAATCCATTTATTCAAGTTCCAATATATATCTAACCAAACACTCCAAATAATTAAAATGCATCTCATATGGTTCTGGATAGGACTTTCTATCAGCTCTATCAAAATTTAACAAAAACATAGGTTCCTTCCAATGCTTATACTATTCTTTATCCCACTAGACAATATTTTAGATCCAATAGCATAAGCATATTCCTAAGTCTTTTCATTTGGGTAGAATTCTCGCACAAAAGTTAATCTTATCTAGAATATAGTTTTATTCTTCTTCTTTTTTACCAATACCTAATTTTATTCTATTAACCTTGGTGATATCATGGCAGAAGCCGAATAGTAACCTGCAGAATAACATATTTTTCAGCCCTTCAAAGAATTAATAATTGGCAATACCTGAGTTTTGTATTAAATAATTATCTTTGGCATGTAAAAGGGTATGCACCAACAAAAGTTCGCAGCAGGAATTCTTGCTAGGCACAACAGTAAATGATGATAAATTTAATACGCCTAACATATAGCAAGCATCAATTTTCCATTTTCGTCTAATCTGACTACGTAGATATTGATGAGCATAAAAAAGACTGCCTAGATATCTAAGTTCTGTTGGGTCTGCACGTTATTGCTTTCAGTCTCTTGATGGTTCCTCCAAGTGGAACTACCGCACAAATGCTACATATTTGGATATGGAACCTTTTTCAAGCATAATATCTACTGAAAATGACAGGTCCTATAATTACAAGAAAATGCCCACCAAAAGAATTGAGCTTAAAACTCATTCTAAGAATCATCTTCCTTCTTAGATAATTTTCCAAGGCTAATCTGTCCCTTATTTAGTAGTCAGGGGATGGTTAGTCCAGAAATATAGAGACTCCTCCTAATAATGTCAAAGCAATGACAAAATAGATTCTAGAAGAGAGAGGGAGATGCCATAAAAAGTATGGTTGTAAGTGGTACCTTGTTACAGAAACTGCATACAGCAGAAGAGGGATGTACGAGAAATAACAGAGCAAAATAGCTAATTTTAGTAGAAAAATCCTCATGGTTGGTTCAACAAAAAGACTAATCCAAGATAGTATAGAAGACAGAACACATGCATATGGATAGATTTTTACCTCACAGCTAAAAGTAATATCACAAAGAAATCAACCGTATGTATCAATATGGAGATGAAAAATCTGGGACAAATATGGCCATAGAAGAAAGAAGAGTACCCTACCCTCCTAACGAGCTGAGGAGAAGTCATGAGGCATTTGGCGCTCCAGAGAGGATCGTTGATGTTAGCTCCATGGCGCTCCAGCTCGGTGGCGAAACCACCGTCGATCACGGCGCAGCCACCGCACTGTTTCAGGAAATCAGTCATGAAAGACGGCGACCCTCTGTCTAGAGTGTTCAGTCCCATGGTTGGAGCTGGCCTAGTGGGTATCGAGCTAAACTACACTTTCCACAGGGAAATGCCGGAGAAGAGAGTGAAAAAGACAAGATGGACAAGACTGTTATCGTAGAGAGACAAGGAGAAGTTTACTCAGTGATTTGAGAGCTATGTATTGCACCAGCAATAGCGGAAAAATGGGTAGGCTAAAGAAGATGATATGAATGAACCTGGACATCAGTTTCTCAATTTATAATGAAACTGCTTGCACTTTATTACACGGTGGCCTTCCATCTTCCATAAACGACCGTTTAGTTATATATTTTTATTTATTAATAATTGTATTTTTAATTATATTTTACTTTTATATAGTTCATCAATTTTATTTTCTAATAATTTAATTCCACTTTAACCTAATATTTTTATCTCTCTATCTAATTAATTGTTAATTTCTTAATTAAAATAGTGATTTTTTATGCTCTATTGGTATACCTTGGTTGTTATACCAAGAATGCAATTTAAGTACAATTCATTTTTATCAAATATGTGGGATTGGTAATCATGTGATAAAAAAGATATTTAATAAGATATATTAGATTGGTATTCATGCAATTTGATATTAGTTCATTTCATCATAGATTGGTAATCATCAACTGTGGCAGCTAACTTTAATGAGATTAACATGACATATATTTTGTGTAAAAAATTTTGTAATAGGATCCTTTTACCTACATTTTATGGATAAATGGAAAGAGAGTTTTGTTGGTAAATTTAAATTTTAGTATAGTATTGAAGTAATGTTATTTGGGTATTATTTATTAATGATGTGTTTGAATTGAGTGATTGTATAAATTTGAATTTATAAATTTGAAAATGTTAAAAATTTTAATAATTCATTTTTTGGATGTAATTTAAGTGAGTTGAACTATTATTAATAAAAAATTTTAAAAATAAATTTATTTTTTAATTAAATTAAATAATTTATTAACTATTATATATAATTAAATTATATTTAAAATATTTTGGATAATAATTTTTACTTATAATATATTATATAATTTTATATAAAATATTATTAATATATAAATTTATTTAAAGTATATAATAATAAAATTAAATAATATAAATAATAAATAAATATATTAAAATAATTTAATTAATAAATTACTCAACCCCTCTCAATAACTCACTTTTGTAGTTATTGTTCTATAGTGTAGATATACCTCCAAATACTCCCATTATATAGTTGTTTTATAGAATAAATATAAGGGTGGAATAGGTTTTGAGATGATTCCCACCTCTAAATTTCATTATTTTTTATCAAATAAATAATTTATCCACTACAATAAATTATTTACTACAAACTATTCAATCCGACTTGGTTTTGTAATAGTTGTTTGCGGCGTTTCGTATAAACCTTATTTTGTTTATTAATTTGTTTATACTGGTAAAATAAATAATTTATTGTTTAGAAAATATGAATTTTAGAGGTAAATTATAAATAAAATTATATTATTTAAGTGAACAAACGAATTTTAAATAAAAAGACGAATAACGAGAAAGTGTGTTTAAATATCATTTTAGTAAAGTTAAATCATTTTTGAGTGAATAAACATCACTTGTGCATATATTGTTAATATTTGTGTCCATTTGTGTCTTGTAACTCACTTGTGCATATATTGTTAATATTTTTCTAATTGGAGTATCTATATAATAAGAAATATTAGTGACAGACTAGACTCTGTAAACAAATAAATGTATAATAAACAATTTAAAACCATTCATTTGTGTAAAATAAGGAAAATAAGAGGACATAATTACAAAAATTAGGTGAGATACAAATACAATACATACTAAGTTCCGTATAAGAAAATATAAATAATAAAAAGAGTTGTAAGAAACTGTTTTGCCTATTATATCTCATCGATTTAGGGAGCTTCTCTATAACCTCAAATGTGGTTTAATTCCTTACTTATTGGATTGTGCAAAAGTAATTTCAAGGCTAAAATTACTTTGGCTAGGTATTATTGGAAGCAATATTTTACATGTTGTATCATGGCTTAGTTTGAGACAACAGAAAATGCTTGAAATTTTGTATTGAATTTACAAAAATCATGTCTTACGAATGATCACGTTTATTTATGTAAAATCAAAATTTTTTAAATCAAAATTTAAGATAATTGAATTGGAATACAGATATTAAATCGGGAATAAAAATTCGAGAATCGAAATTTCTAATTGAATCGGATTGGAGACCGATTAATATCCAAAACTTGTTGATATCAGTGGTGTTGGAACCACGCCAAGAACAACTTTCCAACTGCACCTCTTCTCGGCTTCAACGTGCTCTCTACCGATGGTAGTTTGACGAAACAATATCACTCCTCTCTTGACCGAAAATAGAGTAGGAGCTTTCTGATCTTGCCCTGACTTCCACAATAGCCAATCACAATCCAAATTAATTCAGGAAGCCCTTCTCGACCCCCTCTCACCAACCACGGTAGTCGTTCCAGCAATAGGTAAGTCTTGTGAATATGAAAAATCTGAGAAACTTTGGTAGATCTATGTTTCTTATACTGCTTTGTAAATCATGAATTTCAGGCTACTCAGACCACCATATGAGGTAATTAAGGTGTCCACATACTTGTGGGGAGTAAGCTACACAACTCCACTATCGTCGGTCATCACTGCTTCCTCACTTGTGAGTTTCGGACCAAATCTTAACTTTGTGTTTATTTTATGGAGAGATAGAGCGATCAGGTCCAAAATGACATTATTTCGGCCAAGGTTAGTTGGAAAGTGACTGTGGGGACCTAAGGAAGATTATTAGAGACCTAAATAAGATTTTTGAAAGGTTATTAGATTCATTTTAGAAAAGATAATAATTTAGAGACCAAATAACAAATTTTGAAAAGTATAGGGACCAAATTGTGCTTTCATAAAAATGAGTATCAAAATGTGGTTCAATAGAAGCATAGAGACCTAAATGAAAGGTGGAAAAACTTAGGGAACTGAAATGGTAGCTCTAAAGAGGCTAGGGGCATAAGTAGAACTTTTAGAAAAGTTTAAGTAACTAAAATACAATTTTGAAAAAGCTAGAGAACCAAAATAAAATTTATGAGAAGTTAGGGATCCCTACTGAAACCAAGAAAAGTTAGAGGACCTAAGGTAGAAGTTATATCTAATGTCTAAGTCTAAAAGGAGTAAAGAGCAAGTAGACTTATCTAATGTCTAAGTCTAAAAGGAGTAAAGAGCAAGTAGAAGGACCAAAATATAATTTTGAAAAAGTTAGGGGCTAATGTGTAATAAGTAGAAAGTATAAGGACCTTAATGGAAAAGTAGACATGAATTAAGTCCCTAGTGAAAAAATGACCAACAAGGAAGGAAAAAATATTGGGGGACTTAAAACATACAAATGAGAGTCGTATACATTGGTTTCAAATATGAGATTTGAGCAAAACCGACCTAAGGGGCAAAACCATAATTTTGAGAAATTACGGACCGCTACAATAAAATATCATTTAGAACCAAATTTGATTATGTCATATTTATGTGAATTATGTAGCTTGTACTTCTACGAATATTTGAGTGGAATTGCCGATCAGATATATTAAAAAATCGACGAGAACGAACGTGTATACAAATACTCGGGTGAGTTAATTTATTGATGACGAGTCCTATGGGACAGATCGTGGTTATTTATTAAGTTTTACTAAATTAACAAGAGTAGAGCATGTTAGACCTCACAAATGAAACACGAAATATGATGAGCATGATGTAGCATGAATTGAACTAAGAACCGTAATATCAATATATGAAGAGATCGAGACTTTTCTAAATATGAAAAAAGAACTAGACTTTGTGTGTTTGGTTAAACTAAGAAGTTGTCAATAATGAATTAATTGTTTCAAAAACCAAAAAAATGAAATTACGATAGTTGCACGTACGATATGATTGACGAAATGAGGATAACGAGTAGTGGGGTCAATAAGATAGCATACTGAGCCCTAAGAATTTAAATAAGACTATTTTGTGATAAGATTTTGAATGCATGCTAAAGAACATGAGTAGTGGGGTCGGTCAGATAGCATATCATACGTCCAAATAAGTGTGACCATTATATTATGTAATTATATGTGTCATAAGATTGGTTAGATGTGTTATGACACCGACATGACATGTAAACCCCGTCCCTCAAAGTAAAGAACTAAATCGGGGGATTTAGTTGTTTGGTAAATGTATCAAATAAACTTTGTGATTAATAAAAATATGGGATGAGAGTATCACTTAGAGTGATATAGTGTTTGTTCGAATGAGTGCAAGTTCAACAGAGATGAAAATGGAGAGAGATAAGGGAAAACTAAGATATCCACTCTAGTGGGGACATGATTTAAGAGTAGAAAAAGGGAAATGACACTGGAGTAATGAGAAATGCTAGTTGGATAAAGAAAAATCGTAGAAATGTAATAGTACTTGAGAATAGGGTAATGGTCAATGTAGGATAAGAGGTCAATTAAGGTGACTCAATTATAAAAATGACATGTTGTGGATGGAGATGCACAAAACATAGGCATGGTGATGGAGAAGTTGTTGTCGAAAAACTAAAATTTGAATATATGACTAATTCGAGAAGATGATAATTTTTTATTATAGGAGATCCGAGATATTATTGAGTCAAAAGAATAGATTTGAAATTAGTTCGACTAAATCAATAACTTCAAGTATAAAATTGATGGTGAAGTCAAAATGTACATAAAGTATAGTAGAACATGAATCATTATCTAAAAATTACTAGACTGAGGAACACTAATAGAGTGAAATATAAAATTATAATTCTGAATAGCACTTAAAATAGATGAAAAAAGACAAATTTGGACAAGAAAATAAAATATTTGACTCTAAATTTGTTGATGGTGGTCAGAACAAGCATGATTACAATGAGAAAGAAACATATAAGTATCATGAGAATCACTCAACACATAGTGCCCTTCTGAAGGGAGTGATGATTTTAACTATGAGAAAAGTTAAAAATCTAGTAAAAAATAACAAAAAAAAACCTTATCTACATAAATTAATAATAAAAATCTTGATACAGCGTTGTAGAATAATACATATTCATCGGGTGTAATTTCGATGTAAAATAATACAGAAGGTGACGAATCAACCAAAAAAGATGTTGCTCTGATACTATATAAGAACTAATAGATAGAAAAATATAGAATTACAATTTATCCCATTCATTCAATATATATGGTGTACAATATATATGTATAAAATTAAATACGACACATTAATAATATTTTAACTATAATCGATTTATTTTCTCTATTATAATTGTTATACTTTTATTTATTCTTATTTTTAATATTATATCTATTAATATTTATATCAATTGGATCGTCTAAAGATTAATTTATTTATCTACACATTAATTTGGTCCTTCCGTGTGTTATTAGTTCTTCAAAAATATTACTACCAATTTAATTTCCATGTGAAAAGTTATTAAATAAAACAATATTATGAATGATGTCTTATTAGTTTAACTTATTACGATTCCATTCTCTATCTAGATAGAGAAATCACTCTTGCTATCTCTCTTTCATTGCTCTTGCTATCCTCCTCATTTCCCTTTCTTTTATATTGTGTAAAGAGTGAGTGTTCACTCCCATGGTTGGATCCGGCATAGTGGATATCGAATTAGCCTATACTTTCCTTTTATATTGTGTAAAGAGTGAGTGCCCACTCCCATGGTTGGAGCTGGCCTAGTGGATATCGAATTAGCCTATACTTTCCACCGGGAGAAGCTAGATAAGTGGACAGAGAAAGAAAGGAGGGTTGGAATTGGCCTGGGCACTTTCATTGGGTCGACCCGCAAGTTGGGAGAGGTGCAAATTGAGGCACCTGCTTGATCTGAAATTATTCTAAATTTTATAACATATTTAGTAACTCAGCTTTTTTATTTATTATATAACTTTATTGCTTTCAATTTTTTTATATCAAATTTTAATTTCATGTAATAATAAATACTATGAATTAAGATTAAAAACATATAGAATGTGTTTTTATAATATTTACTGCTGATTAAAATATTATATTCTCATTAAACATATTTATCTAATATAATATTCACAAATAAGGTGTATAGAAAAATTAATTAACGATTTTTAGATAAAAAATTATTGATCATGAATGAGTCATATAAATGGATATGGATACATCATGAATATTATCAAATTAAATTATTTACGTACACCTATATTGTACTAAATCATTTTGTCTATTTTATTTTTAATAATTATGTTTTTATTATTTATTAATATTTAAAAATAAAATACTAAACTTGTACTATTAAAAGAATGTTAATGATTAAATGCATTGCAAAAAAGTTTAAAATAAAATTAATAAAAGGAAAACTATATTGAAAAAATAGATTTTACCCAATTAAAAGAATATTAGCTATTATAAAAGAACAAAAAAGATCAAGGTGAAAACACAAAGGATACGAGTTCAAATACTTGTCAATTACTTATGAAAGACATTTAGGAGAGTGATTAGGATAAGATTGAAAATCTATTCAGAATTCCATTCTCAACTAGTGAAAGGTGGATAAAGTTGACAACGAAGTATGCATGTTGAAGACTTTTGTTTAGTAGTATGATTATCCATTTTTTAAACAAAAAAAAATTGTCCACTTGTTTATCACAGACCAGAAAACATCATATTCTCTTAGTGTTACATCTTCTAATTCTATTGATGTTACTTATTGCAAACTCATATGAATTATTGATGCACCCTAAATGCTCAAATCTTTTTCTCTATAAAGCTTATAATATTTTTAGTGTTAAATTTTTGTAAAATTATAATTGTCCAAAAGATTCTTTACTCTTTATGTAGTAAATAGAAGTTTATTTTTTTTTATCAAGTGAATGTAAGTAGGGTTGATGTATTTTTTTTATTGGGAATTTTTTTTAATTATTAATTGACAAAAAGAATTTGGTATGCTCTTATAGAGTATATAATTGATTTATGGGGTGATGCTGTATTGAATGATAGTTTCACTAAAGGTTATAGAACTAATTCATTGTGAAAAATAGTTGATGATGACATATTTAGAAGGACAATGTCTCATTTTATTAAAATAGTTGATGTTAGCACATTGCTTCACCACTAAAGGTTCGTCATATCCTTTTATTATTTATATACATGTTAGTTGTAAGAAATGCTATAACAACTTATTTTAAAATTAAAATATGGTATAGTAAAAGAATAAAGTTTTAATAAATTAAGATAATTAAAATGTGCTAGTATGGTTATGGTTATATTGGAATTGAATTTGCTCATTTGAATGATATTAAATCTCTATTATGCACTATCAATTACCAACTTCAGAATCACTCACTTGGGTGGACTGTCTAGTCAAATCCCCAGCTATTGATATTTTGAAGTTTGTTTGAGTTATTATCTATTTTGCTAGTGTATGTTCTTATGAGTCAATTTTTAATATAATATTCAAATCCAACCCTAATTAGAACAAAAACAATATTACTCTAAACTAATATTTGGATGGATGGTTTTGGGAGGCAACATGTAACCCTTCAAATATATCATTGGGAATGCATGAGAAATAAAAATTCTTTCAAACAACTGCCTCCAGTCATTGAGATGCTCCTACATAGGTGTGGGTAGGATAATGCAATTATTTTATTCAATAAATAATAAATAAATAATAAATATTTTGAGTTTTGTATTTTCAAAATTAAATTAAAATGTTAATTTTTATGAATTTTACGATCACAAAAAATATATTTCCTTTTTCAACCTTTAAATTTGTGTATTTGATTAGAATTTATTCGAATTGAAATTGGATGGTGTTCTCATGGTGTGCAAAAAATATATATTTTTAATTATTGACCTTTGACAACTATAATAATATATAGTGTGTAAATCAATTATGTCATATATATATATATATCAATTAAACTATTTATATACCAATTTAATTATATTAATATAAATTATATCATATAAACATTAATTTATTTATCTATACATTAATTTGATCCTTCCACCCGTTGTTAGTTCTTCAAAAATATTACTACCAATTTAGTTTCCATGTGAAGAGTTATTAAATAAAACAATATTATGAATGCTCTCTTATTAGTTTAATTTATTACGATTCTATTCTCTCTCTATCTAGATAGAGAAATCGCTCTTGCCATCACGCTTTCTCCCTGTGTGCTTAATCTATCCTCGTCATTTACCTTTCTTTTGTACCGTGGAAAGAGTCAGTGTCCACTCCCATGGTTGGAGTTGGCCTACTGGATATGGAATTAACCTATACTTTCCACCCGGAGATGCTAGAGATATGAGGAGAGAAACAGAGGGTTTTCAGCCTGGAAATACAAGAGAGAGGAGAGAGTGAGAGCATGACAAATGGACAATACAATGGTGGAGAGAGTAGGACAAGGTTTGGTAGTGATCTCATGGTGACCGAGATGAATGAACCTGGACATCATCTTTTAAATTTAAAAGGAAATGGGTGGTACGGATTTACACTCCTACACTTCATATCCTGGATAATGAACTCAATAATTTTCCATGAATGAACCTGGCCAGATTTTGGATTTATAAGGAAAATAGCTGGTACCTTCATCTCTATTATGGTTAGGTCACTTTCACTCAAGTGAGTGAGGGGTGATTATTAACAAGACTCGTGATGAGTTATCAATCAATGATAATATGCAAGTGAAAAGAGAGTTATTATTAAATTAGTTATTTATTTTATTTCAACTTATATTATGTGTGCTTCAAGTATTGCCTAATAATATTAATAACTTGGTAACAATAATTTTTTGTTCATTATTTGGTAACAAGACTCTTTTTTGCTTATCACTTGCATATGTATAAGAGTTCTATCTAAAATGTCTTTATTTTAAACACTCTAGTTTTCTATCTTGCTATGTAGGTTTAAGACATTCATTATTATATTTATGGATCAGTATCTACACCTACACCAATATATCTCAAGGAGGGACTCCTATACCATTTAGGAGTTGAAAATTGCATTAGAGTTTAGTGAGATCACTAGATGAAAACACTCTTAAACCCACTCGAAGCTAACATACAATCATTATCTAGAACCACAAGATCATGGAATCTGGAAAACATATAGGAACACCTAACTCCACACGAGGGGACGATAATAAAAAAAATGATCCATCTGGTTCATGTACCAAGAGAACAGAAGATAGACTCATTTGGCCAGAGAACATATAATGTAAGATTACAATCAACTCTAACTTATGTATTTTTCAAATCCAAACACAATAGCTCCAGTTAGGTATTCTCCATCTCTACTAGTATTCCTAAAAAAAAAAATCTAGAAATGTGAAATCTTAAATGCATCCCAAAGGTTATAAATTTTCTCTCTAAAGCTTTTTAAAATACTTTTCCGGTTAGTTTAAATCTATGTAATATAATTATGAGTAGTTGTACTGCTTTTTGTGTGGTGATGTAGAGTCCATATATTACATGCTACTTAGGTGTGCACGAATTCGTTCATTATAGTTTGTTGTTTGTGACTTGCGTTTGGAAATAGAATTAATTTCACATTTGTCCATTTATTAAATTAAAGTATAAGGGATACATCCATACATAAGAGTCAAAGAGAAGACATTTTTAGCACTTTACCCTATACTAGTAGGAATGTTTGGAAAGGTAGAAATAAATATTTTTTATACATTATCTCTCCTAATATGATTGTAGTTATTAAAAAGATTTTAGCCTTACTATATGAGTATAAACATTGTGTTCGTCTTAAATGAATGTAACGGTAGACCACATAATTAGTCATACTTGAAGCACCGAACTTGAGGTTTTGTCAAGATAAACTACAATAGTTCTTTTACACTATCATTGGTCTTGCATATGCAGAGTATATCACGAAGTTAGACAAGGCATATACTCAAAAGTGGAGAATTTACATTTAAGTGTTGCTCTACTCTCAGGTGTTAACTGTCACTTTCCATCTTGATTTACGATCAGCGGTCATAAAAAATTCGTCAAATTCACTCGATATTACAATGGTAGGTACCTTTATTAAGGTAAAACTGGAGGAAGCAATGCTCAAAATAAAAAGAATACCTCGAATTTCATCGGAAACATAAAAGTTTCTTTCATAAATAGTGAACTTAAATCTTTATACAATAATATGAGAATATAACAACTAATAAGTATATAAATTAAAACTTTTCTACGCGAACTTCAAGATATACCTCAATATATGCTCGTTTTGTAGGTGATTGTCCATGCTTGTGCCTCATAGAATATTTATGATGCTGAGAAATCCCAAACAGGAAACCAAGTTGAACCGAACTAGAAAATAAGATCAAATAGAGAAAGAAAACATGAACTAGGATTTCAAATCGAACCGATGTGAGAAAAGGGTTTGAAAAAGAGTCTCATGGTGATTGAGAAGGGATATAAAAGACCTTAGAGAACATCACGAGGTTCAAAATTAAGTATTGGGAAAGACCCGAGAAATAATGGGTTCGAACTAGGTTCAGGCTAACTTAGGTCGCAAAACCCTCGATTTTTAGAGGGGGGTAAACAAATTGGAATATGGTGGTTCTTGGGTCCATTCAATAGGAAATTGAATGTAGAAATTTTAGTTATTTTTATTTTGCCAATAATCGATCGGAAAAGGGCTGAACTGACCGAGAAATTCATCAGAACCCAGTTTGCTATAGTGCAAACCGGTCGGCGCACCATGTCAGGCGCATGCACGTGCAGCCACACACGTGTGTGTCGTCTTCTTTGTCGCCAACCCTCCGACTCAGATAAAATCCATAAACTCCAATCCAGCAATAAAAAAACCCACCTTTTGGGGAATTAATTCATTACAGACATGGTATATAATGACGCAAGGAATCTATAGATAGATAGCCACACAAGTCTATAATCCATCCATATAAAGCTTGGATGTCCTCTAATCGGTTTTGGACTAGAATTTTCTCTAAAACTCGAGGAGCTCCAGTTGTAAACCCCGCACTTTTGAGTTAAGGAAAACCGGGAAAAGAACCGGTCAAACCGAGTAAGAAAATCGAGTCGGTTTACAAACCCAATCATATGTGAACAAACAATTTGGAAATTTACAACTTCCGAGTGATTCAAAGGGTTCATTAAACCTTGGAAAAGAAACTTAAAATAAAATAAAAGATAAAAACCAAATTGGTTCAGGTGAACAAGATCCCATAAGAACTCTGAAATTAAGCGAGAGTAGTGTGAGAATGGGTGATTTCCTAGGAATTATGATTTTTTTTGTAACTCGAAATTTCCATCAAAATTTTTTTTGCGAACATACGCCTTATCATAAATTAATATATATTTAATTATTATAATTAATACGAATAATTTAATACCTAAATTAAATTATTAGAATTAATACCAATAATTTATGTCAATATTAATGCTAGCAATAAATCTCTCCCATTTAATACATGATTTTACACCTAAAGAGGTCATCCTCATTCATTCTCTTCACACCTGAACACTTCTCTCTCTCTACTGCTTCATTTCCCGGTGAAGCTCGAACTAGAGTTTTGATTCGACTTGAACATTTTTCTTAACCTTGGAAGGAGAGGTTGAGCTCTTTAGAACCGAGGAGAGTTAATCCAAAAATTGCCGGCATGATGGAATAGTAAAGTAGCTTCGACAGACCGAAGCTACCCTATTTCGGTGAAGCTGAAATCAACCATTTCAAGCCCTACTCAGATCAAACCAAGCCCTCCCAACACTTCCTCAACCCTCCCACAGCCGAATTACGACTGAAACGTAAGCCAATTTGGCTCCACTCTACAATTTTCGGCCGGTGCTAGAAAGAGAACTGACATAATTTCAATGATGAAATTCTAACTCAATTCGGCATCAATTGATGTGATTCTTGATTCTAAGATAATCCTCAAGATGAGAGCTATCTGCCTAGATCGAAAGCTCGAACCACCGTGCCCTCACCAGTGAGAAATTAAAGCTTTCTCTCTCTATAATCTATTTTTCAGAGAAGCTTTGTTTGAGCTCGTTCCGGCGTTAAAATCTGCAATTCAAAGTTCCTTAGAATCGTATGAATATGTAGTAACTCAATTTCAACTCCAATTTCAAAATTTGAGGTGTTTAATCAGTCCATTTGATGAAATCAAATTCGGCAGTGTTGAAGAGTTGAAATTGGGGGGGGGGGGGAATTTGGGGAAATTTGGGGATTTTTTAAATTCGAAGGACCAAAATGCAATTTTATGAAATCGAGGGACAATTGGGCATGAAAATAATGTTGGAGAACCAATTGAGAAATTTTAGAATTTTTGGGGCTAAACTTACCATTTTTGTAAAGGAAGGGCAAAATGGTAATTTTGGAAAAGTTGGAGGACCAAATTGAAAATTTGAGAAATTAATCCCCTTTTAGTGAAATGGAATAAATTGAGATCTTATGATAAATTTTAGAAGTTTCGGGACTCAATTTGAGGAAAAACCGACATTTGGGACTTAAAGTTAAAGAGAAATAACTTTAGGGACCTAATTGCAAATAAATGAAAGTTTGAATTTCTCATTCATTTGGAATGAATGAAGGTGATTAGGCCAAAGGATAATGGACCAAGATATTCATATCGTGTAGGAACATGAAGTACCAGGAACGCCAACAAGAACAAGCTCGCGTGAATACCAAGAACACGTCTAGTGGAATTCACAACATTAACAGGTGGGTGGGTTTACTAACATCATACCCGGTTGGAATGATGAGCACAACTTAAAATTTTAAAACCACTTACTGGTTGTGAGTGGAAATTTTATATCATACCCGGTTGGGAATAATAAGTACCTCGGTATGAAAACTCACTATTTAGTGGTATTTTAAACATCACTACTTAAAGGAAGTGATGTGAAAATCATGCAGAAAAACTACTTACCAGTTGTAAGTAGATCATACCCAGTTGGTATGATGAGACTTCCTCGAAAGAAGTTGATAACCCGTTCATCGGTTATGAATGGAGGAGTCCTTATATCGGGCAGTATAATGGATAGAGAAAACATATGTTTTGTTGGAAGTGCTCTTCCCTGACTGTGTGCCAATGCTTAAACAATTTGGGAGACCTTCTCGATGGGAGTTGAATAGCTCTGATAGGCTAGGGGCCTCGGTTTTGGAACTTAGGGGCTAAATGCCCGATTTTGAAAATCTCGTACAGTGGGCCCAAGGCCAGTTGGAACGAGCAGGAGCTCGTAAACAAACATGATATATGTGCCATAAAACTTAATAAGTGAATTGTTTGGCCATGGTACCAAAATAGGACCGACATGCTCAGTCAATTAGCGGTAGTGCGACATGACAGGTCGACGGACCAGTCAAGACAAACAATTGCGGGTTGAGTTGAGAGTCGGGGCCGTTGGACCAGTGGCACCACAGATTACATGGAAATATGAGAAAACATTGTTTGTGCATGCACTGTGAGTACGGGATCATCAAGACGCCCATGAGGAGTAGTGATGCATCCTAAGGGCACTGGACGACATGGTGTCTGTGCGAAATCTGGAGTAGCACCAAGCGCATGAGACCTGGGTGGGGACAAGATTAGGTCTCTGTCCTCATACGAACACGAAGAAGTGATTTCGGGATTGTGGGTCGGATGTCGCGTACATCCACTCATTCCCAAGGTAGAAGCGGTCGTACTTCTATCCGAGTGGCAGGAAAAGTCGCTCCGAAGCCACTAGCAGGTTTAGTAGTGATACTGACTTGTGAATATGTGTAACCTTTATGATAAAGGATGTGTGTTGGGTGATGACACACCGGTAATTAAGAGATGGTGGAAAAACCCAAAATTTTAAATGAAGGGATTTTTGAAAAAGAAAGGAGACTGGCACACTCCAATAATTATTATTTTCTTAAAAGTCAAAAGCTTTTAAAAAACCATTAACTGAGTAGTCGTACTCACCCCCTCCCTTATATCCCTTTTAGGAAATTCCGGAAAGCCTACCCTTAAAGACCGTCAACTAAGATGCCTGTAAGACAGGTATGTAAAGTTTTAAATTTCATGCAGTTTTGATTATGCTATTCCTGGAAAAGGTGCAGGTTAAAGGACGCCTTACTCTTTACGGTTTACAATAAGGGGAAAACCCTTTAATAAACCGGGAGATCATTGGACCAGTGGCACTGGTCCAATGATCCCAACCCTCAACTCGACCTGCAATAGGGGCGACCTAAGACATGAGTCTCAAGAGCAGAGATAAATAAAAAATTTGTTAGGTGGTTTAAGGGGATGTATGAGTAATAAGCCATGTAATGGCCCAATGTCGGTACCCCATTCACTAAGTTGTGAGCTCACCCCTTCCCTAAATGATTGCAAGTTTAAACTGAGGGAGGTCGAAGTGTAGGTCAGAGAGCATCTATTGGGTTGAGTGCCACCTGAGGTAGTTTTCTTACCCTGCATATAAAGGTTATAAATATGCTTCTTATCAATTGCTATGTTTTTCAGAATATTTATAAAATCATTTTTAGGCTCGAGCACTATGCTTTAAAGAAAAAAACTAAATTTCCGCTGTAAAATATAGAAACAAGTTTTTATTGGATGCCTTAATCACTATGGTTTCACTATGGTAAATGTACCCACCATTGTGACATTGAGGGGATTGGCAAGGGTTCACGAGACCACTGCTTGAGGAAATCAGGTAGTGGTGTGACAATCTCAACTTTCAACTATAATTGTTTAAGGGAGTGGTATGATCTCACAACTCAGTTAATGTGGTACTAACACCAGGCCACTATATGACTTACAACTTCATACTTCACATAAAAAAATTATATATGGATAATTATTTTATAATTCTTATATTTAGGTACCTTTTAGTTTTCCCCGGCCCTTGTCATTCAACCTTAGGGTCTCATAATCATGTATGTATGTAGAGCTCCCGCTCTCCAATTAATCACAACACATGAAATGAATAATTCACAATTGATCACATAGTTCATGTGGATGTCGAGGATGCATCCTCATCCATATGTTTACTCTAGTTATCCCTTCCGACCACACACCCAAGTATATGTATACCCTAACTATTCTTGTTGTCATGCACATGAGTATACATGGAACCCTAGATGATCTGGAAGAACAATTTACACCCTTCTTATCCACCACTTTCAGTCTTACCATATACATCGTTACTACGATAGACATTCTGATAACGTTTATATTATTACACTCCAACCCAATTTGGTTAGAACCTCGTGATCAACTCGTCACCCCTTCCTATATTAAAACGACATTTCTACCATGATATACAAAGAAAGATAATGGCTTATAAACATCTGTGTTTTTCACAACCTTATGTGAGCTAGACTTACCTCGTGCTTCCAACTTAAAGAATTAGTTACCACATTTACTTTCCCTGGGTGATACTCTATGAACAAGTCACAGTCTTTTATTAGCTCCAGCCATTGTCATTGCTTCAGGTTGAGCTCCTTTTACGTCAATAAATACTTGAGACTTTTGTGATCAGTGAAGATCCCACACGTTACCCCATAAAGGTAATGACTCAATATCTTTAGCGCAGATATGATAACTGCCAACTCAAGGTCATGAGATGGGTAGTTCATTTCACGCTTCTTTAATTACCTTGATGCATAGGAGATTACACTTCATTGTTGCATCAACACACACCCCAACTCGTGTCCTGACGCATCGTTGTACATAGTGTATTCTTCCCTTTTTATATCTAGGAGAGCCAGTAACGAAGCATGGTGAGTCGTTCCTTTAGCTTTTGAAATGTTGTTTCGTATTTCGGGCTCCACTCGTACTTGACACCCTTTTGCGTCAGTTGCGTTATCAGGGCTGCTATTATGGAGAAATTATCCACGAATCTTTGGTAATATCCAGCCAAACCCAAAAAGTTCCTCACTTTAGTGGGGTTCTTGGGGGCTTCCCAATTGGATACTACCTCTATTTTGGTGGGGTCTACCTAGATTCACTTTCCAGACACTATGTATTCGAGGAATGCCACTTCCCTTAGCAAGAATTCAAACTTCAAGAATTTGGCATGTAGTTGTTCCTTTCGTAGTGCGTCCAACACTAGTCGGAGGTGTACCTTATGGTCTACTTCTGTTGGGGAGTACACCAGGATGTCGTCGATAAAGACGATCACGGATCGATCAAGGTAGGGTTGGAAGATCAGATTCATTAAGTACATAAATGACGTTAGGGCATTAGTGAGTCCGAAAGGCATAACCTTAAACTCTTAATGATTGTATCTTGTCCAGAAGGTGGTCTTTTGAATTTCCTCTTCCTTGACCTTCAACTGGTGATACTCGAACCTAAGGTTGATTATAGAGAAGTGCGACACCCCTGTCAGTTGATCAAACTGGTCATCGGTCTTGGGGAGAGGATAACTATTTTTTATCATTGCCTCGTTCAATTGACGGTAGTCAATACACAACCTCATGCTCTCATCCTTCTTCTTCACGAAGAGGATTGGGGTACTTCAATGAGAGTAGTTGGGTCTAATAAACCCTCTTTTTCATTAGCTCCTCAAGTTATTCTTTCAACTCTTTGAGTTATGCTAGTATCATCTGATATGGCACTTACGATATCGAACTAGTTCCTCGGATGACGTCGATCACAAAGTTGAACTGTCTATTCAAGGGCAATCCGAGCAAGTCTTCGGGAAATACATCCAGATATTCCCACATCACTGGAGTATTACCAAGTGTGGTTCCTTCCTCTTTGGCATTAATAATTTGTGCTAGGAACACTTCACACTCTTTCTGCATCATTCTCTGGACCTTGAGACTAGATATTAGGTATGGCTTAGTCGAGTTTTTCTCTATTCGGAATACCATCTCCTTAGCATTCCTAGTCGGAAGCGTTATAATTTTGTTCTTGCAATCCAGCATGGCCTAGTAGGTGGATAACCAATCCATCCTAAGAATGATGTCCATTTCAATTACATTTAGTGGGTATTAAATCGGCATTAAGGACTTCCCCTTCCATAGTAATCTCATATCTCAGCAGGTCCATATCCCTTAGGTTTACTTCGCTCAACGACACATTCATTCAACGACGTATATACCATCACTATATTATAGTGAAAGCCTCAATTCCATTCACGTATATGAGTTATAAAGATAATACCCAAAACATTCTATTATTATTAAAATTGTATTACACAGTCATATATTATGGCAACCTAAGGCTCACTTTTCTCATTATTTAAATGGTGCTTTCTCAGTACCATTTTCAAAATTAACTAATTAAGGGTTATAGAAGGTACTCGCTATTATATTTAGGTATACCCTAACATTTACTTAGATTAGGTTGTAAACCCTTGCGGGAACTTGATCATAGTTTTCGGATACTTTTCCCTAAGATTTCCTTGCATATAGTCATAATGTTAATTTGACTATTATGTTAATAAAAATTAATGTTATAAGTTAAAATTTAATAATTTTTATTTGAGTGAAATATATTTTTTTAATTTTTGTATAATATTAAAAAAAAGTTGTACTAATGAGTTAATGATCCCCTAATAATTGTTCCAACTTAATAAAAAAGATGAAAGAGAATAAATTGATAAAATCTTCACATATTTCTAACCCTCCCATCATCCTCTTAAGGAGGATTGAAAATTCTGATCACACTTGACTTGCTCAATACGAGATGGGAGTGTTGTTGGAGCACCCCAGTACTATAAACTTCACTTGTATATTTTTTCCCAAAATTCCTAAAAATATTTAAATATTTTATAAAATTTAAAATATGCTAAAAATTATTTAAAAAAATCTTAATTAGGTTAGTTTAACCAAATTTAATTCGACCGGATTTGATAATTTACATGAAGATTACTTATAATTTAAATATTTAATTTTATAATTTTTAATCTCAATAATATTAATGTTATACGTATAATTTTACAGGACAGCTTGATTCAAACCGAAAGAAAATTATTATTAATTTAATTAGTGAGAACACAAGGACAAAAATTAACGTGCAAATAACAATATAACCCCAAAAGGAGAGAAGAAGATTCAATAGAGAACTTGATTCATACATTGTTCACATCCATGGCTACTTTCCTAAAATCCACTTTTTCCACAGCTAGGCAGTCTCAAACTGCCCCGCATTTAAGTATCACGGACCACGAGCATGGCCGATGCAGAAGCAACCGGGACTCTCGTCTTCAGGAATCATACCTCCTCCTCTGCTTGTATCGATGGACTCTAGCATCTTGACGACATCCTTCATCTCCGGCCTCTTCTCCGGTTTGGAATCCCAGCATTTGCGCATCACTTGGGCCAGGGAGCTGGGGCAACACCTGGGAATCTCGGGCCTCAAGTTCTGTTGGAAAAAAAAAAGCATGCACAACAATGAACTGGTTCAAGTGTACATTTAAACTACCAAAGAGAGCTTGAAAATAATGACAATTTCAATAGAGCATACACATCACTGTAAATGTGGGGATGCCAGTCAGAAGAATGAATGCTAATATTACAGATGCAATTTACACATGAGGAGGAAAAGGTTTTCAAACTGACTTCCAATTCAACCTCAAGATTTCCACTTTTTTTAGCTTAATAAGCAACCATCTACTAAGGAGTTTAACAAGGAGGAGATCAATAGACAGACCTGTCTAACAACTGCAGATGAAACGTCTGAAAAACTCAGATCTGGGTATGGAAGAGCACAGCAATATATTTCCCACAAGCATATCCCAAAGCTATACACATCACAGCTTCTGTTGTAAGGTTTCCCAATGAGAACCTTCATGGATAAATTAATACACTGTTAGGCTTGGCAATGAGCATAAGAAGTCCAGTTTAGCAAATTGTGTTGGGTCCCTTTTTTCATATGCTATTTTCAGTATGCAATCACCTTCACAGATTTTGTGGTAAAACATAAATGAGGTGTAAGTTTAGAAGGTCTAGATACCTCAGGAGCCATATATCCAAGGGTCCCAGTTTCACCAGTCATGTCACTCGGGTTCTGGGCTTCAACTCGTGCCACCCCAAAATCAGCAATTTTCAAAGTTTGTTTAGGGTCGAGGAGCATGTTTTCTGCCTTGACATCCCGATGAACTATCCTCTTTGAGTGTAGATAGCTCAACCTGAATGTCCACAAGAGCCATTGATACTAAAAAGCAATATGGCATGAATAAAAGATAATGCAACTAAAATGCTTCAGATTTGAGCCCACCCTCTGGCAAGATCTAGAGCCAGCTTTATTACGGTCTTGAACGGAAGCTTCTTTCTTCTATTTCTGTAAAGAAAATTCTTCAGGTTCCCTCCTGCAACGAACTCCACGACCACGCAGCATGCTCTAGAAGGAATATTACTATGCCCATCCTTTAGTTGATTGTTTTCAGGAATTTTCAGGTTGGAAATTCCCATTGAAGCTCCAATAAACTGCACCAAAGGGCATAAGCAGTAGAACTATCAACAATGTCTCGTGTGTGTGTGTGTGTGTGTGTGTGTGTGGGGGGGGGGGGGGGGGGGGGGGGGGGGGGGGGGGGCGGGGGGGCGCGGTTGTAATAGACTTGGTAGCCATTAAATATCGTTACTATATGGATTTATGTAAAACAAAAGGGAAAGGGAACTGAGTTTATACTTTGGTAACATTTGGGTGGTCGAGCTTCTGCCAGACAGCAACTTCTTGCCGGAAAGATGCCCGCAAAGCAGCAGTTTCAGCTATTGTTGTGACACCATCCTCTCCCCAGTCTAACAACTTCACTGTAGTGTTTGAAATGACCACATCAGTAAGATAGAGGATGATAATGAGAGGTATACACTGAAAATAATACTAGAAAAGTTTTAGATGCAAATCAAACGTTAATCGATGCAAGGAGAAAACTAGATGAGAGATTACCAGCAACATCTTGGTCACCGTAGGTTCCCCTGAAGACAATTCCATACGTGCCAGTAGCCAGAGCATATCGAATATTAAGCCTTGAAAGATCAATCTCCCATTCCTCCTTAGGCTTCTGGCTCTCAACATTTCGGGACCAGACCCGACTCAGGTGCTTCTCGAGCAGAATGTCGAGGTTCTTGATGTCAAACTTGTCAGCTCTGACGTACATGTCCTTGCTTGTATTTCCGTTTGAGGCCACATTGCTGCTCTGCTTCTCCAGTTTCTTGACCCCATCAATCAAATTGGTAGGGTTCTTCGCATCCATCTTCAAAGAGTTTCTTTCCAAGGACGGGAATCAATAAAAATGTAGCCTTAAAATCAATACGGAACCGAACAAAAAAACAACCCAGATACAGACACTTTTAATGGAAGAGGTGCAACAGCTACTTGGGCGTGAAGTTTGACTATGATGCGACCGGCGTGTCGAGTCCGGAAGGGTCCACGCTTGAGAAATTCAAAGCGAAGACCCTGAACACGTCTTCATTATCATCGGCTGCTGCTGATTGCCTCGGCTCTACCCAACAGACCTAAAGAGGGATGAGGGGGGCAGGAGGGAGAAGGGAAGAGGTAAAAGAAGCGGACACAATAAAACATAAGAAAGGATGGCCATGAGAGAGTTTCGGCTTAAGAGAGGGAATCCGAATGGAACATAAACGAGAGATTGTTGGGTATCTGGTGGATGGGGTTGTTAGGGGGATCGGAATGCAACAGAAACCACCGAGAATCTAATACATATTTAGGATGACATGCAATGTGGTCATGGAGCACATAACAGTCTCCATTAAATTTTAGATTTTCTTCTTCTACTACTATAAAAATTCATAGCTCCTTTATAAAAATTGAACCATAACCTTGTCTGAATCATTGCAAGTACATTGACACATGGCTAAAATTATGTATATCATTTGAAATTTTAGCCTAAAAAGTGAAATTTGATGAACAAGTATTTAGCCTAAAAAGGGCCAACGGTTTCTAAGGCCCCTTTGGTGATGTCCACCGACTTCTTATGGACTCCCCTTCTAAAAAAACAGTTTGTCTTCCATTTAATGGAAGATTTGTGTGAACTAAGTTTTACTCTTCACTAACTCTAAATGGACAATGTACTCCATTTACTATTTTTTTCTAGCGAAAAAAAATAATTGCAATAATAATTTTACAAAAATATGAAATTACATTTTAGCTCTTATATTTAGTTTCCCCAAATTGGACTAAGCTTGATCATCCCAATAAATGTTTGGATTAGGATAACCCAACCCAATTTTTTAATGGGGTTGGTCATAGTCCCTTATCGGATCATTGAGTCCAACCAATTTCTAATGATAATAAAACCCAATTTCTTAATGACAGTTTCTAGATTAACTAAGTAACACAATACTTATTGTTCAAATTTACGACCATAATACAACCCAATGTAGAACCTATATGCTTACTTGCTCAGGTAAGAAATGACACGAAAATTTGAGAAGTTTTAAGTGATAAATATGTCCATAGAATATAATTGAGTGAAATTTTTAATATTGTATTATTATTGGATCAATTACATGTCATTATTCATTTTTTTTAAATTGAGTATATTTATAAACTTACTAGAAATTATGAAAAATTATATGGGAGGTATGTTTTAAAATTTTTTCTAAAAGTCTGTGCTTATTCCTAAGTCAAGCCTATAATCAATAAAAATAGGTTAAGCCCATAATTTAGGAAAGATTATAGTTAATAAAAATGGGTTAAGCCCTGACTTAGAAAGAAATGCTCCATATTCTATATTTTAAAAATGGGATATAACCCAATCATTTAAAAAGTGAAAATGAATTAGAAGGCATATGTTACTTTAGATTTTTTTTAAACACTTGAATATGTCTCAAATGATAATCTCAGTCGTGGTATTAGTCAAATAGCAAGTTAAATATTAATAATAAAACTATTAAATAAATTAATTTATAGAACCCTGTAAATTTGATAGTATAAAAGAAAAAGCTAGGCCTTGTAAATTTGATAGTATAAAAGATAAATAAATATGAAATTGACCGGATAATAAGTCAACTCACCACTCTAATATTAGGGAAATAGGGGGATTTAGTTCCTATACACCAAGGACTTAGTCCAATGTGCATTAGACCCGACAAATGAGATGGTATATTTCTTCAATAGCAAATATTTTTTTACATCCATAATGGATAACTTGGTTCATACAAATTGATCTAGTATGAGTAAATTGATCCATACAGACTTGTGGTTGGGAATAAGTTTTCGAATCATGGTAGTTAGTAAAGTCGGTCTGAACTACAAGTGGAATAGAACTATACCTCCTTTCTACGATTATGTGATCCCTCAATGGTGAAATTGATACGTTTGCGATTGATAACTTGGTCAATACATGCTTGTTGTGTGATGTTGGCAATGTTTGAAAGATATAAATTTTAACATTATAACACATGTTTTTAGACAAGAATGTTTTAAGCTTAAATATGAAAGATTTTGTGCAAAGGTCACAAGTTTTATAAATATTTATACCAGCATCCATTATATAGAGTATGTGTTAACTCGAGAACGAGAAGTATCGATGCTAGTTATATCTACTCACAAAGTGATGAACTCACCCTCTCCCCATACATCTTTCAGGAAAACAATGGGAAATAAAACTCTGGAAGTTAACTCACTTACTTGGTGCGAATTTTATTAACCTTTAAATTTATATTCAGTATAATATTGTATTATGGTATGTTTATTGAATTATTTTTCATATTGTATCGAAAATAAATACTTTGTATAAATAATAATTTAAACTTTTATTTTGAGCCTTAAGTCATGTCAAGTATATAGTGGTTAATGCGCCCACAATTATAGAATTGAAAGTATGTGGCGAGTTACTTACATGTCTAACTAGTAAACTAGGTCGGAATGTGACATCACCACTACTCTTGATACTCATCTTTGGGTGGTACTTTTTATCTCAGGTGATATCCACATTTCATAGGGACAATGTAACTTGAAATCTAAATCTACTTTTAGCATATTTCTTCTTATTATGCCTTATACATCGGTGGTTCATATAGCTTAACTCATTGGGTACTAGAGATTCTACTCATGTCGTGCCACTTGAGACATATATCTTTTTTACACTTTTATAAGATATGGCTACCCTTTTTATCCATAGAATTTTGGGTAAAAGTTCTTAATTATAGTAAATTTCTAAGATAGTACTTTTACACCTCTTAACACATACATTAATATTTTGACTTGATCTGGCATGCTAACATGTGTTATTTATTGCTAAAGTAGGCTTAGACTAGCTCTCAATCCCTCGAATTCCTAGGCATCCATTTCACATAAGGCTAAATGCCTTATATTTTCAAAACATAAATAATTCTATTTAATTGTTGATTAAATGAATTATACAACAATCATTCACCAATGTACTAAATAGAAGTAGAGTGAAGATGCTCTTGCTACAACCAAACATAAATAATTCTATTTAATTGTTGATTAAATAAATTATACAACAATCATTCATCAATGTACTAAATAGAAGTAGAGTGAAGATGCTCTTGCTACAACCAAAAAGAGTGTTATCACTTCACTATTTTAAAAGTGGGGGCCAATAAAATTTTCAACTAAGGGTTCAAAGAATTACCCATTGCAATTACAGAGTCAGCTATTAGTTCTTCCCGTATCAGGTTTTAGACTCTAGTCGAAACCATGTGCTAGGTTGAGGGAGCTCTAGTTCCCCTATTTTTTGTATCATTACATAATACAACGATAGACCCTATATAGAATCTTAAGCTAATGGAGGTTGGATTGTAGAGACCCCAATAGTTGTGGTTAGATAACTGACATTCGAATAGTTATGGACGAAATGTTCAAATTGATCACACACATAATAAATCATGCCCTAACAAACTCATGGGTGAACATTTCCGTGTAATTAGTTCCTCAAACTAATGTTACTCTCCCTCTCATACAAAAGAAGTGGCTATACGTACTTGGAGAGTAACTATGTAATAGATGCCTAATTTGATTGTACTTTCATCGAGTATTCAATGTCATTTCACTCTTTTTCCAACTCGTTTTGTGTCGAATTAAAATAGTATGTTCACATTGATATGCTAAGTTGATTACTGCAATTAGATTTGTGAGTTATTTTATATTTTCAATACACTATCAAATCTGTTGAGATTTCTTGTACAAGAATCTCTAACATATTTATGCGAAAATTGAGAAACCGATGCAAATAAACTAAGGTTATAAACTGATTTTCATATTCGGCCACTAATCTTAAGTAATAATAAAACTGAAAAAATTATTATTATTATTTTTGTTAACCATATAGCGTGATAGATACTAGCCTCAAATTCCGTTAAATCTGGTGAGGAGGGAGACATATCATGTTTGTTCAACCACAGTCAATTAACGTTTGCTCTAAAAAAAAATTGACTCTTATCACTCTCTGCCAATGTTACCTTTATCATATCCATCAGTTTCTCTGTTGTGGATCTTGGTCAGTCCAAAGCTACTACATCTTTATCTCTTGAGAAGTTCTCGCACCCTAGTTATCTCGGGTCTTTCACATTTATAGGAATGTCAAAATCATAGGCATTTCGATTCTGGTGCAGAAATAACTCCGAGCGTCATACAAGCTCTAACACTATCGTCTTCAATAACTTAGTAGGAAGGGACACCCTAGTCAATTCAAGATTTATTTTAAGATTTCTCATCATTTCCATGTATACCATGACATAATCTGGAGTTCTAATAGGTGCATAAAAATTTTCAAAATAAATTTTCCTTATTTTATTTTCTAATTCTCCACGTTTTGGTTCATCAACCGACTTATCGGTATACTTCATTCATCCAAACGTTTGTCATATATATATATATATATATAATAAATGAATGTGAAGTATAAAATAAATGTTGAATTATTTTAACAAAACACACAATCATGCATTTCATTCATGTTAAGACAACGTTCCATGAGCTATATCAGAACAAATCGGGTCTCACTTGGTTTTGTATAATATATTAGGGTTTTACCTATATTTGATATATGACCCACTCTTAGCATGCGTTTTATAAATGTTATTACATATCTATGTCATTTTTTAAACATTCGTACATTAATCTATCTTTAAAAAATGTTTGGGTTTTAACATATTTTTAATAAATTATCAAAATTTTATATTATTTTTTTATAAATTATTAAATTTTAGTCCATTTTTTTAATAAATATTTAAAACTTATCTCATATTTCTTAAAATGTCCCAACATTATTTGGTTTGTCATAAATAATTTATTATTATCCTATTTTTTATAAATAATTAGATATTAACTCTTTTTTCTTACACTTTCGGATATTAACCATTTTTTCTAATCAATTCGGTTGTAACCCAAATTTTATTCAATTTTTCCTGAAAAATCCAATCTTAACGGTGTTTCTTGAATCGGTGGGCTATTTTACCCATAATTTCTACCCAATATGATCCGAATTTTTCTAAATATTTCAGTTCTATTCCATTTTTTTAATAAATAATCAAGTCATAACAATTATAAATACAGATAGAGGAAGAGAATAGGATGTATTTAAATAATCATTCATATGTATGAAATTCAATTTAATAATCATTTTTCTTATACATCAATGGCAGTCCACTTGATAGTACCTTGTATAATCGGATGGTCTATTGTAACAATCCCTCAAAACCCCACCTAAAGAATTTGTCCCTTGATGCCTTGTAATTCTTTTACAAATGAAATGGGAAGAAATAATGCCTTAAATTAACACTCGTCAACCTTACTTTTTTCCTACTTGGGAGTCTCCTTTCCATCTGTTTCAAATGAATAGGAAAGGCACCACACGTCTAGCTCAACTAAAGTAATACTCGTCGCATTGCATGCAACCGCAGACTCACAAGGTCATCTCTCAATCAATTAATATAAAATTCATTTTTAATATTTTAACTTTAGTAAACATTACATTATAAATTATATATTACAGCATTTTGGCTAACCAGCTACTTCCTCAAGACTCCAGAATGAAGCACAGAGGAGAGTGTCTCTGCCTCGTGCATCTTGTTTTCTTCTTGCTGATCTTCTGTTTTTCCGCCTCCTCTGCTCTTGCCAACCCCCGCTGGAGCAAGGGCTTAGACCTCGGATGCATCGACGAATGCGACAACATGGACATCCGTGAGTACCTCTTGTGCCAGAGAGACTGCGAGCTCCAATCTGGAGAGTACCATGCTGAAGAGGAGGAGGAGGAGGAGGAAGAGCCGCCGCAGTATGGTCGCACAAGAATGGACCCCCGGTGGCAGGTCTTATATCGCAGTTCTCAATATAATATTTTTTTCATTTGATTATTGTATCGATAAATCATTTTTGGCACTGGTAATTCCTTGGTAGAGATTGATCCATTAAGCTCTTCTTCCTAATATATGCTTTTAACTGGGAATATTAAATCTTACAACTTTTTGTGATCCCTCAGCAGCCACAACGAGGTGGCGAGACGATCCCCGAACGCACCGCAGAGGATGAGTACGAGCGGTGTCTCCGGAGATGCGAGCCCGCCGGAGCTGGAGGTAGGGAAGATCGGCGGCGGCGGTGGCGGCCACAGCAGTGCGAGGACCTGTGCGAGGAGCTAAGGAGGGCCAGGGAGCGTAAGCGGGACTGGGAAAGAGAGCGCGAGGTACTCTTCTTCTCCGTCAAGGAGAGGCTGGATAGGTGTCTGAGCCGGTGCGAGAAGCAGCCGGGTGGCCAGCAGAAGCAGCTCTGCCGGTTCAGGTGCCGCCAACACCAGTAGGTGCCGGGAAAGTGAGGGGAATGGAAGAGGGATGAGCTGGATGCTTCAGGAATGGTACCTGCCAAAGAAGAGTGTACGTGGGAAATGTAGATGTCTGTGTTCTATAATGGCCAGCTGCGGCCCTGAGCGAGGGAGTAAAAGTTTGGATATCGAACCCATATAAAATAAAAGTCGGTTCGGCTGATAAAAAATATAAAAATGTTTTTATATCAAACTTTGCACAAATTATAATATATAATAAATATTAAATGTATTAGTATAAAATAATAATAATTATAAATTATTTTATTATAAATGATATTTTCAAGAGCATAAAATACAATCTAAGAATTTGCTTGATTTTTAAATATTTGAAATTGAAAATTTAATACAATTTTATAGAAATAATAGTTTATTTATGCATATTGCAATATTTATAATAATACTTGTAATAACAAAGAGTTAAATATATATTAACTTGCTAATAAATGTTGATGTGATAATATTAATATCAACAAACTTACTAATATTATATTCAAATAATAATAAAATAAATGTACAAATAATAATATATGGAAGGGTTGGTAGCTGGCCTATTGGTGAATGGATCTGGTCCGGTCCGCCAATCCCGTACCTCACCCACCACACTTGAAGTTGGACTTAGACCGGACGGTCGGGTACAACTGAATAGATTGGTATCCGACTGTCAGGTCCCATGTATTCCCCATTTCCGGTACTGACGAGTCGTATTGGAAACATATTGGTATGAATTTAACCTTTTATATAGTAGATTAATATTTCAAAAGGTTATGTATTAAATTATTATGAATTATAGATTTTGTAACAAGTGTTTGAAGTTGGAAAATTTTTATATAAATAATACAATTTACCCAACCTAAACAATAATTTTGCCTTTAATGTCATACAAAATCCCACACTAACCATTTCCATTAAAAGTTAGCTCACCACTCTTTATTAAAAGTTAAATACCCTTATGGTACGCCCATATCTCAAGATCATACATGCCAAGTGATCTTGGCTAGTGATAGCTACTTTTTTTACTAATGGTTATTTATGTAATGATATTTAATAGAGTTTGATTGATAAAATAAAAATATATAATATAATATTAAATATTAATAAATTAATATTGTTAAAAATATTATCTTGTTTAATAAAATAAAAAATTATTATTATTTATAAATTTATAAATATTATATTACTTACTAATAATAACTTTAATTATAAATAGGTTCCATTATAGTGATAAATAATGGTTCTCTAATCTATCCCTATAAAACTCATCATTATTCTTGTGATACAAACGTGGAAATTCTCTAAGTAAGGATAGTCAATTTTCTAGCCACCCAAGTATTGAATCTTATAATTTTCTTTTTCTACCATTAAATTTAGTAATTCATATAGTATTAGAATTACGTTTAAAATAGCTTTAAAATTCAATCTCTTCCCAATTGATGTATTTTCTTCTAGTGCCATGGTGATTAAATAATAATACTGCTTTTTCGGCTGAAAATAAAGTATAACATTCTCAAGTTTACACCGACCTCCCCAATGGTTAATCATGATTCAAATAAATTCCAAATACTTCTCTTGGTATCATATAGTCAACCTTATTGGTCATTCGAGCTGAAGGTAAGATCCGTGACTGTGTATTGAATGTTTTCTGTAAATCACATTTTTCTTTCACTTAACCCACAATTTGGAATGGTTCAAGAGGCAACAAATGTGCAAAAAAATCAGTTTTTTAACCACACCCATGTCGAATGACCCATTCACCATCTCCAATGAGTTCCTATAATTTTTCCAAAGTTAGTTTTTTGGCAAAAACTTGATTACAGTTAAAACGACACTGTTTCGGTCGATGTTGACAAAAAAATGACTATGTGGACCTGATGAATAAGATGATTGACTTATAAATAATTTTAAAAAACTTTATAAAGGTATTTTAAAGAAAAAGAAAAATGGGGAACTAAAATATAATTTTTGAAAAGTTTGGGGGACAAAGTATTATTTTAGAAAAAATGGGGACCCAAATGAGATTTAATAAAAGTATAAATACCTCAATGGAAGTTTTAAAAAGATAAGAAACCCAAAAAAAGTAGATTGAAAGTGTATAGGGATCTAAATAAAACTTTGGAAAAATTTTAGTGGTAAAATAGTAAATAATGTAAAATTTAAGGTAGATAGGAAGTTTATAGAAACTTGAGTAGCCAAATGAGGCTAATGAAAGTTTAGGGAAATAAATGAAATACTTGATAAGTATAGGGTACCAAAAAGAGAGAATTTTGATATTTATGTGAAAATGGTAATTTTATTATTATTAATAACCAAAATATAAAATTTGGAAAAATTAAGTATTCAAGTGGAAAACTTAGATATTTTGATAAATATGATCCAACAAGAGTATAACTTTCGATTTTTGAAAATTAATATTGGAAGTGGGCTAGTGGAAACGAGTTCATCAATTTGTGTGAATAGAGCGAATCAAGCATGAGGGTTAAAATTATAATTGTAATGCCCCAATTTAATATTTTTGATCAGACTAACGTCACAACCGCCAAACCCTCTCAACACTACAATAGTGTAACCTTCACTAATGCAGTAATACACATAAAATAAAAAAAATGGTTAAATTTCGTAAAAACTTTAAACAAGTTTACATAATCACTATATACAAAAATATTCTTGGTAAAATAACTCATAACTAAAAAATTCTCTACTTTTTGAGAGACTACTTTAGTTATTGTCGAGATAACTTATCTCAAGTTCTGTACCATGAACAATTCAAGAATACCATGAAAATGGATTAGGGGGAGTGGTGAGTTGCAAAACTTAGTGAGTGGGGCACTCACACGAGAATGTGATGTACACATACATAACCCTTACTAAAATATTAGCATTAACTGTAAAATCTTTTAGAATATTTTTCTTTTTAAAAGGGTGCATATTTTTCTCATTAGTACTTATTAGGAAAACAAGTCCCCATCCACACAAGCACACATTACAATATAGTAATTTCTCATAAATTGCTTTACAAAATGTATTGTGACTATCGTCATATGAATTAGGATTACAACCTAGTCACACCACTCTCTACTAGTGCCTAGTGGCAAGTATAAGTCGTTCTCCACTAGCATTCACCGAATCTAGTCAAGAATAGTGCCCACTCGTACACTTTAAGGTCCAAACCACCATCGCCATGAGAATATTGTGACCATATCCAATCATCACTCGGTCAATTGTTGGACACCACCATATAACTCAATGTCTAGATATCTTGGATGCAAACATCTCTCCTTATCATCTTATTGCCCAAATATCACTTAGTACTGACACTACCCCTTCATACATGCGTCTATCGATACCGTTTCACACATGCCACAAACACAAGCAATGCATAAAAGCAAATAAAAAATGCTATAGAGGTTGACTTGCGATCTGACCAAACCCTCTACTACATAATAATTACAAAATAGCATAGAGGTTGGCTTACTATTTGACCAACCTCTCTAAGGTTGTATCGTATTTACTTAAGGTTATCAAATTCACAAGTTCATGAAAGGCATTATAAAACTTGTATAATAGAACGTTCATATACATGTACTAAGTCATGTTTTCTTTATAATCATAGACCAAACTCCCTTTTTCTCAATTTATGGCACCGACCGAAAATTGCAGAGAGGAGCTGAATTGGCTTACCTTTTAGTCCTAATTTGGCTGTGGGAGGGCTGAGGAAGTGTTGGGAGGGCTCGAAATGGCCAATTTCAGCTTGGCCGAAATAGGGCAGCTTCAGTCTGCCGAAGCTGCTTCACTGTTCCATCATGCCGGTACTTCTCCAGTGATTCTCGAATTGACTAGAGTTTGCTATTAGATAGCTGACTTCTCCCCGGTTCTAAAGAGCCTGACCTCTCCTTCCGAGGTTAAGAAAAATTTCAAGTCGAAGCTCTGGTTCTAGCTTCACCGAGAAATGGAGTAGTAGAGAGAGAGAAGTGTTTAGGTGTGAGGAGAATAAATGAGGATGACCTCTTTATAAAGGTGTAAAATCGTGTATTAAATGGGAGAAATTTATTACTAGTATTAATATTATCATAAATTATTGGTATTAATTCCAATAATTTTAATTTAGATATTAAATTATTGGTATATCTCATGAGGTCACTGTAAACCCCGCCCTTTTGAGTTAAGGAAAACCGGGAAAAGAACCGGTCAAATCGAGTAAGAAAATCGAGCCGATTTACAAACCCGATCAATTGGGAACAAGCAATTCAGAGTTCTTATGGAATCTCGTTCACCTGAATTGCTTGTTCCCAAATGTTTGGGTTTGTAAACTGGCTTGATTTTCTTACTCGGTTTGACCGGTTCTTTTCTCGGTTTTGCTTAACTCAAAAGGGCGGGGTTTATAGTGACCTCGTGGGATATACCAATAATTTAATACCTAAATTAAATTATTAGAATTAATACCAATAATTTATGGCAATATTAATACTTGGAATAAATCTCTCCCATTTAATATACGATTTTACATCTATATAAAGAGGTCATCCCCATTCATTCTCCTCACACCTGAACACTTCTTTCTCTCTCTCTACTACTCCATTTCCTAGTAAAGCTCGAAATAGAGCTTCAACTTGAACATTTTTCTTAACCTCGGTAAGGAGAGGTCGGTCTCTTTAGAATCGGGGAGAAGTGAGCTATCTGATAGCAAACTCCAGTCAATCTGAGAATCGCCGGAGAAGCGCTGACATGATGAGTAAAGCAACTCCAGCGGACCAAAGCTGCCCTATTTTGGCCAAGCTGAAATCAACCAATTTGAGCCCTCCTCAGGCCAAACCAAGCTCTTCCAACACTTTCTCAGCCCTCCCACGGACGAACTAAGACTGAAAGGTAAGCAAATTCGGCTCCCCTCTACAATTTTCGGCTGGTGTTAGAGAGAGAACTAGTAGAATTTCAATGATGAAATTCTAACTCAATTCGACATCAATTGATGTGATTATTGATTCTAGGATGAACCTCAGGACGAGAGCTATCTACCAAGATCAAAAGCTCGAACTGCCATGCCCTCACCGGTGAGGAATCGAAGCTTTCTCTCTCTATAGTCTATTTTTCGATGAAGCTCCGTTTGAGCTCGTTCCGACTTTAAAACTCGTGATTCAAAGTTCTATGGAATTGTATAAACATGGAGAAACTCAATTTCAACTTCAATTTTAACAATTAGAGGTGTTTGATCGGTCAATTTGATGAAATCAAATTCGATTGTGTTAAAGAGTTGGAATTGGGGGAAATTGGGGATTTTAAAAAATTTGAGGGACCGAAATGCAATTTCCTAAAATTGAGGGTCAATTGGGCATGATAAAAATGTTAGAGTGCCAATTGAGGAATTTTAGAATTTTTGGCATGAAACTTACCATTTTTGTAAAGGAATGGCAAAATGGTAATTTTGAAAAAGTTGGGGGACCAAATTGGAAATTTGGGAAATTAATCCCCCTTTTTGTGAAATGGAATAAATTGATGTCCTATGATAAATTTTAAAAGATTTGGGACTCAATCCGAGGAAAAATCGGGATTAAGGACTTAAAGTTAAAGAGAAATAATTTTAGGGACCTAATTGCAAATAAATGAAAGTTTGACTTTCTCATTAATTTGAAATGAATGAAGGCTATTAGGCCAAAGGATAATGAACCGAGATGTTCATATTGTGTAGGAACACAAAGTACCGGGAATGCCAACAAGGACAAGCTTGCATGAATAAAAAGAACCGGTCTAGTGGAATTCACGGCATTAACGGGTGAGTGGGTTTACTAACGTCATACCCGGTTGGGATGATTAACATAATTTAAAGTTAAAAACCACTTACCGGTTGTGAGTGAGATTTTTATATCATACCCGGTTGGGAATGATAAGCATATTGGAATAAAAATCCACTATTATGTGGTATTTTAAACATCACAACTTAGAAGAGTGATGTGAAAACCATATGGAAAAACTAATTACTGGTTGTAAGTAGATCATACCCGGTTGGTATGATGAAACTTCCTTGAAGTAAATTTAAAACTTGTTCATCAGTCATGAACGGAGATGTCCTTATACCCGGTCGGTATAATGGACAGTTGAAAATATATTTTGTCGGAAGTGCTCTTCCCTGACTGTGTGCCAATGCTTAAACTATTTGGGAGACTTTCTTGACGAGAGCTCGAATAGCTCTTATAGGCCGGGAGCCTCAGTTTTGGAACTTGGGGGCTAATATGCCCGATTTTGAAAATCTCGTATATTGGGCCCAATGCTAGTTGGCACAAGCAGGAGCTCGTAAGAAAACATGAGTTGTATGCCATAAAACTTTAAATAAAGGAATTATTTGGCCATGGTACCAAAATAGGACCGACTTACTTAGTTAACTAGCGGTAGTGTGACATGACATGTCGACAAACCAGTCAAGACAAATAACTATGGGTTGAGTTGAGAGTCAAGGCCATTGGACCAATGACACCACAAATTACATGGCATAATAAGAAAATATTGTTTGTGCATGCACTATGAATACAGGATCATCAAGACGCTCATGAGGGGTAGTGATACATCCTAAGGGCCCTGGACGACCCGGTGAGTATAAGGGCAGTTTTGTCGTTCCAGGTGACCGTGCGAAATTTGGAGTAGCACTAATCTTTGTCCTCATACGGACACGAAGAATTTATTCCGAGATTGAGGGTCGGATGTCAGGTACACCCACTCATTCTTAGGGTAGAAGTGGACATACTTCTATCTAGGTGGCCGGTAAAGTCATTCCGAAGCCACAAGTGGGTTCATTGGTCGTGCTGACCTGCGAATGTGTGTAACCTTCATGATGAAGGATGTGTGTTGGGTAATGACTCACCGTGATTAAATAAGGAAATGGTGATAAAACCCAAGATTTCAAATGAAATAGTTTTGAAAGAAAGGAGTTTGGCACACTCCAAAACTTATCTTTTTCCTAAAGATAAAAAGTTAAAAAAAAAAACCATTCACTTAGTAGTTGTACTCACCCCCTCCCTTATATACCTTTTAGGAAATCCTGGAAAGCCTACCTATAAAGACCATCAACTAAGACACTTGTGAGACAAGTATGGTAAAGTTAAAATGTTATGCAGTTTTGATTATACTATTCCAGGAAAAGGTGTAGGTTTAAAAGACACCTTACTCTTTATGGTTTTTAATAAGGGGAAACCCTTTAATAAATCAGGAGAGTGGCGGGTTGATCACGGGGATCCGACCAAATAGGGTCGGTGAGTAACAACTAGAGTGGTATTAGAGCCTGTTTCTTTGAATACATAATCAAGACTAAAAAATATAGTAACTAATAGGATTTATCCTAAAATTTTCAGATGGCTCCCAGGAGAGGAACCAAGAAAACTAGGAATGGCTCTATTCAACACCCTATCTTCGTAGGAAGACAACCCTAGAAGCTTCCCAAATGCCTGAAGCATGGTAGGAATCTCAAAAGACCAAATGAGGAAGTATCCTGAAGAATGGTGACAAGGACCTATTGAGGTCATAACTCTAAGTATAAAGGAAGCCAAGCGTAAAGCCATAAAAGGGGGCATATAACCTTACATAGGAGAATGCTTATCAAGAATCCCGTAGCTCCCTAGTTATTTGGTAACCATTTTTTGTAATAGGGCCAAAACACCCAACATACCGTACTACTCTATTAATGAAGTACTCCAAATTCCTAAAAACCCCGTCCCTCAAATGATGTGATCTTCAAGGAAGATTCCAAAAAGAAAAACTTTCACGGTATCCAGACTTAAGGACAAAGGAGCACAAAAACTAACAATTCCTAAGAAAACGCCAGGAGGAACCACTTATGTTCATGTAATTACAAGCATGAATGATAGGGACACTGCGTGGAGAAGTGCCCAACCCTACAAAGGACAGGAATCAAGTTAACTTATAGGGGAATAGGACACGAAGTGAAAAACTGTCCCACATTGCCAGGAGTTAGGATAATATTTTCCAAGAATAAACACTTTACAACTATAGGAAATCCAAAAGGATACCATCCCAAGGAACACAACTCTCGCTTGTAATTTCAACCACAAATAGGAGGAAACTTTTCGAGATCACAACAAAGTGGCAGGAAGAAAAAAGGGCTGAAGGTAGGACCTTGATAAAACCATAAACAGAACAAAAAGTAGCTAAAGAGAACTTTCCCTTAAAGAAGAAATCTTCCATAATTTAGGAGAAAAGGAGGGAGTGCATCCACAAGAGAAGACAAGACGAGCGTTTGACGACAAATGGGATGTCTTGGGATTTCAAGTATGACTTTCATTGGAAAAAAATAGAGAAGTCAAATTAGAGATTCGGAGCAACATAGCAGAAGTAAGCAAACCGTGACAACAAAATAGTCAAAGAAAATAAATGACAACCTAAGGAAGACCGGGAGGTAGAAAGGACTACACCCTAAAAAAAAGAGGTCGTTGAGATGGACATTAAGGACAGTAGTACTCGAGAAACTACTGTCCAAAGAAACTTAGACCAAAGGAATGGTGGAGGCGAGGCAGTTAATGAACTAATACACGGGAAAACCATAATTTGAGTTCCAACAAAGAAGAGAGGGTTGGAAAGGCCAAATACTCGGGAAAAGAATGATGAATGAAATCCTTAAAAGGACCAAAGGCCAAACTAACGACCAAATTCATGCCAAGAAAAGAATAGGCAAGCCTCTCACATAATTGTTAAGAAAACTTGAAATAAGAAAGATTTGAATGCTCCCTAAAGAAATACACTATGAAAATAAATTTTGGAGGGATGCATACGACTAGCTACTCTTGAAGGAATTATTGATGGGTGGATGGACATAATGTGGAGTGCAAGGAACCAACCCTTAATTAGGAAATGTTTCAAAGAAAGAAAGTATCGTGATGGTCCAGTGTGACCTGGTTGAAGAAAGCATGAGAACCAAATAATAATTTCAAGAGAACCAAGTAGAAAGAACAAACTAGTAGCAACGGGATGACCAAAGAGATTAAACAAAACCATAAGAAAGGCTAAGATGTAGTAAAGACTACACTCTATGATGAACAATAGAATGGGCATGAAGGACAAGCGATACAGCTGCCCGGACGATTGGACCAGAGAAATGGAGAGAAAGAGACAGTTAAAGAACTGGTATTCGAGAGAACCATGGATTTAAACCACAACAAAGAAGGGAGAAGTGAAAAGGCCAAAACATTGGAAAAAGAAGAACGAAGGAAAATCCTTAAAGAAATCAATGGCCAAAACTGGATTTCTAGTTTAAAGTCTTGAGACAATTAAGTGAGCCTCACGAAGGACGAACAAGAGATTTTGAAACAAGGAGGATGTGAACCCTCCTTAAACGGAAATAAGTTAACGAGTTAGCATCAAAAGATGCTTTGACAAATATGAATGAGTGGACAACCCATACTAAGGTAATAAAGTAAAGAATGTTCGAGAAACTTTGGGAAATTAAATCCTCCAAATAAGATGTGGCTAAGGACGAATAACCACAATTGGTAAGACGGGTCATAATCCACACGCGCATATGAAGCTTCAAGAATGGACGACCGAGCATAGTGTGGAATGCACAAAATAAAACCAATAATCAGAAGTATCTTATGTAAGGAATAAGGGATAAAACAAAAGTTGTGGATAGAGAAAGATCCAAAGTAAATAGATGCCCTAACATAGATAAGGGTGCAAAGAAAGGGAGAAAGAAAACCTTCAAGAAATGGTAAGAAGGTTGAACATGTAACTCCTAAGGTGAAAGTCTCTACTTTGAAGGAAATAGTAGAGAATGAAACTGTAAAAAAAAAAAAAAAGAAACTCCCCAAACCAAGCAAATCGATATGTAGACCGAAAGGAATCAACTCGGTATAAAGAATTGTGAAATGATTACAAATAAGTAAGAGTGAATTAAGGTCAAAGTAAAATCCTTGAGTAAAGGATGTCATTGGGAACGAGGATGGACCTAAGAAAGGATGAATCCCAGCTTATCGGTATAGTATTGGAAAACCCAATCAATTGGAACCGAAAAGACCCAATAAAGAAGTTAGAGAAGGATGAATAGGTAAGAGGAATCCATGCGGTTATGTGAGGCATAACTTCAAAGGCATGATGGAGTAGAGGATAATAGTAAAAAGGACAGTTGAGGAATACTATCAAAAGAAAAGAGGGATGAAGTTATACGATCCTTGAAAGGTCGAAAAGCTAAGAGAGACCCTCAAGGAGATGTTCTAGAAATCTAATGGACAGAGATAAGTCCTAGAAAATGCCATGCTGTAAGGGTCATGTGAGCCCAACAATCTCAGGGAGAATATGACTCAAAGGAAGGAAGAGTCGACTAATAAGCATGATGAGGTCGAATATAAAAATTTGGACCAAAGTTATAATAGACAACGAATGGAGGAAGGGTAAAAATAGTACAAAAAGTGATAATAATGAAAACTGTGGAAACAAGTATGTAACACCCGAAAGAACATTGAGCTAAAGGTTTCAACAACCAAGGGGTTAACTACAATGGTTAGATATCTTGGAATTCCCAATCTTGAGTACAGAACCTCAAATGGAAGAATGTGCTCTAAGCAAAGAAAGATATGAATCTAAGAATATACCCTAGAGTAAGAAATGTCTAGTTATGATAAACTCCATGGAGGGAGTAAATAATATAAAGGAAAATAAATTCCTTAAGTGAAGGATGTAAAAAGGACTAATTGACAGAACAAGAGAAGAGTTTACATGTTAAGCAAACACCAAAGGGACATCAAAGGAAATGATTCCTCATGCAAGGTTGATAATTAAGTTTTGGGGATAAAACTTCTAAAATGAGGGGAGAGTTGTAAACCCCGCCCTTTTGAGTTAAGGAAAATCGGGAAAAGAATCGGTTAAACCGAGTAAGAAAATCAAGCTGGTTTACAAACCCGATCATTTGGGAACAAGCAATTTGGAAATTTACAACTTCCGGGTTATCCAAAGGGTTTATTAAACCTTGGAAAAGAAACTTAAGACAAATTAGAAGATAAAAATCAAATTGGTTCTGGTCAAAAGAAACCTCTGAAGTTAAGCATGCTCCCCTCTTGGGAAGTATGATTTTTTTTGTAACCCGAAATTTCGGTCAAAAATTTTTATGAGAACGTACGCCTTATCATACATAGCTATAAATTAATATATATTTAATTATTGTAATTAATACCAATAATTTAATACTTAAATTAAATTATTGGAATTAATACAATAATTTAATACCTAAATTAAATTATTGGATTTAATACCAATAATTTATGGCAATATTAATACTTGTAATAAATCTCTCCCATTTAATACACTATTTTACACCTATATAAAGATGTCATCCCCATTCATTCTCCTCATACTCAAACACTTCTCTCTCTTTCTACTGCTCCATTTCTCGGTGAAGCTCGAAACAAAGCTTCGACTTGAACATTTTTCTTAATCTCGGAAGGAGAGGTTGGGCTATTTAGAACCGGGGAGAAGCGAGCTATCTGATAGCAAACTCCAGTCAATCCCAAAATTGTCGGCATGATGGAATAGTAAAGCAGCTCCGGCAGACCAAAGTTGCCCTATTTCGGCCAAGCTGAAATCGGCCAATTCGAGCCTTCCTCAGGCCAAACCAATCCCTCCTAACACTTTCTCAGCCCTCCCACGGCTAAACTAGGACTGAAAGGTAAGCCAATTCGGCTCCCCTCTACAATTTCCGGCCGGTGCTAGAGAGAGAACAGCAGAATTTCAATGATGAAATTCTAACTCAATTCGACATCAATTGATGTGATTCTTGATTCTAGGATGAACCTCAGGACAAGAGCTATCTGCCCAAATTGAAAGCACGGACCGTCATACCTTCACCGGTGAGTAATCGAAGCTTTCTCTCTCTATAGTCTATTTTTCGGCGAAGCTCCGTTTGAGCTCGTTCCGACATTAAAACTCGTGATTCAAAGTTCTATGGAATCGTATGAACATGGAGAAACTCAATTTCAACTTCTGTTTCAACAATTAGAGGTGTTTGATCGGTCAATTTGATGAAATCAAATTCATTTGTGTTAAAGAGTTAGAATTGGAGGAAAATTGGGGATTTTCAATAATTCGAGGGACCGAAATGCAATTTCCAAAAATTGAGGGGTCAATTGGGCATGATAAAAATGTTAGAGGGCCAATTGAGGAATTTTAGGGGTGAAACTTACCATTTTTGTAAAGGAAGGGCAAAATGGTAATTTTGGAAAAGTTGGGGGACCAAATTGGAAATTTGGGAAATTAATCCCCTTTTTGTGAAATGGAATAAATTGATGTCCTATGATAAATTTTAAAAGTTTTGGGACTCAATATGAGGAAAAACTGGCATTAGGGACTTAAAGTTAAAGAGAAATAACTTTAGGGACCTAATTACAAATAAATGAAAGTTTGACTTTCTCATTCATTTGGAATGAATGAAGGCTATTAAGCCAAAGGTTAATGAACTGAGATGTTGATATCGTGTAGGAACACAAAGTACCGGTAATGCCAACAAGGACACACTTGTGTAAATACAAAAAACCGATCTAGTGGAATTCATGGCATTAACGGGTGAGTGGGTTTACTAATGTCATGCCCAGTTGGGATGATAAGCATAACTTAAAGTTAAAAACCACTTACCGGTTGTGAGTGAGATTTTTATATCATACCCGGTTGGGAATGATAAGCATATCGGAATGAAAACCCATTATTATGTGGTATTTTAAACATCACAACTTAGAAGAGTGATGTGAAAACTATATGGAAAAACTAATTACCGGTTGTAAGTAGATCATACCCGGTTGGTATGATGAAACTCCCTCGAAAGAAATTGAAAACCCATTCATCGGTCATGAACGGAGATATCATTATACCCGGTCGGGAGCCAATGCTTAAACTATTTGGGAGATCTTCTTGACAGGAGCTCGAATAGCTCTTATATGTCAGGAGCCTCGGTTTTGGAACCTTGAGGCTAATATGCCCAATTTTGAAGATCTGGTACAGTGGGCCCAAGGCTTGTTGGCACAAGCAGGAGCTAATAAACAAACATGAGTTGTATGCCATAAAACTTTAAATAAAGGAATTGTTTGGCCATGGTATCAAAATAGGACTGAGATACTCAGTTAAATAGCAGCAGTGCGACATGACAGGTCGACGGACCAGTCAAGATAAACAACTACGGGTTGAGTTGAGAGTCAGGGCTGTTGGACCAGTGGCACCACAGATTACATGGCATAATAAGAAAACTTTGTTTGTGCATGCACTATGAATACGGGATTATCAAGACACCCATGAGGGGTAGTGATGCGTCCTATGGGCCTTGGACGACTCGGTGAGTATAAGGGCATTTTGTCGTTCTAGGTGGCCGTGCGAAATTTGGAGTAGCACTAAGCGCGACCGTGCGAAATTTGGAGTAGCACTAATCTCTGTCCTCATACGGACATGAATAATTTATTTAGGGATTGAGGGTCGGATGTCGCGTACATCCACTCATTCTTAGGGTAGTAGTGGACGTACTTCTATCTAGGTGGCCAGTAAAGTCGCTCCGAAGCCACAAGTGGGTTCAGTGGTCGTGCTGACCTGCAAATCTGTGTAACCTTCATGATGAAGGATGTGTGTTCGGTGAGGACACATCGTGATTAAATAAATAAATGGTGATAAAACTCAAGATTTCAAATGAAATTGTTTTGAAAGAAAAGAGTCTGGCACACTCCAAAACTTATCTTTTTCCAAAAGATAAAATTTTTTTTAGAAAAAACCATTCACTAAGTAGTTGTACTCACCCCTCCCTTATATCCCTTTTAGGAAATCCCGGAAAGCCTACCCATAAAGATTATCAATGTCACATCCTGACCCGGTTTGGTCGGATCCCCGTGATCAACCCGCCACTCTCTCGGTTTATTAAAGGATTTCCCCTTATTGTAAACCGTAAAGAGTAAGGCGTCCTTTAACCTGCACCTTTTCTTGGAATAGCATAATCAAAACTGCTTGAAATTTAAAACTTTACATACCTGTCTTACTAGCATCTTAGTTGACAAATTTTAAGGGGAGGCTTTCCGAGATTTCCTGAAAGGGATATAAGGGAGGGGGTGAGTATAACTACTAAGTGAATGGGTTTTTAAAAACTTTTGAATTTTAAGAAAAACATTTATATGGAGTGTGCCATACTCCTTTGTTTTCAAAAATCCCTTCATTTAAAAATTTGGGTTTTTCCACCATTTCTTATTTACCACGGTGTGTCATCACCCAACACACATCCTTCATCATGAAGGTTACACATATTCGCAAGTCAGTATCACTACTGAACCCGCTAGTGGCTTCGGAGCGACTTTTCCTGCCACCTGGATCAAAGTGCGACCACTTCTACCCTATAATGAGTAGATGTACGTGACATCCGACCCACAATCCCGAAATCACTTCTTCGTGTCTGTATGAGGACAGATACCTCATCCTGTCCCCACCCAGGTCTCATGCGCTTGATGCTACACCAAATTTCGCACAGACACCTGGAACGACGAACTGCCCTTATAGCCACCAGATCGTTCAGTGCCCTTAGGACGCATCACTACCCCTCATGGGCGTCTTGATGATCCCGTACTCACGGTGCATGCACAAACAATGTTTTCTTATATTGCCATGTAATCTATGGTGCCACTAGTCCAACGACCCTGACTCTCAACTCAACTCGCAGCTGTTTGTCTTGACTAGTCCGTCGACCTATCATGTCGCGCTACCGCTAGTTAACTGAGCATGTCGGTCCTATCTTGGTACCATGGCCAAACAATTCACCTATTAAGTTTTATGGCACATATATCATGTTCATTTACGAGCTCCTACTCGTGTCAACTGGCCTTGGGCCCACTGTACGAGATTTTCAAAATCGGGCATTTAGCCCCCAAGTTCCAAAATCGAGGCCCCCGGTCTATTAGAGCTATTCGAGCTCCCGTTGAGAAGGTCTTCCAAATTGTTTAAGCATTGGCACAGAGTCAGGGGAGAGCACTTCCAACAAAAATAGGTTTTTACTTTCCATCATACCGACCGGTATAAGGACATCTCCGTTCATAACCGATGAACGGGTTTTCAACTTCCTTCGAGGAAGTCTCATCATACCAACCGGGTATGATCTACTTACAACCCGTAAGTAGTTTTTTCGCATAACTTTCACATCACTTTCTCTAAGTAGTGATGATTAAAATACCACTAAACAATGGGTTTTTATATCGAGGCACTTATCATCCCCAATCGGGTATGATGTTAGTAAACCCACTCACCCGTTAATGCCGTGAATTCCACTAGACTGGTTCTTTGTATTCATGCGAGCTTGTCCTTGCTGACGTTCCCGGTATTTAACGTTCCTACATGATATGAACAACCTTGTTCATTATTACTCGGCATAACAGCCTTCATTCATTAATGAATGAGAAAACCCAAACTTTTAGTTATTTGCAATTAGGTCCCTAAAGTTATTTCTCTTTAACTTTAAGTCCCTAATGTCGGTTTTTCCTAAAATTAAGTCCCATAACTTTTAAAATTTATCGTGGGACCTCAATTTATTCAATTTCACCAAAAAGGGGTTTAATTTTCCGAATTTCCAATTTGGTTCCCCAATTTTTCCAAAATTACCATTTTGCCCTTCTTTCACAAAAATGGTAAGTTTTTCCCCAAAATTTCCAAAATTCCTCAATTGGTCCTCCAACATTATTTTCATGCCCAATTGACCCTCAATTTCATAAAATTGTATTTTGGCCCATTTGAATTTCGAAAATCCCCAAAATTTCCCCAAATTTCAACTCTTCAACACTACCGAATTTGATTTCATCAAATTGACCAATCAAACACTTCTAATTATTGAAATTGGAGTTGAAATTGAGTTCCTATATGTTCATATGATTCTAAAAAACTTTGAATCGCAGATTTTAACGTCGGAACGAGCTCAAACGGAGCTTTGCTGGAAAATAGACTATAGAGAGAGAAAGCTTCGATTACTCACCGGTGAAGGCACGAAAGTCCGAGCTTTCAATTTGGGCAGATAGGTCTCGTCCTGAGGTTCATCCTAAAATCAAATATTGTATCAATTGATGCGGAATTGGATTATAATTTCGTCATGGAAATTCGGTCGACTCTCTCTCTAGCACCGATCGAAAATTATAAAGGGGAGCCGAATTGGCTTACCTTTCGGTCCTAATTCGGCCGTGGAAAGGTTGATGAAGTGTTGGGAGGGCTTGGTTTGGCCTGAGACAAGCTTGAAATGGCTGATTTCAGCTTGGTCGAAATAGGGCAGCTTCGATCTGTCGGAGTTGCTTCACTATTCCATCATGTCGGCGCTTCTCCAACGATTCTTAGATTGACGGGAGTTTACTATCAGATAGCTGTCTTCTCCCCGGTTCTAAAGAGCCCGAACTTTGTTCAAGTCGAAGCTCTGGTTCGAGCTTTACCGGGAAATGGAGCAATAGAGAGAGAGAGAGAGAGAAGTGTTCAGGTGTGAGGAGAATAAAATGGGGATGACCTCTTTATATAGTCGTAAAACCCGTGTATTAAATGGGTGAGATTTATTACTAGCATTAATATTGCCATAAATTATTAGTATTAATTCCAATAATTTAATTTCGGTATTAATTCCAATAATTTAATTTCGGTATTAATTCCAATAATTTAATTTTACTATTAAATTATTTGTATTAATTCCAATAATTTAATTCCAACCATCCTCACACTACTCTCAAGTAAGCACGCTTAACTTTGAAGTTCTTATGGAATCTATTTCACCTGAACCAATTTGGTTTTTGTTTTCTAGTTTGTCTTAAGTTTCTTTTCCAATGTTTAATAAATCCTTTGGATCAACCGAAAGTTGTAAATTTTCATATTGCTTATTCCCAAATGTAAACCGGTTTGGTTTTCTTATTCGATTTGACCGGTTCTTTTCCTAGTTTTCCTTAACTCAAATGTGCGGGGTTTACAATCAACTAAGACACATGTGAGACAGGTATGGTGAAATTAAAATGTTATGCAGTTTTGATTATGCTATTCCAGGAAAAGGTGCAAGTTTAAAGGACGCCTTACTCTTTACAGTTTTTAATAAGGGGAAACCCTTTAATAAACCGGAAGAGTGGCAGGTTGATCATCGAGATCCAATCAAATAGGGTCGAGTCATGACAGTCACCCATCCTCGCACTACTCTCGGGCAAGCACGATTAACTTTAGTGTTCTTATGGGATCTCATTCATCGGAACCAATTTGGTTTTTCTCTTCTAATTTGTCTTAAGTTTCTTTTCCATGGTATAATGAACCCTTTGGATCACCCAAAAGTTGTAAATTTTCAAATTGCTTGTTCCCAAATGATCGGGTTTGTAAACCTGCTCGATTTTCTTACTCGGTTTGACCTGTTCTTTTCCCGATTTTCCTTAACACAAAAGTGTAGGGTTTACAACTCTCCCCTCCTTTTAGGAGTTTTGTCCCCAAAACTTAATTAGCAACCTTGCATGAGGAACCATTTTCTCTGATGTCCATTTGTTGTTTGTTTAACATGCAAACTCTTCTCTTGTTCTTTCAATTAGCCATTTTTACCTCATTCACTTAAGGGATTTCTTTTCCTTTATATTATTTACTCCCTCCATGGAGTTTATCATAACTAGACATACCATATTCCAAGGTATATCCTTAGATTCTTATCTTTCTTTGCTTAGAGCAACATTCTTCCCTTTGAGATTCCGTACTCAAGATTTGGGAATTCCAAGATGTACGTGAGATTCTGTACTCCCTCCTCATCCCTCGTCACTTGGTCCCATTACCTCTTAGTTGGGACATGTATCCCTCCTCAGGGTTTCCTTCCTTGATAAGATTCTTTCCCTTTCTCCCAGAATTCCTTCTTCGTTTGTTTTTGTATGTATATACCCCTGAATGACGTCCTTTGATGCCATCCCCTTCCGTTTACCTTTACTCTTGAAATCTTGCAGGTACATCCTTTGTCTCATCCTCATTCCAACTAGTACACCTATACATGTCTATTTCCTTTAAGTAGAGCTCAAATCCTCCTTGTTTCCAGATCTCTTAATCATCCTACGAGAGGCTTACTTAATCTTCTCTAGGCTTTGAGTTTGGTCGTCAATCCATTCTTGGCCATTGATTTCTTTAAGGATTTCCTCCATCCTTATTTTCCAAATATTTGGCTTTTCCACCTCTCCCTTCTTTACTAGAGATTAAATTTATGACATTCGCGAGGGTTAGTTCGTTAACTGACTCGTCCCTACTATTCTCCTTGTCTAATTATCTTGAGACAGTTGTCTCTCGAGTCTTCTTATCCTTAATGCCCATCTCATTGCCCTTTTTAGGGTGCAGTCCTTACTACTTCCCAGTCCTCATTAGGGCGTTGTTTATTCTCCTTAACTATCTTGTTGTTACGATTTGCTTCTTTCTACTATGTTGGTCTGAAACTTGACTTCTCTACATTTTCCAAAGCAAGTCGTACTTATCATTCCAAAACATCCCATTTGTCGTCAAATGCTCGACTTGTCTACTCTTGTAGAGGTTCTTCCTTCCTTGCTCCCAGATGGCTGGAAATTTCTTCTTAAGTAAGAATTCTCTTCATCTACGCTTTGTTTTATTTGTGGTTGATCGAGGTCCTACCTTCAGTTCTTTTCCTCTCTCATCTAGTTGAGACACAACATTACACCATCATTGAGGGACAAAAAGTTTTAGGAACTCAAAATTTACTTTTGAAATACAAGTATCAACTTGGGGCTTTAGCTTTTCTTAAAGGAGATTGGGTCGGGAAGTACCCGCCACTATGCTAGGATCTTGAAGAGCTTCCTCCTGGTATAGTTGAAGTTTCGAGCAGGAGTCATATTTCATGGGGTGGAATACTTTTGGATTCATGTAGCTGTAGAGGCATTGTTCTTGAAAGGTATTGTTCTAAATCCTTGCGATGTGGGGCAATCCTTCACTTCATGCCCCATTTCCCTTACACCTATAAAAGGTTATCTTGATACTTATCCTTAGTAGTGTTGAGCACTTTTTCGAGTAGTGTTCCTATTGTACTCACCTTGTAACAGGTCATTTCCTTGCCCAGTAGTTACTACCAGAGTTCTCACTCATTAGTCTCCTTGTCGGTTTTCTTGTCAAGCCTTCTCTGCCTACTAGTTTTCCCCTAAGAGTTCTCCTAGACTCTTTAGTTTTTTGGTTCTTTTCCTTATTTGGGATGGGATTCTCCTCGGTCCCCGCGGTTTGTTTGGGTACTTTTCTTGAGGCAATCTTCCTACAATTGAGGCGTAGGCTTACATCCTTTTTTAAAGACATGGTTTCAGGAACTTGGAATTCTTCATTAATGGAGAAGGAGTACAATATGTCTGGGTCTTAACCATATTACAAAGAGGTGGTTATGAAATACATAGAGGGCTACTGGGTGTTTGATAAGCATCCTCCATGGTAAGGTTATAAGCCCTACTGGTGTTCCTGGTTTCAGGCATATTAGCCCCCAAGTTCCAAAATCGAGGCCCCCGACCTATCAGAGCTATTCAAGCTCCCGTAAATAAGGTCTCCCAAATAGTTTAAGCATTGGCACACAGTCAGGGGAGAGCACTTCTGACAAAATATATTTTCAACTATCCATTATACCGACTAGGTATAAGGACATCTCCGCTCATAACAAATGAATGGGTTTTCAACTTCCTTCCAGGAAGTTTTATCATACCAACTAGGTATGTTCTACTTACAACCAATAATTAGTTTTTTCTTAGGGTTTTCACATCACACTTCTAAGTTATAATGTTTAAAATACCACATAATAGTGGGTTTTCATTCTGACATGCTTATCATTCCCAACTGGGTATGATATAAAATCCCACTTACAACCGGTAAGTGGTTTTTAACTTTAAGTTGTGCTCATCATCCCAACCAGGTATGATTTTAGTAAACCCACCCACCCGTTAATACCGTGAATTCCACTTACACCGGTTCTTTGTATTCACGCGAGCTTGTCCTTGCTAGCATTCGCGGTACTTCGTGTTCCTACAAGATATGAACATCTTGGTTCATTAACCTTCGGCCTAATAGCCTTCATTCATTCTAAATGAATGAGAATGTCAAAATTTTATTTATTTGTAATTAGGTCCCTAAAGTTATTTCTCTTAAACTTTAAGTCTCTAATGCCGATTTTTCCTCAAGTTGAGTCACAAAACTTTTAAAATTTATCAAGGGACCTCAATTTATTCCATTTCACAAAAAGGGGATTAATTCCCTAAATTTCCAATTTGGTCCCCCAACTTTTCCAAAATTACCATTTTATCCTTCCTTTACAAAAATGGTAAATTTCACCCCAAAAATTCTAAAATTCCTCAATTGGCCCTCTAACATTTTTATCATGCCTAATTGACCCTCAATTTTAGGAAATTGCATTTCGGTCCTTCGAATCTTTGAAAATCCCCAACTTTTCCCCAATTCCTACTTCTTAACACAGCCGAATTTGATTTCATCAAATTGACCGATCAAACATTTTCAATTGTTGAAATTGAAGTTGAAATTGAGTTTCTATATGTTCATACGATTCTTTAGCAATGTGAATCGCAAGTTTTAATGCTAGGACGAGCTCAAACAGAGCTTCACTGGAAAATGAACTGTAGAGAGAGAAAGTTTCTATTACTCACCGGTGAAGGCATGGCGGTCCGAGCTTTCATTCTAGGCAGATAGCTCTCATCCTGAGGTTCATCCTAAAATCAAGAATCGCATCAATTGATGTCAAATTGAGTTAGAATTTCATCATTGAAATTCTGCCAGTTCTCTCTCTAGCACCAGCCGAAAATTGTAGAGAGAAGCTGAATTGACTTACCTTTCAGTCCTAATTCGGTCGTAGGAGGGCTGAGGAAGTGTTGGAAGGGCTTGGTTTGGCCTGAGGAGGGTTCGAAATGGCCGATTTCAGTTTGCCCAAAATAGGGCAGCTACGGTCCACCGAAGCTGCTTTACTGTTCCATCATGCCGGCACTTCTCCAGCGACTCTTGAATTGATTGGAGTTTGCTATCATATAACTAACTTCTCCTCGATTCTAAAAAGTCCGACCTCTCATTTTGAGGTTAAGAAAAATGTTCAAGTTAAAGCTTTTGTTCTAAAGAGCCCGATCTCTCCTTTTAAGGTTTTCTTACTCAGATTGACCGGTTATTTTTTCGATTTTCCTTAACTCAAAAGTGCGGGGTTTACAAGTCAGCTTGTCACGCCCCGACCCGGTTTGGTCGGATCCCCATGATCAACCCGCCACTCTCCCCGGTTTATTAAAGGATTTCCCCTTATTGTAAACCGTAAAGAGTAAGACGTCCTTTAACCTGCACCTTTTCTTGGAATAGTATAATCAAAACTTCTTGAAATTTAAAACTTTACATACCCGTCTTACTAGCATCTTAGTTGACGAATTTTAAAGGGAGGCTTTCCGGGATTTTCTGAAAGGGATATAAGGGAGGGGGTGAGTATAACTACTAAGTGAATGGGTTTTTAAAAACTTTTGACTTTTAAGAAAAACATTTATATGGAGTGTGCCAGACTCCTTTGTTTTCAAAAATCCCATCATTTAAAAATTTGGGTTTTTCCACCATTTCTTATTTACGACGGTGTGTCATCACCCAACACACATCCTTCATCATGAAGGTTACACACATTCGCAAGTCAGTATCACTACTGAACCCGCTAGTGGCTTCGGAGTGACTTTTCCTGCCACCTGGATCGAAGTACGACCACTTCTACCCTATAATGAGTAGATGTACGTGACATCCGACCCACAATCCCGAAATCACTTCTTCGTATCCATATGAGGACAGAGACCTCATCCTGTCCCCACCCAAGTCTCATGCGCTTGATGCTACACCAAATTTCGCACAGACACCTGGAACGACAAACTGCCCTTATAGCCACCAGGTCATCCAGTGCCCATAGGATGCATCACTACGCCTCATGGGCGTCTTGATAATACCATACTCATAGTGCATGCACAAATAATGTTTTCTCATATTGCCATGTAATCTGTGGTGCCACTGGTCCAACGGCCCCGACTCTCAACTCAACCCGTAGTTGTTTGTCTTGACCGGTCCGTCGACCTATAATGTCGCACTGCCGCTAGTTGACTGAGCATGTGAGTCCTATCTTAGTACCATGGCCAAACAATTCACTTATTAAGTTTTATGACACATATATCATGTTCATTTACGAGCTCCTACTCATGCCAACTGGCCTTGGGCCCACTGTACGAGATTTTCAAAATTGGGCATTTAGCCCCCAAGTTCCAAAATCGAGGCCCCCAGCCTATCGGAGCTATTCGAGCTCCCATTGAGAAGGTCTCCCAAATTGTTTAAGCATTGGCACACAGTTAGGGGAGAGCACTTCCAACAAAACACATGTTTTCTCTATCCATTATATCGCCCGGTATAAGGACATCTCCGTTCATAACCGATGAACGGGTTTTCAACTTCCTTCGAGGAAGTCTCATCATACCAACCGGGTATGATCTACTTACAATCGTTAAGTAGTTTTTCCGCTTGATCTTCACATCACTTCCTATAAGTAGTGATGTTTAAAATACCACTTAATAGTGGGTTTTCATACCGAAGTACTTATCATTCCCAACCGGGTATGATATAAAATTTACACTCACAACTGGTAAGTGGTTTTTAATTTTAAGTTGTGCTCACCATTCCAACCAGGTATGATGTTAGTAAACCCACTCACTCGTTAACGCAGTGAATTCCACTTGACCGGTTCTTTGTATTCACACGAGCTCATCCATGCTGGCGTTCTCGGTATTTCGCGTTCCTACACGATATGAACATCCTTGTTTATTACTACTCGGCATAACAGCCTTCATTCATTTCTAATGAATGAGAAAACCCAAACTTTTAGTTACTTGCAATTAGGTCCCTAAAGTTATTTCTCTTTAACTTTAAGTCCCAAATCTCTCTTTTTCCTCAAATTGAGTTCCATAACTTTTAAAATTTATCTTGGGACCTCAATTTATTCAATTTCACCAAAAAGGGGCTTAATTTCCCAAATTTCCAATTTGGTTCCCTAATTTTTCCAAAATTACCATTTTGCCCTTCCTTTACAAAAATGGTAAGTTTTGCCCCAAAAATTCCAAAATTCCTCAATTGATCCTCCAACATTATTTTCATGCCCAATTGACCCTCAATTTCATAAAATTGCATTTTGACCATTTGAATTTCGAAAATCCCCAATTTTCCCACAATTTCAACTCTTCAACACTACCAAATTTGATTTCATCAAATTGACCGATCAAACACTTCTAATTGTTGAAATTGGAGTTGAAATTGAGTTCCTGCATGTTCATACAATTCTAAGAAACTTTGAATCGCGGATTTTAACTCCAGAACGAGCTCAAATGGAGCTTCGCCGAAAAATAGACTGTAGAGAGAGAAAGCTTCGATTTCTCACCGGTGAGGGCACGACAGTATGAGCTTTCAATCTAGGTAGATAGCTCTCATCTTGAGGTTCATCCTAGAATCAAGAATCGAATCAATTGATGTAGAATTGAGTTAGAATTTCATTATTGAAATTATGTCGGTTCTCTCTCTAGCACCGACCAGAAATTACAGAGGGGAGCCGAATTGGTTTACCTTTCAATCGTAATTCAGCCGTGGGAGGGCTGAGAAAGTGTTGTGAAGGCTTGGTTTGGCCTAAGGAGGGCTCGAAATGGCCAATTTCAACTCGGCCAAAATAGGGCAGCTTTGGTCCACCAGCGCTTCTCTAGTGATTCTCAGAATGACTGGAGTTTTCTTTCAGATAGCTGACTTCTCCCCGGTTCTAAATAGCCTGACCTCTCCTTTCGAGGTTAAGAAAAATGTTTAAGTTGAAGCTCTGGTTTAAGCTTCATTGGGAAATGGAGCAATAGAGAGAGAGAGAAGTGTTCGAGTGTAAGGAGTATTAATGGGGATGACCTCTTTATATAGGTGTAAAACCGTGTATTAAATGGGAGAGATTTATTACTAGTATTAATATTGCCATAAATTATTGGTATTAATTCTAATAATTTAATTTAAGTATTAAATTATTTGTATTAATTCTAATAATTTAATTTAGGTATTAAATTATTGGTATTAATTACAATAATTAAATCTATATTAATTTATGTCTATTTATGATAAGCCGTTCTCATAAAAATTTTTGACCGAAATTTCGGGTTACAAAAAAATCATACTTCCTAAGAGGTCACTCATCCTCACACTACTCTCGGGCAAGCACGCTTAACTTTAAAATTCTTATAGAATCTAGTTCACCTGAACCAATTTGGTTTTTTATTTTCTAATTTGTCTTAAGTTTCTTTTCCAAGGTTTAATGAACTCTTTGGATCACCCGGAAGTTGTAAATTTCCATATTGCTTGTTCCCAAATGTAATCTGCCTCAATTTTCTTATTTAGTTTGACGGGTTTTTTTCCCGGTTTTAACTCAAAAGTGCGGGGTTTAAACAGCTACACGCATGTAGTCTCCATTTGCTTCGAGGGTCGTCGGAGAAGCGTCATCGTGATGGAACAGTGAAGCAACTCCAACAGACTGAAGCTGCCTTATTTCGGCCGAGCTAAAATCGGCCAATTCGAGCCCCCCTCATGCCAAACCAAGCCCTTCCAACACTTTCTCAGTCCTCCCACGATCGAATTAGGACTGAAAGGTAAGTCAATTCGGTTCCTCTCTACAATTTCTGATTGGTGCTAGAGAGAGAACCGATAGAATTTCGATGATGAAATTTTAACTCAATTCGGTATCAAATGATGCAATTCTTGATTGTAGGATGAACCTCAGGACAATAGCTATCTGCCTAGATGGAAAGCTTAGACCGTCGTGCCTTCACCGGTGAGAAATCGAAGCTTTCTCTCTCTATAGTCTATTTTCTAGCGAAGCTCTGTTTGAGATTGTTCTGGCATCAAAACATGCGATTCAAAGTGCTATTAAATTATATGAAGATGTAGGATCTCAATTTTAACTTCAATTTCAACAATTAGATATGTTTGATTGGTTAATTTGATAAAATCAAATTCAGTTTGTTAAGGAGTTGAAATTGGGGAAAATTGAGAATTTTCAAAAATTCGAAAGACCAAGATGCAATTTTATAAAATTGAGTGTCAATTGGGCATGATAAAAATGTTATAGGGGCTAATTGAGGGATTTTAGAATTTTTTGGGTGAAACTTACCATTTTTGTAAAGGAATGGCAAAATGGTAATTTTGGAAAAGTTGGGGACCAAATTGGAAATTTGGGAAATTAAACCCTTTTTGTGAATTTGAATAAATTGAGGTCCTAAGATAAATTTTAAAAGTTTTGGAACTCAATTTGAGGAAAAATCGGCATTAGGGACTTAATGTTAAAGAAAAATAACTTTAGGGACCTAATTGCAAATAAATAGAAAGTTTGGTTTTTTCATTCATTTGGAATGAATGAATGCTATTAGGTTTAGTGATAACGAACAAGGATGTTCATATCGTGTAGGAATACGAAGTACCGAGAACACCAACAAGTTCAAGCTCGTGTGAATACAAAGAACCGGTCAAGTGAAATTCACTGCAAGAACGGGTGAGTGGGCTTACTAACGTAATAACTGGTTGGGATGATGAGCACAATTTAAAGATTAAAAACCCCTTACCAGTTGTGAGTGAGATTTTATATCATACCTGGTTGGAAATGATAAGTACCTCGAAATGAAAACCCACTACTTAGTGGTATTTTAAACATTACAACATAGAGCAGTGGTGTGACAATGACGCGAAAAAACTACTTACAAATCGTGAGTAGATCATACCCGGTTGGTATGATGAGGCTTCTTCAAAGGAAATAGAAAATCCATTCATCGGTTATGAGCGGAGATATCCTCATACCCAATTGGTATGATGGATAGTTGAAAACTTATTTTTGTCGGAAGTGTTCTCCCGTTACTATGTGTCAATGCTTAAACGATTTGGGAGACCTTGTTGACAAGAGCTCGAATAACTCTTATAGGCCAAGGGCCTCGGTTTTGGAACTTGGGGACTATTATGCCCGATTTTGAAAATCTCGAACAGTGTGCCATATGCTAGTGGGCACGAGCAGAAGCTCGTAAACAAACATGAGATATGTGTCATAAAACTTTAATAAATGAATTGTTTGGCCATGGTACCAAGACAGTATTGACATACTCAGTCAACTAGCGACAGTGCGACATGACAGGTTGACGGACCAGTCAAGACAAACAGCTGCAAGTTGAGTTGAGGGTCGGGGCCGTTGGACCAGTGGCACCACAGATTATATGGCATGATAAGAAAATACTAATTATGCATGCACTGTGATTACGGGACCATCAAGACACCCAAGAGGGGTAGTGATGCGTCCTAAAGGCCCTGGACGACTTGGTGGGTATATGGGCAGTTTGTCGTACCCGGTGACCATGCGAAATTTGGAGTAGCATCAAGCGCATGAGACCGGGATGGGGACGGGATAAGGTCTCTGTCCTCATACGGACATAAAGAATTATTACGGGATTGAGGGTCGGATGTTGCGAACATCCAATCATTCTTAGGGTAGAAGTGGACGTGCTTCTATATAGGTGGCCGGTAAAGTCGTTATGACTCTACAAGTGGGTTCGGTGGATGTACTAACCTACGAATGTGTGTTGACCTTCATGATGAAGGATGTGTGTTGGGTGATGGCACACCGTGATTAATAAGAAATTGTGGTAAAAACTGAGATTTGAAATGAAAGGATTTTTGAAAGAAAGGAGTTTGGCACACTCCAATACAAATCTTTTTTTCCTAAAAGTTAAAAGTTTTAAAAACTCATTCACTGAGTAGTCGTACTCACTCCCTACCTTATATCCCTTTTAGAAAATTCCGGAAAGCCTACCCTTAAAAACCATCAACTAAGACGCCTGTTAGACAGGTATGATAAATTTAAAATATTATGCAGTTTTAATTTATGTTATTCCAGAAAAAGGTTTAGGTTTAAAGGATGCCTTACTCTTTATGGTTTATAATAAAGGGAAACCATTTAATAAACCGGGAGAGTGGCTGGTTGATCACAGGGATCCGACCAAACCGGGTCGGGGCGTGACATTGTGCATGCACTATGATTATGGGACCTTCAAGATGCCCAAAAGGGGGGTAGTGATGTGTCCTAGGGCCCTGGACGACCTAGTGGGTATAAGGGCAGTTCGTCGGACTAGGTGACCTTGCGAAGCTCGATGTAGCTTCATTGTGCATGAGACCAGGGTGGTGTCATGATGAGGTCTCTATCCTTATACGGACACGGAATATTTTTTGTCTGAGGGTAGGACATCAGGGAAGTTCACTCAAACTTCGGGTAGAAGTGAGAGACTTCTATTAGGGTAGATGGTAAAGACGCTCTGATCCACAAGTGGGTGCAGTTGGCGTAATTGCATCTCGCGAATGTGTGTGATCCCTTCATGATGAAGGGTGTGTGATTTGTGAAACATACTAAATATGAAAATGGAAAAAAGGTTATGGAAACCTGGTAAAGGATTTGAGAATCCTTGGAAAAATAATTGGTAAACCTTAGGAAAAGGTGTTGAAAACGAGAATTTGAGAAAAGAATATTTTAAAAGAAAATAAGAAGTCTGGCATACTCCAATACAAATCTATTTCCTAAAAGATAGATTTTAAAAAACGCATTCACTGAGTAGTTGTACTCACCCCTCCTTTAAATCTCTTTTGGGAAATTCTGAAAAGATTACCCTTAAAGACCATCAACTAAGACGTCTATGAGATAGGTATGATACATTTAGAATTTTATGCAGTTTTGATTTATGTTAATTCCAGGAAATGTGCAGATTTAAAGGGCGCCTTACTCTTCACGGTTATTAAACAAGGGACAACCCTTTAATACACCGGGAGAGTGGCGGGTTGATCACGGGGATTCGACCAAACCGGGTCGATGCGTGACACTTACTCACTTGGAATTTTTCAAATTCTCATTATGACCCTTTTTTACTAATTCCGATTCACTTGGATCCTCGATTTTATTTTTAAAAATTTTTTGCTTCCTAAGTTTGAGAGGACGAGATTTACATAAATATTAGGTGTTTTGAATGAAAGTCGATTACTTGATATTTTAATGTTAGGGAAAATATTAGCTAGATGTAATGGATCTCCAAAGTTATGAGTTTCAACAAAAAGAGAAGTGTTACCGAGTTTATCTAGATTTTTAAGGTAAACTAGGAGAAGGTCTAACTTGGCTCGTTGTCACATCTAATCTTAGAGAAGCGTGTAGTACTATTTAATTTTTCCATCAACGGATGAAATTGATTTTGTTTTTGAGTTAATGATATTATAGTCTATTATTTTAATTTATGATTTGTTTGTGGATTATTTTGTGGGCTAAGCCCTAATTAAGTTTATTTTTGAAATTTGAGTTTATTTAGGGTTTAGCTTATTGCAAGCCCAATCCCATGTAATCACAGACTCTTAGATATTCCAATGTACAATATATTGTTTACCCCTTTTAACTTACCACCCTTACATATGCATACTAAAATATATACCCATATATATATGTATATATAATTTAATCAACTTTTGGTTCTTATGTTTAGCAAGGAATCTCTTCGGGATTAGTTTGACTTGGTTAAATATTATATAACTAATCAATGGTTCACTCCAATCTAACTTAATGTAGTTTTTCTTAAATCAAAATTATATCTACTTGATTCTCAAATTAAGTTTACACCATCTGATATCAAAATAATTGAATTCTTATTTCGAATTTATTCTCATATTATTTTTATTTTCAATTTATTTTTTATTTTTATTTAATTTTTTATCAAAATTTTCAGATTCTAAATATACGATAATATATCCAAGGCAGTCGAAAATAACATGGAAGGAGATAGATTTATTTTTTGCCAACTATAATTAGCTAACATGAGTATATCCAAGTTTTATATGGTCGTAAATAAAATTTAATTAACTATATGATTATAATTTTTTTATTATTTTATAGAATATAAATCTCTAAATGAATTAATTATTATGCGGTATGTTTTGGATTGTAAATAGAAAAAATTCGGGTTGAAAGTCGGGTTTGTACTACTTAGCCGAACAAAAGAGATGATGCTTGTGTCATACCGTTCAACTTGTTAAGTACTATTTCAATAGCTTCTAGCAAATTTTTCGATCGTTTCGGCTGTTTCATCCCAAATTCAACTTATTCTTATTTTAATAAAAATTTCTAAAAATTATTTGTTCAACTTCACATTAAATGACCTAAAAAATAACTTAATTTCGATTTGTTTAACACTATTTAAAAATCAGGAGATTTTATTATTAATGTCGATTCAACCCGGGTATTAATCGGTTGTTAATCAAGTTTTTCCAATTTTTTATTTATTATAAATGAATATTTTTAAATATATTTTATAAAATTTACTATTTATTTAATTTATTTTTCGAAATAATTTTCAATGCAGTTTAATTTCTACTCACTATTCGAATTTTTCTTATTGGTTTGAATTCGATTATCATTTAGTTTATCTCCATTTACAATATTCCTAATATTACACTATTTGTCATGTATTTAAAATAATTTATCATATATTTTTATAATATAAATAAATTATTGTTACAAATAAAAATGTGTTAATTGTATAATAAAGTTTATGCAAAAATAAAATATAATAGTAATAAATTATATATGTATGATAAATTGTACTATATATATTTCATATTTATTATATTTTTATTATATAATATAATTATATAAAATAAATAAGTTATTATTATACTCAAAAAATAAATTAATAGTAATTTTATAATAATATTTATATATATTGTATAATTGAATCAATAAAAATAATATTTAGGTATATAATAAATTATGGTACTATATATATTTTTATTATATATTTATATTATATAATTTTATATAAAATATTATTAATAAATAAATAAATATATAAAATAGTATTAAAATTATTTTAATAAAAAACTTATAATCCCTTAAAAATTGAAATTATTGTATTTTAATTTAAATAAAATAGTTCATAACCCTCCAAAATTATTTATTACTCCAAAATTACCCAACAAATTCTTCCAAAATCCTCCTTCTCTAACTTTTACTTGCCGTTAGTTGCTTTGTGTTCTTGCTGGTAGAATGATCGGTCGATAAGGGTTGTACATTTGTCGGGTTGTGCGAGATTGACTCCTAATTCATAAAGGTCTTTTATTTCTCAGCCGTATGTTTGCTGTGCGGAACTTCCTTCTCACCTACTCTTCCTTTGGTGGGGTTCCCTATCCAAGAGTCTCTAGCCTTAGATCGCTTCTTGGATTTGAGTCTCCTCTCATCTTTCTTTTCTCACCGGCGCATTGATACAGTAGGGAATTACTGATTCTGTACCTTGCTGCCGCCGTCCAATTTACTCCTGAAGTGAGCAGGTGCTTGTTTCCGTTTTTAGGGTTTCCGATTGCGGCCTTGTCAGTCACCAGATTGATACGTAATCTATGCATGGTTGTCCAAATATAGCTGCACTTGTTTCGAATTTAGTGAATGCATCGTTTATTATTGCAGATAGGTATTCTATAGGAATTTTGAGGAGTACCAAATCCACAGTGGGTTTTAATTGTCATCATTGTATACGCCTGGGAGTTGGCTATCAGCCATCTGGATTGATTATATCCTATTCTTTATCGCATGATTTAGTGTCTGGAAGTTGTCGTTTTTGATGACCTAACACTGATGTGAAGGATAAAAATTTTCAGGTGTTCTGGTTGTTGCCAGGATATGCTGACCTCGAGCTCTCTCATCAGCGTTCCCCTCTTTCCAATAGGTAAATTACACCCATGTTCTTTCTTTGATTGGAAAATTTTGAAAAGGGTTATCTTAAAATTTCTTGTTTTGTTTTAGTAACTAATGGAATCCATCTCTGGGTATCCCTACAAGCTTTTTTAATGCTTGATTTGTCTGCACAGTATCAATCCTCAGCATAGTGTTGCACAGTTACATGTACACACAATGAAAACAACTTTTCTTAAATGTTATCTGGTGTTTTGTCTAAGTTGGAAGTTCATTTAATGGAAGCTGGAGGATTTGATTAAATTCATGGCAAGTGTCAAGGATTCTTTGAGGCCTAGCATGTCTACCACATAATCAGGCCCTTTTCATTTCTTTCAGAGACTTGTTACTTTATGACAGAATAAGTTTACTTTGAAAAGAGCAGAATATAGTTAGATGGATGCAAGCCCAATGCTTCCATCTGCTATATAGTTCCCATATCTTCTTTTCTTTTGACCAATTCCATATTTTTCTATTCATATCTTTATAACATTCCGTATTTTTGCAGTGAAATCGGTGTCTTCCCAGGAACAACATGAGCTTGTTAAATCTTATTTTCTCAATCCTTGGGTGCAAAGGAAACCTTTTAATGCCCGAGGGGGATACCTCCAGATGGCTGCAGCATGTCCAGTAGGGCTTGGAGCTGGATTAAGATCATTTGACAGGAGCAGAGCTAAGTGGTCATCTTCCACAGTTTGCTCTGCAGCTCTGGTGAGCTTTTCCAGCTTGTTGTGTTTTGTTCATCTTTTACTTAAGCATATTAAAATCCCATGGATACAAACCATGTAAGGTAAGGTTTTGTAAGAAAGCATCATATGTGAAGCATCCAGAGCCATTCTTAATATTTTTTGAGATTAATATAGCCAAACTGTGTGATTTATTGCCATATGTGATATTATTGCATGTTTGGAACTCTACTATCTATATACATTAAACTTTCTATTAATTGAATAAGTGCTTAAATTTATCATACAACTTATCTCAGTCAACATCCTTGTATTGAACAAAGAATTTACAGTTATCCACAAGGTATGGATGGGGAATCGGGGCAAATATAGTGACTAGAATATTCCTGGTGGAATGCATGCATCTGCATTTTGACATATCTCTGAATCTTTTGAATTTTTTATGCAACTTGGTTTGTTTCTTTTTTTCCTGACAGAATGCAAGATGTGGTGCAGAGCAAACTCAAACTGTAACTCGTGAAGCGCCAACAATTACCCAAGCCCCTACGCATGGTAAGTTCCAAAAGGTTGAAGTTTTGGACATGAACTGATGAAACCTCAAAGAGAACTCTTTGGATGTTTGAATCATGCCATTCTTTATTTACATCCTCAAAGGGCAATGAGTTCATACCTATTGATTTTTCTCGAGTTCCTTGGAGGCTGTTGAACTTCTTCAAGATGGAATTTTGAAGTACCTTGCACATTTTTTTTATTCCCCCCATTTATGTCCCTTAAGATGCTCACAGTTATTGTTCATCTGAATTTGAAAACTCTTGCCTAGACCTAAACAAAAAGAATCTTCTGAACCCCCATGTAAATGGATTTGTGATCGATTATTTTTCTATTAAGTTGCTTATGGTCGTAACCATATCAATCAAACAATTTGGTTGCATATTGTATGGCCTGTAGAGTTACTCTGATATAAACTTATAAGAACTTACTTGTTTAAATTTCAGTCCAAGAGAAGTCACCCCAGCTGGATGATGGAGGCACCGGATTCCCGCCCCGAGATGATGGAGATGGGGGAGGTGGTGGGGGTGGAGGTGGAGGAAACTGGTCAGGGGGATTCTTCTTTTTCGGGTTTCTAGCATTTCTAGGCTTTCTAAAGGACAAGGAGGGTGAGGGAGACTATGACAGTAACAGGAGAAGATAAAAGGAGAGATATAGGACCTCATTGGTTGCAATCTGCTGTTGGTTTGATCTCTCAATGAAGTTCGGGATGTTCAATTGATTTAATTTGATGGATGTTTGACAGTAGATGTTCTTCTGCCTGCTCGTGATGAAAACCGTTGTACGGGAGAAATCATTCATGCCAAAATAATACTTGGGCCTCGTGGGTTAAATTGCAAAAGAAGGATGAAATATTGAAAGCAACCCATTGTTACAGAAAAATCTTGATTTTAATGCCCTTAACAAATTGGTCATTGGATGTTATTTTTTTAATAATTTATTCTAAATATACTATGTTAGATATATTTATTATTTGTTTGAGGCATTTGAAAAACTACTTTCAATAATTATAGAAATGTTAAATAATATATATCTTCTATTTATAAGCTATATTATATATTTTAAGTTGAATTAATGTTAAATCTAAATGATTCAATATAAGTTGACTTAATTAATTCTTAAACCAGGTCTATAACGGAAAATGAGTATCAAGTTGGAGAGACTTTAGGAAACATTATGAAAAATAATTCTACATCACCGAGTCAGTTACTAGCACTAGAAATTTATGAGAGTTATGCCTGGTGATAGTATAACATAAAATTGTGACTATATCGGGAATAAAATCTAAAAAAATCTCATATATTCTTTTATTCGATTTGTCATAATATTTATTATTAAAAACAAATAATAATTTATTTAGGAGAAAGTTAATGTATTAGTTGGATTAACATGACTTATACTAAAATATTTATTATTTAATATAGTTTATGAATATGTTTTCCTAGGAAAAATATGGCTCATCTAGTTGGTATCCTAATTCTAATCAACTATCTTGGTTGTTTTCTAGCTTTTTTTCATCACAAGTCATGGGAAATTAATTAATCAGCTATCACTCTAGCTTGCAGGAGACTTCAAAAAGTGATGAAAATCTAACTTTAGTAAACATATCTAATAGAAATGTCACAACAATGTATTTTCACAACTAAGAGAATATTCCTACAAGGAGCCTCATGAAAAGGTGGGATGGTTTACGGATGTTAAAATTTTGGGTAGCTATAGGTTTATTAATACCTAAATTCGAGTTTAGGAGATTCAGATTCGCACGTACTCAAGTTTTGGGTATATGTAATTAGATTTAAACTTATTCAAATTCCTATATAGTAGATCTAAATTATGTTCGTATGATTGGGCCCAGATCCGACCAGAACTCTAGTGAGTATCTAATTTAGGTTTAAGACACTCAAACACAATATTTGATTTCGTACGATTAGGTCCAATAGCAAAAATCGAACCTAAAATTGAGATTTTTATAAATGGTGAAATTCTGGTACAATTTCAATTGGTCTTATACGGTATGTTTTCACCATGTATATAATTATATATTACGATATATTTTTAAAAAAAATATTATAATAAATAGTTTCTCTATTATTTTAAATATTACTCCTAGTTAGTATCATATTGGTTGTGACCATTATTGTAATTATGATCGGATAAATCGAGTTGAGGCATTGTAATTAAAGTGATGTTAGAGTGTGAGATTTTTAAAATTAGTTTTAAAAGTAAAATTATTTTTGAAAATCTAGAAATATGAAAAATATTTTGAACAATATCGAAAGTAAATTACTACATGAATTTAATAAAAAAAAAATTTCAAACTTATAGTAAAATCATTATTGTAGGAAATTTTTCAAAAAAATTATATAAAAGTCATTGAGCATGAGACATGTCCACTACAACCAAGAACTAAACTATATATAGAGAATGAAACTCCAACTCTCATACTTAGCAGGAGTATGAGAAAATTTTCTAGAAAACATATGTCAATTATATAATATCAATAAATCTAATACATTAAACGTATGAATGTGAAGGTACGATGATGCAGATATATAAAGATGATGCAGATATATGAAATATCCATAACCTGAAAGGCCAAGTTCATGGAGTGAATCAGAGCACGATTAACCCAATATAAATAACTGCACACACCCAACATAAATAGCTGTACCAAGTGTGACAAATACCATATAGATCATGCTCTCCAAAGAAACCGACATCCACTCTTGAACCTTCGGAAGGAAGGTTTCGCTACTCGTCGGTGCTAAACTACCAATCAATCAACAAGTGCGACTAAAAATGAGAGTAAGTGAAAATTTTGGTGTAAACACTATTTTTTGCTAAGATAGCAATAAATACAACTTTTATGCTCAAAATTTTCATTATCCAATACTTACTTGAAGACTCAAGGGAGGAAAACCTTCTATGAGAGGAATATAAAAGCTAAAATAGAAAAAAAGAATGAAGGAAAATCATTAACCAAACCCTTATCTTAAATAAGCAAACTTGTAAATGGAATACAAGTGTAGTTAAGGATCTTGCATATCACGCCCCGACCCGGTTTGGTCGGATCCCCGTGATCAACCCGCCACTCTCCCGGTTTATTAAAGGGTTTTCCCCTTATTGTAAACCGTAAAGAGTAAGGCGTCCTTTAACCTGCACCTTTTTCCTGGAATAGCATAATCAAAACTGCATGAAATTTAAAACTTTACATACCTGTCTTACAGGCATCTTAGTTGACGATCTTTAAGGGGAGGCTTTCCGGGATTTTCTGAAAGGGATATAAGGGAGGGGGTGAGTACGACTACTCAGTGAATGGGTTTTTTTTTAAAAAGCTTTTAACTTTTAAGAAAAACATTTATATGGAGTGTGCCAGACTCCTTTGTTTTCAAAAATCCCATCATTTAAAAATTTAAATTTTTCCATTATTTCTTAGTTACCACGGTGTGTCATCACCCAACACACATACTTCATCATGAAGGTTACACACATTCGCAAGTCAGTATCACTACTGAACCCGCTAGTGGCTTCGGAGCAACTTTTCCTGCCACCCGGATAGAAGTACGACCACTTCTACCCTGGGAATGAGTGGATGTATGTGACATCCTACCCATAATCCCAAAATCACTTCTTCATGTCCGTATGAGGACAGAGACCTCATTCTGTCCCCACCCCGGTCTCATGCGCTTCGTGCTACTCCAGATTTCGCACAGACACTTGGAACGACGAACTGCCCTTATAGCCACCAGGTCATCCAGTGCCCTTAGGACCCATCACTACCCCTCATGGGCGTCTTGATGATCCCGTACTCACAGTGCATGCACAAACAATGTTTTCTTATATTGCCATGTAATCTGTGGTGCCATTAGTCCAACGGCCCCGACTCTCAACTCAACCCGTAGCTGTTTGTCTTGACTAGTCCGTCGACCTGTCATGTCGCACTGCCGCTAGTTGACTGAGCATGTCGGTCCTATCTTGGTACCATGGCCAAACAATTCACTTATTAAGTTTTATGGCACATATATCATGTTCGTTTACGAGCTCCTGCTCGTGCCAACTGGCCTTGGGCCCACTATACGAGATTTTCAAAATTGGGCATTTAGCCCCTAAGTTCCAAAATCGAGGCCCCTAGCCTATCAGAGCTATTCGAGCTCCCATCGAGAAGGTCTCCCAAATAGTTTAAGCATTGGCACACAGTCAGGGGAGAACACTTCCGACAAAATACGTTTTCACTGTCCATTATACCAACCGGTATAAGGACATCTTCGTTCATAACCGATGAACGGGTTTTCAACTTCCTTCGAGGAAGTCTCATCATACCAACCGGGTATGATCTACTTACAACCGGTAAGTAGTTTTTTTTTTTCCGCATAATTTTCACATCACTTTCTCTAAGTGGTGATGATTAAAATACCACTAAACAGTGGATTTTTATACCGAGGTACTTATCATCCCCTACCGGGTATGATATAAAATTTTCACTCACAACCGATAAGTGATTTTTATCTTTAAGTTGTGCTCATCATCCCAACCGGGTATGATGTTAGTAAACCCACTCACAACCGGTAAGTGATTTTTAACTTTAAACTGTGCTCATCATCCCAACTGGGTATGATGTGAATAACCCACTCACCCGTTAATGCCGTGAATTCCACTAGACTGGTTCTTTGTATTCACGCGAGCTTGTCCTTGCTGGCGTTCCCGGTATTTCGCGTTCCTACACGATATGAACATCTTGGTTCATTATCCTTCGACCTAATTGCCTTCATTCATTCCAAATGAATGAGAAAGTCGAACTTTTATTTATTTGCAATTAGGTTCCTAAAGTTATTTCTCTTTAACTTTAAGTCCCAAATACCGATTTTTCCTCAAATTGAGTCCCGAAACTTCTAAAATTTATCATAGGATCTCAATTTATTCCATTTCACAAAAAGGGGTTTAATTCCCCAAATCTCCAATTTGGTCCTCCAATTTTTCCAAAATTACCATTTTGCCCTTCCTTTACAAAAATGGTAAATTTTTCCCCAAAAATTTCAAAATTTCCTCAATTGGTCCTCTAACATTATTTTCATGCCCAATTGACCCTCAATTTCATAAAATTTCATTTTGGTCCTTTGAATTTCGAAAATCCCCAATTTTCCCCCAATTCCAACTTCTTAACATAGCTGAATTTTATTTCATCAAATTGACCCATCAAACGTTTCTAATTGTTGAAATTGAAGTTGAAATTGAGTTTCTACATGTTCATACGATTCTTCAGAAATGTGAATCGCAAGTTTTAATGCCGGGACAAGCTCAAACGGAGCTTCGCCGGAAAATGAACTATAGAGAGAGAAAGCTTCGCTTATTCACCGGTGAAGGCACGACGGTTCGAGCTTTCAATCTTGACAGATAGCTCTCATCCTGAGGTTCATCCTAAAATCAAGAATCGCATCAATTGATGCGGAATTGGATTATAATTTCGTCATTGAAATTCGGTCGACTCTCTCTCTAGCACCAATCAAAAATTATAAAGGGGAGCCGAATTGGCTTATCTTTCGATCCTAATTCGGCCGTGGAAAGGCTGAGGAAGTGTTGGGAGGGCTTGGATTGGCCTGAGCAGGGCTTGAAATGGCTGATTTCAGCTTGGCCGAAATAGGGCAGCTTCAGTCCGTCGGAGCTGCTTCACTATTCTATCACGCCGGTGCTTCTCCAACGATTCTCGTATTGACTGGAGTTTGCTATCAAATAGCTGTCTTCTCCCCGGTTCTATAGAGCCCGACCTTTGTTGAAGTCGAAGCTCTGGTTCGAGCTTTACCGGGAAATGGAGCAGTAGTGAGAGAGAGAGAAGTGTTCAGGTGTGAGGAGAATGGAATGGGGATTACCTCTTTATATAGTCGTAAAACACGTGTATTAAATGGGTGAGATTTATTACTAGTATTAATATTGCCATAAATTATTGGTATTAATTCTAATAATTTAATTTCGGTATTTAATTATTTATATTAATTCCAATAATTTAATTTAGGTATTAAATTATTAGTATTAATTTTAATAATTAAATATATATTAATTTATGGCTATTTATGATATGCAATTATACTTCCCAAGAGATCACCCATCCTCACACTACTCTGAAGTAAGCACGCTTAACTTTGAAGTTCTTATAAAATCTAGTTTACCTGAACCAATTTGGTTTTTGTTTTCTATTTTTTTTAAGTTTTTTTTACAATGTTTAATTAACCTTTTGTATCACCCGAAAGTTGTAAATTTCGATATTGCTTATTCCCAAATGTAAACCGGTTTGATTTTCTTATTAAGTTTGACCGGTTCTTTTCTCGATTTTCCTTAACTCAAATGTGCGGGGTTTACATTGCATGAATGAAAAGCCGTACCCTTACCAAATACGAAGAAAGGGAAGTCCAAGAGAAATTAATACCTTAACAATAGAATGAGCCCTTTGATCCAATAAAAGAATGATAAGAATGAAAATTTATATAAAAAAAAAAGGTGGATTACATTTCACCTCCACCATAGATAACTCAAATTGGACGACATGGTAGAATATGAAGAATAAAAGTAAGACCCCTTTAACATGAATCACTCAAATAAAGATAAATTTTAAATGGGTAAATCCAAATACGATAAATAAATGGTGCTAAAAAATTATACTAATACAAAAAGGTGTAAGTATAAGAAATAATGTGGACTTATTGGAAAAATATTATGACATGCCACGTCATAAATAGGAATCTGATGATGGACGATTAAAGCCCAAAATGATAAACTAAAGAATGTGGTTTTGTAGACTTGAAAGATACTATGATATCCATAGAAGAAGATTTCATAGAACAAAGTGGGAGTAATAAACAAAGGATGGGCGCATGAAGTATAAAGGGAAAGATGTGATAAATACCTTTCAAGGACCTTAGATGGTTAAGAAGATGTCAAATAAAATTCATAAAGAAAAAAGTTTAGTGTAGATTCCATGTGCACCCTATCCGAAAATAGAAATGGTAAACCCCGTCCTCTTGGAGTAAGGAACCAGAAAGGGAAACTTGAAAATTTCAAAGGAAATCGAGAATTGGAATGACTTGGAATTGGTATATGAGAATCAAAAACAAAAAATTTGAAAAGTCCTAATAGCTAATCAAGATCCAAAACTCATGAAAGGGGTCAAGAATAAAATTGGATGAGAAAACTAGACTGGTTCAGGGTGAACCAGACCTGAATAAGAGTGAACTAGATTGAACTATGAAGAACTAGTTAAAATATACATTTTTTTAGGTGGCTTAAAGATGTCAATTTAGAAAATTAAAGTCACCATTGGATAGATAATGAATTTAGACAAATTTAGATATTATAATTTTTTAGAAATTGGTCAAATCGAGCCTAAACCGGGTGATTTTTTATTTCACGTCACCAAACCCGGTCCGACCAAACCAGTCAATGATCTAGCCAGTCAACGGACCGTCTACCAGGTCAACGCCTAATTAGCATGCATGACTAATGTGTGACGCGTGGTGAAACATTTCTAGTTAGCAGTGTAGTCAGCATTTGGAAGCACTAACCAACCAGAGAGTGACACGTGTCTTCAGTCAACGGTCAAAGCCACGTCATCGACGACTGACCAATAGGAGAGCGATACGTGTACTCAGTCAATGGTCAACTAAGAAGAAGCCTCGTCAGCCAAGCTAGCCAATGAGGAATTAACATGTGGCAAGGATGCCACGTCAATAGCAAGTAGTACATCAGAGAAATGACCGACCAATTAGAGGTCGATACGTGGCAGAGCCACAGCCAGCTGACACGATCTAGCCACATAGTGCATTAGAAGAGATATCTAATTTATTTAAATCTGCTAATCAGAAGCTGACACATTGAAAACACAGAGTGCGTCAGGAGGGAAATTATATTTATTTAAATCAGCCAATCAAAGGATGCCATGTGTCACAATCAACGACTAACCGAGTATGGTCAGCGGCCACGTTGGAGGAGCGACCAATGGGAGGTCACTACGTGGCCGGTCAATGAGTCAAACAGTGACTCGGACGCTGAGTGGGAAGTCGCGTCAGCAAAACTAGCCAAACACAGAGTGCTACGTGGTAGCTCACACGTGTGAAGCTCGCACACACAACATAGTGTCATCTTCAACCTTGGGCAGATGATCTGAGCGGGATCGTCGGAGGGAGACCGAGTCTCCGACGACCAAAAAATCTACCACCGCCACCACAAACGGGCGAGTCTCATGCTGAGTCTTACACCTTCCGGTAGCATTATCAATTGTCAAGCACTCTATAAAAGGAGTGCCTCCCCACTCATCCTTCCCATCCCTTGGGCGACCACAAAAGACAGAGCACTCCAAGTTCCAGCAAAGTGCAAACTAGAGCTCTGACATGAGAGATTTATGAAACCTTAAGAGGCAATTTTGGAGTCCCTAGAAGTGGGAGAAGGTCCCCTACCTCATTGCAGTCCCCACTCAGCTCGAAGACCACTAGAGGAGTGTCAGAAGGCTCCCGCGGTCACAAAGTTGCCAACCTACTTCAACCTGAATTCTGGTTGCCCCTGACCTTTTGCAACTAGACCAACCATCCCCTAGCTCTCCTAACCGACCCTCGATCCCTACTGTCACGCCCCAATCCGGTTTGGTTGGATCCCCGTGAACAACCTACCGCTCTTTCTCGGTTCAAGAAGAGTTTCCCCCTTCTTTTAGTCGAGAGGAGCCAGGCAAAATTCCAACCTTGTTCCCTATAATACATATATCAAATAAAATGCAAGCTTAAAGACAAATTTAAGCATACCTAACAAAGGGTAAGGCTCGGTGTTACTTCTAGTCATTTTCTCTTTTCCTGAAAAGGGATAGAAAAGAGGGGTGAGTTTCTCAACTCAGTGAATGAGATTCAAATCTTTTGACTTTAAAAAAATATATTTATATGGAGGGTGTCAGACTCCTTTTTTTTTTTTTAAAATCCCTTCATTTAAAAATTAGGGTTTTTCCATAATTCCTTAGTTACCGGTGTGTTATCACCCAACACATATCCTTCATCATAAAGGTTACACACATTTGCAAGTCAGTATCACTACTAAACCTGCTAGTGGCTTCGGAGCAACTTTTCCTGCCACCCAGATAGAAGTACAACCACTTCTACCATAGGAATGAGTGGATGTACACGACATCTGACCCACAATCCCGAAATCACTTCTTCGTGTCCGTATGAGGACAGAGACCTCATCCTGTCCCCACCCTAGTCTCATGCGCTTAGTGCTACACCAAATTTCGCACAGACACCTGGAACGACGATCTGCCCTTATACTCATTGGGTCGTCCAAGGCCCTTAGGACACATCACTACCCCTCATGGGCATCTTGAAGATCCCCTACTCATGGTGCATGCACAAGCAAAGTTTTTCTTAAATTTGCCATATAATATGTGGTGCCATTTGTCCCAACGGTCCCGACCTTCAAGTCAACATGTAGCTGTTTGACTTGATTGGTCCGGAGACCTGTTATGTCACACTGCTACTAGTTGACTAATTATGTCGGACCTGCCTTGGTACCATGACCAAACAATTCACTTATTAAGTTTTAATGGCACATATATATCTATCATGTTCTTTTATGAGCTCATGCTCGTGTCCATTGGCCTATGGCCCACTGTTCGAGTTTTTCAAAAACTGACATTTTAGCCCTCAAGTTCCAAAACCAAGGCCCCCGACCTATAAGAGCTATTCGAGCTCCCGTCAAGAAGGTCTACCAAATAGTTTAAGCATTGGCACACAGTCAGGGGAGAACACTTCCGACAAAATAGGTTTTTACTGTCCATTATACCAACCGGTATAAGGACATCTCCTTCCAGGAAGTCTCATCATACCAACCGGGTATGATCTACTTACAACCCGTAAGTAGTTTTTTTGCGTAACTTTCACATCACTTTCTCTAAGTAGTGATGATTAAAAATACCACTAAGCAGTGGGTTTTTTATACCGAGGTACTTATCATCCCCAATCGGTATGATACATAATCTCACTCACCCGATAGTGCAGTGAAATTCCACTTAGTCAGGTTCCGTCCTTAGCAAGCTGGACCTCGACTGGCATTCCCGATGTCTTGTTCTCCTATATGAAATGAACATAATTGTTCATTATTCTTTGGCTTAATAGCCCTCATTCATTCCAAATGAATGAGAAAACCCAACTTTACATATATTTGCAATTAGGTACCTAAAGTTATTTTTCTTTAACTTTAAGTCCCTATTGTCGGGTTTTTCCTAAATTCGAGTCCCAAAACTTTTTTTAAAATTTATCTTAGGACCTCAAATCATTTGATTTCACACAAAGGGTTTAATTTCCCAAATTTCCAATTTGGTCCTTCAATTTTTCCAAAATTACCATTTTGCCCCTTCTTTAGAAAAATGGTAAATTTTGCCCCAAAAATTCCAAAATTTCTCAATTGGCCCTCTAATATTCTTATCATGACCAATTGACCTTCAATTTTAGAAAATTACATTTTGGTCCTTCAAATTTTCGAAAATCACCAAAATTTCCCCCAATTTCAACTCTTCAACACTGCCGAATTTGATTTCATCCAATTGACCGATCAAACACCTCTAATTGTTGAAATTGGAGTTGGAATTAAGTTCCTACATGTTCATATGATTCTAAGGAACTTTGAATCATAGATTTTAACGCCAGAACGAGCTCAACCAAAGCTTCGCCGAAAAATAGACTGTAGAGAGAGAAACCTTCGATTTCTCACCAATGAGGGCGCGGCGGTCGGAGCTCTCTATCTGGGCAGGTAGCTCTTCTCTAGAGGTTCTTCCTAAGATAAAGAATGACATCAATTGATTTGAAATTCGGCTGAGCTCTCTATTGGATTAGAATTTCTCCATCAAAATTCGACCGACTCTCTCTCTCTCTCACAACGATCTGATATTGTAAAGAGGAGCCAAATTGGTTTACCTTTCAGTCCTAATTCGGTCGTGGAAGGGCTGAGGTGGTGTCGTGAGAGCTTGGTTTGGCCTGAGGAGGGCTCAAATTGGCCAATTTCAACTCGACCGAGACAGGGCAACTTCGGTCCTCTGGAGCTGCTTCACTGTTTGATCACGTTGGCGCTTCTCCGGCGACTTTCAGGACGAACGGATGCTACCACCGTGTAGCTGACTTCTCCCCGGTTCTAATGAATCCGACCTCGCCTTCTTTGGCTCAGAATTGACTCTATATCGGAGCTCTGGTTTGAGCTTTGCTGAAAAACTAAGCAACTCAGAGAGAGAGAGCTTTTTAGGTGTGCAGAGGACGATTGGAGAGGGGCTCTATATATAGAGAGATTGGCGTACCCATTGGCCGTCAATTTGGCACCGTTATGACAGGAATTCATGACCTGAAATATACCAAATGGAGGCATTTCTTCTTCGCCAGCATTTCTTCAGTTTCTCGGCGAGTGAATAGTGCTGTCATCCTAAGGAAGAAGATGACACGGTTCCGAAACAGGTTCAAAGCTTAAATCGGTCGATTCACCCCTCATTCGACCGAGTTTTTCAAATCTAAAAATTTCTAAATTCATTCTCTATCCAATGGTGGTCTCAAATCTCCAATTTGAATTATTTAAGCCACCTAGAAAAATGAATTTAGGATTTGGTTCATTAGTGGTTCAAACCGGTCCGAACCGGTTCGGATCCAATTCACCTGAACCGATTTGGTTTTCATCCCCAATTTCTTCACAAGTCCATTTCCATGTCTTTTGTGACTCCTTGGGTTACTTAGGGTCCATAAGATTCCCGGTTTACCATCTCTTTATTGATTCTGGTTCATAAACTGGCTTGATCCTTAAACCGATTTGATCCGGTTCGGGTCCGGTTCACCCGAACCGATCTGGTTTTTCTCTCCCACTTTGTTCTAAGGTTCCTTCCCAAGGTTTATAAATTTTTTTGGGGCAAAGGGAGTTGAATTTCTTTGTTTTGCCTGTTCTCTATCAATTTTAGTTCATGAACCGACTCGGTTCCTAAACCGGTTCAATCTAGTTGGATTCGGTTCATCTAAACTGGTCTGGTAGTCCTAAGGTTCTTTTCCATGGTATTATGAACTCTTTGGATCACCTAAGAGTTGTAAATTCCCAAACTACTCGTTCACAAATGATCGGGTTTGTGAACCGGTTATGTATCCTCACTTGGTTTAACCGGTTCTTTTCCCAGTTTTCCTTAGTTCAAAAGGGCAGGTTTTACACCCACAAACCTTTGAGGTAAGCCAATTCCGCCCTAATTCACCAAAACAATAATTTTCCTCATAAGTCATTTAATCTTTAGTGTCACTGGTCCAACGGCCATGACCCTCAACTTGATCTGCAACTGTTTGTCTCGATTAGTCCGTCGACCTATCTTGTTACACTGTTGCCAGTCCATTCATTATGTTGGTCATGTCTTGGTACCATGGCCAAATCACATCATTTATTAAAGTTTTCATAGCTTAACATCATGTTTGTTTACGAGCTCCTGCTCGTGCCAACTGGCCTTGGTATACGAGATTTTCAAAATCGAGTATTTTAATCCCCAAGTTCCAAAACCGAGGCCTCCGACCTATCTGAGCTATTCGAGCTCCCATCAAGAAGGTCTCCCAAAATATTTAAGTAGTGGCACACAGTTAGGGAAGAGCACTTCTGACAAAATAATTTTTCATATGTCCATAACACCAACTGGGAGTTAGGACATCTCCACTCATAACCGATAAGTGGGTTTTCTTCTTCCTTCTAGAAAGTTAATCATACCAACCCGGTATGATATACTTACAATCGGTAATTAGTTTTTCCGCGTAGTTTCCACATCACTCCATCTAGGTGTCATGTTTAAAATTCCACTTAGTAGTAGTTTTTCATTCTGAGTTACTCATCATCCCAACCGAGTATGATGTGGAAATTCCTGGTACTTCGGTTTCCTACACGATATGAACTTACTTGTTCATTTACATTTTTCCTAATAGCCTTCATTCATTACGAATGAATTATTTGCATTTAGGTCCCTAAAGTTCTTTTTCTTTAGCTTTAGGTTTCGAATGCCAATTTTCCCAAATTGAGTACTGAAACTTCTAAAATTCACTTTGGGGCCTCAATTTATTCAAAATCACGAAAAGGGGTTCAAGTTTCCCAAATTCTGAATTTGGTCCCCAACTTTTCAAAAATTACCATTTTGCCCCTACTTTACAAAAATGGTAAATTTGACCCCTAATAATTCCAAAAATTGACCAATTTGTCCTGCAACATCTTTTCCATGGCCAATTAGCCCTCAATTTTGTGAATTTGCACTTTAGTTCCTCTAATTTTTGAAATCCCCAATTTTCCCTAAAATTTCCCCCAATTTCCCCTTTCAACCCAACCAAATTTGATTTTATCAAATTGACCGGTCAATAGAGGTTAATTGTTGAAATTGAAGGTAAAATTAACTTCCTACACATCCATGCGATTTAATGGAACTTTAAATCACGTTATTTGGCTCCGAATTGAGATCAAACGGAGTTTCATTGGAAAACTAGACTTAGAGAGAGAAATCTTCGAAAGCTTACTGTCAAGGGTGCGACGGTCCGAGCTTTCGATCTGAGCAGATGGCTCTCATCCTGAGGTTCCTCCTAGGATCAAGAATTGCATCAATTCATGTCCAATTGAGGGAGAATTTGGCTAGTGAAGTTTTGTCGGTTCTCTCTCTAACGCTGATCGGAATTTATAGAGAGAAGCCAACTTTTACCTTTCCACTCTAATTAGGTTGTATTTGGGCTGATGGAGTGTTGGGAGAGCTTAGTTTGGCTTGTGGAGGGCTCGAATCAGCAAATTTCAGCTTAACAGAAAAAGGGCAGCTTCGGTCCGTCGGAACTGCTTCACTATTCGAACACGACGACGCATCTCTAGTGATCCTCGAAGCAATTGGAGACTACCATCGGGTAGCTGACTTCTCCCCTAGTCTAAAGAACCTGACCATACCTTATTTGGCTTAGAAAAACCCCTATGTCGAAGCTCTAGTTCAATCTTCATCGGAAAATTGAGTAACTGAGAGAGAGTGAGGTTTTTTGTTGTGTGAAGGATAAATGGAGATGGGCTCATTATATAGGAGCTCAGGAACTCTCCGGTCATCCGTTTGGCACCTTAATGACAGTTATTGATGGCCTGAAATGTACTGAATGAAAACATTTTCTCTTCGTTGGCGCTATTCGATTTTTTAGTGAGTAAACAGTGTTGTCATGTGAAGGAAGAAGTTCACATTGTTCAGAACCGTACCAGATCGGTCCGAACAGGGTTTGACACTTTAACCGGTCGGTTTAGGCCCAATTCAACCGAGTTTTTCAAAATTAAAAATTTTAAAAATTCATTTTTTATCTAATAGTGGCCTCAATTCTCAAATTTGAATTTTCTAAGCCACCTATAAAAATGAATTTAGCATCCGATTCAATAGTGGTTCAAACTGGTGTAAACCGGTTCAATCTGGTTCGGATCCGGTTCACTTAAACTAATTGGTTTTCTTTCCAAAATTGTCCTAAAGTCCCTTTCCAAGGTATTTATAACTCTTTGGTTCACTCGGGAATTGTAAATTTCTCAATTTTCTCGTTCTCTAGTGGTCGGGTTTTTTGAACCGGTTCGATTTTCTCACTCTGTTTGACAAGTTCTTTCCCAATTTTTCCTTAAGTTTGAGGGCGGGGTTTACAACTCTCCCCTCCTTTTAGGAGTTTTGTCCCCAAAGCTTATTCAACATCCTTCACAATGGAATGAACTTCCCTTGATATTAACTTGTTGGTTATTGACCTACAACCTTCTCGGTTATTTCCATTTAGTCTCAGTACATCACACTTATACATTTCTTTTCCTTCTCATTATCAATTCCATGGAGCTCACTTAAGCTAAGCATACTTTACTAGAGGGTTTAAGGATATATCCTTAAACTCATGTCCCTCTTTCCTTAAAGCATAATTCTTTCTCTTGAGTTTCTTTACTCAAAATTTCAGTATTGGTAGTTCCAAGATATTCACTCATTCCTAAGCATAGTCACTTCCTTTGTCATTAAAACCCTTAGTTCAGGTCATATCGAGCACTATCTACTCACTTCATAGATTTCGGTATTAACTCCTTTTATCCAGTCTTGACCATTCCTATGTCCTTCCTTAGTTTCAGTGGCATCCTTTTCTCAAGGACTTTCTCTTATATTAGTCAACTCTTATTCTTTCATGATCACTTCAAAATTCTTATAACATTTAATCTTCTTCGGTTTTAAGTATCGATGGCTTACTTGTTATTATTCCCTTATTTCAGTTTTTCTCTCTACCACGTTCCTTTACCTTAGAGATGTTCACTTTGGGAACTACATGTTCAACCCCCTCATCATTTCTTTGAAGTTTTCATCCCTTCCTTTCTTCATATCCCTTCCTATAATAGGGTATTCGCCCTTTTGAAATCCTTCTCTAACTGAAATTCAATCTCTTTCCTTATTCTTTATCCGAGACATTTTCACTGATCGGTCTTGTTCTGATTACTCCACACTATGTCTAGTCATTCTCTCTTTAAGTTCTATCAAATAGGATGTTGATCACCACCAGTCCTGATGTTAGTGATCCTTCACTTAAATCTCTTCTTAATTGAGTGGTTAACTTTTTCAAGGTTCTTAGATGTGTTTTCCTCCGTTTCCTCTTTTTATGGGCAATCCACCCCCTTCTTACTCACACGACATCCTTTGATGTGTTTTTCCTACTTTCTCATTAATTGAACTTAACTTGCTCCTTGGATTCTCTTGTGTACCTTTCTTTTGTACTTGGTCTTTCCATCTTACAACATATCTTGGATAAATTTATCTCATCTCTATTTCTGTTGATCCCATTACCTTCTTAATTTGGGAAAGTTTTGTCCTTCCAAGGTTTCCTTCCTTTGCAGTTTATACTCTTTTCTCTCAGGTTCTCTTCCTGTTTTGCCATTTTAGAATATCAAATCTAAAAGGTATTCCCTGGTGCCATCCCTTCCAACTTACAGTACTCTTGAGAACTCACTCGTATCTCGTCTTCCTTTTCCTTTTTTTTTCTTATTTTCACCCATTTCTTCAAGATAGGATTCACATTTTCTTTACTTTAAGACCTCACGTCCATCCTGTGAGAGGTTTACTAAATTTTCTCCTATTTTGACTTTTGTCATTAGTTCGATCTTGGCATTTGATCTTTTACAGATTTTGCCTTCATCTTAAATACTAACTGTTTGGCTTTTCTATCTCTCCCTTTGTTACTAGAGTTTTAATTTTTTTTTTATAATCCTCCCGAGGGTCAGTTCATTAACTGCCCCGGTCTTATCATTCTCTTGTCACATGATCTTGAGACCATTGTCTCTTGGGTCGTATTGTCCTTAATAATCCATTTATTTCCTTCTTCAAGGCGTAGTTTTTCTCTACTTTCCGGTCCATCTCAGGGTGTTGTTTACTCATCCAGATGATCTGGTTGTTATGAGTTATTTTCTTCAACTAGGTCAGTCTAAAATCTTTATTTGATTTTCATATCTTGAAAGTAGATCGCACCTGACCATCCAAATATGTTCTTATGCACCCATGTCTCTTTTAATAAGGTCCCTATTATGGCCTTAAATCTTATGGCGGTTTGTTTGTTGGTTACCTACACTTAAAACTTCCTTATTCCATGGTTCCACCTCCTATCCTTACTCATTCTCTAGGGAACCATCGTTTCTGGGATCTTTCACTTCAATCTTCCTACTGCTCCTTGAAAGTTCTTCCTTGATTCCTTTCCTATACTTATTGACCTTTGTATGGTTATTCACACTAGATTTCTCCCTTTTTATTCCATATCTTTGCTTCCAATAAGTCCCCTTATTTTCATGGAGTTCCTAAGAACTTGTATCCTAACTCTCTCCAAGAAGGTATTATTTTTGGGATTCTCTTCTTATCATACTTCTTTCCTTTCTCCTTTCTCCTTGTGTTATCTCATTCGACTTAACCTCTTCAGTGCTCCCATTTCGTTCATACTTTCTTCCAGATCAACTTTCTTTCCTTTGGTTTTCCTTAGAATGGCCTATTCCTTCTTGTTTTCCTTACTCTTATTCTTGGAGCCTTTCCTTATCTCCTTAGACTCTCACAAATCCCATGCTCTTTGATGCTCACTTCCCCTGTTCAAAACATCTCCTTCCTTTCCTTAGTTAGGATTTGTCTCCCTTGGGCGAACTCTAGGAGTCTCTTCCTTGCCAAATTTTATTGTCCCTTTGAGGGAAATCTTAAAGGTTGAGGTTAACTAGAAATGACCTATTTTTCCTTCCTTGGGTGATTTTCTACCATTTACTTTGATATTTATTAGTATACTCTAATTGCTTGAATTTATCAAGGAGACCCATAAATTTTATTAGGAAAATTAGAATTTCATTCATTAAAGAAGTATTTTTTTTTCATACTTGGCTTATTACAAAAATTTTTACCCCATATTCCCTTGGGGTCATACGCCGGGAGTTAGCCTTAGAACGATTGTGAGATTCTTGATCAGATGGCTCTGAGGAACTAGTTGGAGTCCATCCATATTCACTTGTGGGACGAACTTCATGTATGGCCTCCAGTCTGTACCGCCTTAATACCTCTGCCTCACACTCATATGTCCACTTCATCCATTGGAATGGATTAATGTTGGACTGAGTTTGTGGGGGTACTTGGTGGACCTTCATGAAGGTGGCATATTCATCCTAGTAGTTGTCCCAAGCCTCTTTCTTAGTTGTATTCCTCTTCGGTTGTTGTGGAACCAGAGGAGGGGTTGGGCTCCTAGGAGGAGGTACAAGTTCTTCTTGCCTTGGAGGAGGGTATGTGATGCTTTCTAGTTCTAATAAGGCTCCTATAAGTTTTCGATAATCTTCTACCGTATCCTTGGATACTCTTTTCTCGCCCTTTAAAAATCGTTGAACGGCTGCCTCCCTTGGGATAGGTGTCTTTTTCAAGGTTATGGGTGTAGGATTGGATTTCACAATGAACTTCCTAGGGATTCTCCTTCCTACACGATAGTTAAAGTTTTATAACTGTCAGGGCATAGTATTGATAATGTTTCTAGGGAACTTAGCTTTGATACCACTCAAGTTGTTACGCCCAGACCCGGTTTGGTCGGATCCCTGTAAATAACCCGCTGCTCCCTTGGTTCAAGAGGGGTTTCCTCCTTCATTTATTCAAGTGGAGCCATGCGTAATTTCACCCTTATTCCCTAAAATAACATATATCAATAATAATGCAATCTTAAAAGAAATTAAGCATACCTGATAGAGGGTAAATCCTTGTATTATCCCAAATCATTTCTCTATTCCTGAAAAAAGGATAAACAGGGTAGGTTAGTTTCCACAACTCAGTAAATGGGTATTTAAAAAATATTTCAATAAAATAGTTTTGAATTGGAGTGTGCCAGACTCCTTATTTTCTTTAAAACCATTTCTTCCTCAATTGTTCAGTTTTCAAAACCATTACTCATCATTAACCACAATTGGTGTGTTTAACACTCAACACACACCCTTCATCATGAAGGGATCACACATTTGCAAGGCAGCCTGTCCACTGCACCCACTTGTGGTGTCGGAGAGACCTTACTGGCCACCTAGATAAAACCCCATCCACTTCTACCCTGGGAATGAGTGGATGTACGCGACATCCAACCCTCAAACCCAGAAAGAAACTTTGTGTCCATATGAGGACAAAGACCTCATTCCGACCCCACCCCGGTCTCATGTGCATGAAGCTACGTCGAGCTTCCCTCACTACTAGCACAACAAACTGCCCTTATCTCTACCAAGTCGTCCAGTAGCCCCAAGGATGCATCACTACCACTCTTGGGTGTCTTGATGGTCCCGAACCTCTATGCATGCACAAAAAAATAATTTTCCTCATAAGCAATTTAATCTTTGGTACCATTGGTCCAACGGCCCTAACCCTCAACTCGACCTATAGCTGTTTGTTTCGATTAGTTCATCGACCTGTCTTGTCGCACTGCCACCAGTCCATCAAGTATGCCGGTCCTGTCTTGGAACCATGGCCAAATCACATCATTTATTAAAGTTTTCAAGGCTTAACATCATGTTTGTTTATGAGCACCTGCTTGTCCCAATTGGCCTTGGGCCCACTGTACAAGATTTTCAAAATCGAGCATTTTAGCCCCCAAGTTCCAAAATCGAGGCATCCGGCCTATCTGAGCTATTTGAGCTCCCGTCAAGAAGGTATTCCAAAATGTTTAAGCAGTGGCACACAGTCAGGGGAGAGCACTTCTGACAAAATAATTTTTCATATGTCCATCACACCAACCGAGTGTAAGGACATCTCCGCTCATAACTGATAAGCGGTTTTTCTACTTCCTTACAGAAAGTTCATCATACCAATCGAGTATGATCCACTTACAATGGTAAATAGTTTTTCTGCGTAGTTTACACATCACCCCATCTAAATGTGATGTTTAAAATTCCATTTAGTATAGGTTTTTCATTCCGAGGTACTCATCATCCCAACCATGTATGATGTGAAAATTCACCTGATAGTGTAGTGAATTCCTCTTAATCGGCTCTTTGCCTCCACGCGAGCTTGTCTTTGCTGGCGTTCCTGGTACTTTGTGTTCCTACATGATATGAACATCCTTATTCATTTACATTTGGCCTAATAGCCTTTATTCATTACAAATGAATGAAATGCTCAACTTTTAATTATTTGCATTTAGGTCCCTAAAGTTCTTTTTCTTTAACTTGCCAATTTTTCCCAAATTGAGTCTCGAAACTTCTAAAATTCATTTTGGGGCCTCAATTTATTCAAAATCATGAAAAGGTGTTCAAGTTTCCCAATTTTCCAATTTATTCCCCAACTTTTCAAAAAAAATAACTATTTTGCCCCTACTTTACAAAAATGGTAAATTTGACCCCAATAATTCCAAAAATCAACCATGGCCAATTGGCCCTCAATTTTGGAAAATTGCACTTTAGTCCCTCGAATTTTCGAAATCCCTAATTTTCCCCCAATTTCCCCCTTTCAACCTGGCCTAATTTGATTTCATCAAATTGACTGATTAATCGAGGTTAATTTTTGAAATTAAAGGCAAAATTAAGTTCCTATACATCCATACGATTCAATGGAACTTGGAATCACGTCATTTGAATCTTAATTGAGGTAAAATGGAGCTTCGTGCGAAAACTAGACTTAGAGAGAGAAATCTTCGAAAGCTTATCGTCGGGAGTGTGGCGATCCGAGCTTTAGATCTAGGCAAAAAGCTCTCGTCCTGAGGTTTCTCATAGGATTAAGAATCGCATCAATTCATATCGAATTAAGGATAAATTTGGTCAGTAAAATTTTGTTGGTTCTCTCTCAAACACTGATCGGAATTTATAGAGGGAAGCCAAATTGGCTTACCTTTCTACTCTAATTCAATCATATGAGGGTTGAGTGAGTGTTGGGAGAGCTTGGTTTAGCCTGAGGAGGGATCAAATCGGCCGATTTCAGCTTGACAGAAATAGGGTAGCTTCGATCTACCGGAGCTACTTCACTATTCGATCACGTCGGCGCTTCTTCGATGATCCTCGGAGCGGTTGGAGACTACCATCCAGTAACTGACTTCTCTCCGAGTCTAAAGAACCCGACCACGCCTTCTTTGGCTCATAAAAGCCCCTATGTCAGAGCTCTGGTTTGAGCTTCATCGAAAAACTGAGTAGCTGAGAGAGTGAGGTTTTCAAGTGTGTGGAGGATGAATGGAGAGGGGCTCTTTATATAGGGAGCTCGAGGACTCTTTGGTGTCCATTTGGCACCTGAATGACAATCATTGATGGCCTAAACATACTGAATGGAAACATTTCCTCTCCACCGGCGTTGTCCAATTTTTGGAAAGTGAACAGTGTTGTCATCTGAAGGAAGAAGATGACAGTGTTCCTAACCAAACCTAACCGGTCCGAACCGGATTCAACGCTTAAACTGGTCGGTTCAGGCCCGATTCGATCAAGTTTTTTAAAATTAAAAATTTATAAATTCATTCTCTATCCAATGGTGGCATCAATTCTCAAATTTGAATTTTCTAAGCCACCTAGAAAATGAATTTAGCATACGGTTCAATAGTGGTTCAAACCGGTTCAATCAAGTTCGGATCTGGTTCACCTGAACCGGTCTGGTTTTCTTTCCCAAATTGTCCTAAAGTCCCTTTCTAAGGTTTTTATGACTCTTTGGTTCACTCGAGAGTTGTAAATTTCCCAATTTGCCCATTTTTTGTGGTCGTGGTTTATGAACTAGTTCGGTTTTCTCACTCGATTTGACCGGTTCTTTCCCCGTTTTTCCTTAACTCCGAGGGCAAGGTTTACACCCTAGGTCATTCAGCAACCCTTAGAATCACCACTACCCCATACCGGGCACCTCGATGGTTATATATCTCATGCATGCATAAACACAAGTCTTTTTAGTTAAGACTTTTTATCTTTAATGCTACTAGCCCCCATGAGCTTGCTGACCCGGCTTCAACGAGGTACAACCAGCCCAACGGGTTCAATGACCCGGCTTCATCTTGGTGAGCACTAGACCAACAAGTTTGACAACCCTCGTCATGGCCTGGTAGCTATCTACACAATTTTCCCATTATATGAGTTTTCATATGTTCATTACTCACCTATTTGTCTACGGGCTTCAGTCTGTGCCCATTATCCTTGGGCCCACTTGAGCAATACTAGCTCTAATTATTGCATGATTCAGGCTCTAATCGAAAAAGTTTCCCAAAACATTTAAGTTGGTTCAAGCAGTTAGAGGAGAGCATTTTTTTTTAAAATAGTTTTCAATTCGGGAAGGTGCGTTCATCAGCCCAACCGGACGTGATGCTAAAAACCCACTCACCTAGTACATCATGACTTGTTCCCAATTGGATATCAGCTCGCTACGTGCTCCTCTGCACAAGTCCTTGTGTAAACCCCACCCTCTCGTACGAAGGAAAACCGAAAATGAGAACTTGAAATTTTTTAGAGAAGAAAACTGAGAGTTTGCACAAACCATAATTGGAAAGAAGGGTCAAAAAGGAAATTTAGAAAATCCCTAGTAGTCAATAAATCACAAAATTCAAGGGGAAGAACCATGAAGTAGATGGAATGTGAAAACCGGACCGGTTTAGGATGAACCAGACTTGAACCCAATTGAACTGGGTTGAACCATGAAGAACCAGTTCAAATACTCATTCTTCTAGGTGACTTAAAAATATTAAATTAGAAAATTGAAGCCACCATAAGATAGGAAATTAATTTAAATAAATTTAGAAATTTTTAATTTTTAGAAATAGTTCAAATTAGGTCTGAACCGGCCTATTTACGATTTTGGGCCATCAGACCCAGTCAGACTAGACCAATCAACTATCCAGCTAGTCAACGGGCCGCTGCTAGGTTAGCGTCTAGTCAGTGCGTGACACATGGTGAAGCGCTGGCCAATTAGCAAGTGACATGTGTCCTTGGTCAACGGTCAAAGGAGAAAAATTCACATCAACGATGACCGACCAATAGGGGAGTGACATGTGTACCGGTCAACAGTCAATGTCGGAAAGGCCCGCCAACAAAGACCGACCAATGAGAAGTTGACCCATGGCAAATGTTATCACGCCCCGACCCGGTTTGGTTGGAACCCCGTGAGCAACCCGCCACTCCCTTTGGTCAATGAAGGATTTCTCTTCCTTCTAAACCACGAGAAGTCAAGTGTCCTTTTCACCTAGTTTCCTAGAATAACATTATACAAAACTTGAATAATTTAAAAAGTCATACCTAACTATTGGTTCAGCTTTAGAAAATCCTTTGAGGGTTTTGTCTTATTTTCTAAAAAGGGTAAAGGTAGGGGGTGAGTTTCTACAACTCAATGAGCGGGTGTTAAAAGTGAGTTTTAAAAAAATATAAAGTTTATTAAAGTTATTCCCAAAATCTCTTATTTGTTTCCAAAGTCTTTCACCATTTTCACTAATTATGTGTGTTAGCTCTTTTAGCACATCCCCTTTCCTTAGGAGGCATTTAACAAACATACACACGTCCTTTATCATAAAGGGTACACATGTTCATCAATGCAACACGCCCACTACACCCACTTGTGGATCGGAGCATCTTTACCGTCCACCATAATAGAAGTCTCTGACTTCTACCTTGAGTCTGAGTGACTTCCCTAGCGCCAGGCCCTTAGACTTAAGATCTCTTCGTGTCCATATAAGGACAAAGACCTCATCCCGCCTCCACCTTAGTCTCACGCGCAAGAAGCCCCAACATAGTAGCTTCATGACTAACTGGTACAACGAGAAGCACAAACATAATAGTTTCTCTCCTTATCGCCACCATGTCATCCAACAGTCCTTGGAACCCATCACTACCCATTATGGGCGTCTTGATGGTCCCGAATCAAATTGCATGCACAAACAATAGTTTTCATATATAATCATTATCTTTGGTGTCGACAATCTAATGGACCCGACACTCGACCCGTGGTATCGTGGCAAATCTCACACACATTGTCAGACTTGACTTGGTATCGTGCAAATCTCACAAACATTTCCCTTTTATGAGATTTTTCATGGCTCTTCTTATTCGTCTTTGTTTACAAGCTCCAGCCTGTGCCCACTAGCCGTGGGCCCACTTTACAAATTTTTTCAAAACTGGTCCTTGAGCCCTATGAGTTCAAATTCAAGGCGCCAAGCTTGTTAAAATTGTTCTAGATCTCGTTAGAAAACTCTCCCAAATAGTTTAAGCAATGAAACACAGTCAGGGGAGAACAATTCTGACAAAATCTCTTTTAGCTTAAAGTACTCATCGCACCAATTATTTGTGATGATAGAGGTAGGTCCGTTTACAACTAACAAACGGATTTTTTTTCTTTTTTTTTTAAAAAGGGTGCCCATCATCCCAACTAGTATGATGTATAAAGTTCTCACTCACAACCGGTAAGTAGGTTTTTAACTTTTTAAAACATGCTCGTCATCCCAACCGGGTATGAAGTGTAAATAAGCCCACTTACCCGATAATTGTGACATGTTCATCCCTAGTCAATTTTTCAAGTCTTGTTCGAGCTCCTTTGCTCCGGTCCTTATTCAAATTTGTTCCTACACGGTTTGAATATCCTTATAAGGAGCGGCTTGGCATGAATATCCCTTCAATTTCCATGTATTTACATTTAGGTCCTTATTTTGTCTTATTACAATTAGATCCCTAAAGTCCAAAATCTTTGACTTTAAATCCCCAAATGCTCATTTATTTTCAATCAATCCCTAGGGCTTCCAATATCCCTCTTGTGTCCTTAATTTTCTCAAAATGGTATATGGGGCTCAAATTTCAAAATCGGTCTCCAAATTTTCCAAAATTACTGTTTTGCCCCTAAGTTCCAAAAATGGCCAACTAATCCCAATACTTTCAAAAATTGACCAATTGGTCTTCCAACATCTTTCTCATTGCCAATTGACCTTTAATTTTGAGAAATTACCTTTAGGTCCTTCAATTTTTCGAAGTCCCCAAATTCCTCCTCCAATTTCACTCCTTTTTACTAACTGAATTTAATTTCTTCAAATTGGTCATTCAAACAAGGTTAATTGCTCCAATTGGTAGCATGAATCGATTCTACACTTCCATACAATCCAATTGAGCTTTGAATTGTAAAATTTGGGTCCGAAACGAGCTCAAATGAAGCTTCACTAGAAAATTGGATGTAGAAAGAGAAAGCTTCGAAAGCTTACCGTCGGGTGCATGGTGATTTGAGTTCTTGATCTGGGAAGTTAACTCTTGTCCTCAGTGTCATTCTAGGATCAAGAATCACTACAATTCGTGTCCTGAGCAGCGGGAATTTGGTTAGTGAAATTCGGCACTTTCTCTCTTTAGAATCGAACTACTCCGATGAAGGAGAGTTGAATTGGCTTACCATTTTCCTTAGGGAGGACGAGTGTGAGTTGTAGAGACTAGGGAAAGGCTCGTTTTGGTCGTAGGGGGTCTGAATTGGCCGAATTTCGATCGGCAAAAATAGGGTAACTTCGGAACCGACAAAGCTACGTCACTGTTTGGACCCGCCGACACTTCTTAAATGGTCCTCAGGCTGAATGGATGGTGCTGTTAGGTAGCTGACTTACTCCGAAGTCTGTATGACCCAAATTCGCCTTCTAAGGTTGAAAGAAGTGCCCAAGTCGGAGCTCTGGTTTAAGCTTCGTCGAAAAATGGAGCACTTCTCCTTCTTCGATGGTTTGAGGTGTGTGGAGGATGAATGGAAGACGATGATTGTTCTAGACCGGACTGGTCCGGTCCAACCGGGTTCGGTGACAAAAATTGGTTGGTTCAGGCTTGATTTGACCAGTTTTCTCAAAATTAAAATTTTCTAAATTAATCTAAATTCATTTTCTATCTTGTGATAGCATCAATTCTCCAAATTGGCATTTTTAAGTCACCTATAAAAATGAATTATCCAATGCGATTCATTATGGTTCAACCCAATTTAATCTGATTCAATCTGATTTAGGTTTGGTTTACCATGAACCGCTCCAATTTTCCCATCAATTTTACTTCATGGTTCTTCCCCATGATTTTTATGACTTTTTGGTCATTTAGGATTTTCCAATTTCCCATTTTAACCCCTCTTTATCATTCTCAATTCCTTAAGCGTTCAATTTTTCTTATTAAATTGACCAGTTCTTTCCCGGTTTCCTTGATCCGAGATGACGGGTCTCACAGTTAAGATGTTATCCCACTATGCATATATTGTGTGGAGAGATAAAATAGTGAGGCAATTCTAAGTCATTGTCATGTGATATTGAATGCTTGTGTGGATGGGGGCTTGTTCTCCTAATAAGCTTAGTTAAGAAAAATTATAAGTATTTTAAATGAGGAAAAAATTTAAAAAGAATCTTTATACTCCATGCTAGTATATTTTTAGTATAGGTTATATTTGTGGACATGATGTCCTAACAGTGCCCCACTCACTAAACCACATAGCTCACCCATCTCTCTAACCCCATTTTCAAGTACAATTCTGCTTGAGATAGAACACCTTGAAGAATTTATGATACCACATTAAACGTAAGTCACATCGACAATAACTACATGAGTATTTATAAGTAGAATATTTTCAAGTTATAAGTTATTTTCATTTGTGTGATTTTGACTACCGAATTTATTAAAGAAATTTTATGTTCAAATTTTATGGGAGGAATATTTTACTTTGTATTTCATGCGCCTTATGAGGGCCCCACTATTGTAGGGAAGGCATGGCGGTTGTGGCAATTGATCGACCTGAGATATCGAGTTGGGGCATTACAGGTTGCCTAGTCCTTATCTTCATTTCTCCTACCCTTCGCCCACAGGTGGTGCCGTCTCTCGTGAGAATTTCTTACTACAACCTTGATATCTCAATTTCGGTCACTTTTGGAAAACGATCAAATTCGACTAGGGTAAAACTTCCAACTCTTTCCATGAACCCTTAGAGAATAAATGGAAGTATTTTAAGAGATTTGTGAAAATTGAAGTTGGTTGAATGATTACCGAAGTTTTGAGACTTAAGTGCATACTTTGAAAAGTTTGGGGTCGATTTAAAAAATCTTGTGGAAATAGTCGTTAAGTAATGTATAAGGGGCTAGAAGATGATTTTTGGAACAAATTAATATGTAAAAAGTGATTTTAAAAGTGTAGAGGTAAAATCATCATTTTTTTTAAATGATAGGTAAAATCATAATTTTTTAAAATGATAGGTAAAATCATAATTTTTTAACTTTAAAATGGGCAAATTTGTCATTTTTGTATAAAAAGTAATAAAACTGTAGTTTTTACTTAAAATTTGGTAAATAGTCATTTTTTGTGTAGTGGATGGTAAAATGGTCAAATTTTTATAAAGAAATATAAAATAATTATTTTTTATTTATGGAGGATAAAATAGTAATTTTGTAAAGTAAAAAGGTAAAATTATTTTTTTATAAATAAGGGAGAAAATAATAATTTTATAAATATAAAAATTTTGATGTAATTTTTGTTATTATAAGGAGATGGGAACCTTTTGATCAATTTTGATAAAATTTTATAATTTGGATGAAATTAAATAAATAGTAGTATAGAAAGATTTGGAGTGCACAAATCAAGTTAGTCGTGTATTAAAAATAAAGTTATAATCATAAAAAATTATTGAATAATAATACTACTCAATATAAAATATATTAATATAAACTGATATTGAGTAGTTTTAGATATTATATATTATATTAATTTATGTACATATACGTAATAAATAATAATGTGAGTTATGAACAATTTATAAATAACATGTAATTGAGATTTTTGAATTCGTGTATAATTAAATATTTTTAATTATATAATTATCGTAACATTACATGTTCTAAATTTTGTGATGGGTTGTATTTGAAATATTACGGAAGGATTCTTCTTTTTAGGCGTGGAAATAACAAAAGTATGACTAAACTACTAATCTTATGTTTGAATTGAGTGCATTTTATAGATTTGGAGATTTGATGTTTAGAGTGAAAATTAAGTTATAGATTTAGAAATATTAATTTTTTTAATAATATATATTTGTAAATAGGTGAAAGTGAGCTAAATTGAGATTAAAAATAATTAATAAAAAAATTAGAAATACAAATTTATTATTTTAATTAAAATTAAATAGTTTATTAATTAATATATAATTAAATTATATTAAATATATTATATAAAAATAATTAACTCATTATTATAATAAAGAATTAATATTAATTATATAATAATTAATATGTATACATATTTTATATGTATAATATATAAATTATATTATACACCGGTAATTTGTTATATATATAATATTTATATCATATAATTTTATATAAAATATTATTAATATATAAATTTATTTAAATTATATAATAATAATATAAATAATAAATAAGTGTGTTAAAATAATATAAATAATAAATAAAACAAATATTCTAAATATTTTTAAAAGTGCACTATAATAAAATGATTTGTACTAGAGTTGATTATCTACCACTTTTTTTATATTACTGAACAACTGATTACTCTATCACTCTAAATCGATATCTCACAAATTATTTCAAATCATTCTATTTAAACAATAAAATAAATAAATACAAAAAAAACTTGATCCCTATCTCTCCTTCCTATTCCTTGGGCACTACCCTAAAAATTATGATCGGCCACTGAGCTCAAGGTTTGAACAACATAGCAATAGCATGCTCAAACTCATGGATAAGATAAAGTTGTGAATGCATAGAGTATTGTTTAAGATGTGTTTGTGGGCAAATCCAAGTGAATGGCATAAGTGGTTATCAATGGTCCAACGATGATATAATATTTCCCGCCACTCGTATATTGCACTACTCCTCGTGAATTCCCTCGTTTTTACGTGTTCCATACTGAAGATATTCAAATGCAGCTGTAGTATATAATTAGATCATTAACATAGAAGTCATGATTGCTGGGTTGAAAAAGCCAATTTCTCAAAAGCTAAAAAGAGAGTGAAACATCAAGCTGGCAGGCATCGTTTCTATGAAGTTGAAGAGGGATAATGGGTTTTATCTCAAATTGTAGCTGTATAAACAACATATTATAAAATACAGACCATTTTCTGATTTTAGAAAGTATTGGTAAGGTAGTCTATTACCTTAGCTTCTAATAGAAGCTCAAATTCACCATGTATTCCATCTATACCGTTGAAAAGAGCCTCCAGATGCTTGCTGCTCCTTCCTTGCTACTCACTAGTCTTTGCTCCCAGAAGACACTTCAACTGGCCACAATATTGCAAAGGCAATCCGTCAACTGACACATGTCCTTATTCATACCCTATTCATACTATTGTAACTTATTTATTTTAAACTACTTTGATACCATGCTAGTAAAATGGCTGATGCTAGGATTGCCATATTTAACTATTGCAGAAAAAAAATTATTTTAACACGAATTTATTCTTTATATGATATAATAATACTTTTGAAACATTTTTATATTAAAATATTAGATTTATACCAAAACATTATGAACATGAAATATTTTATAACTGGGCAAGTTTCTCTACCACCAAATATTCTATACTATTCATATAATTCTACCAATTTTTGTATGTATAAGAACTTATGAATTATTATTTAATACGTATTTAAAGCAAATTATGCTAATAAGAGTATTGTTATTTTAATTAAAATTATTATTTAAAATTTTTTTAAAAAGTTAGGTTCTCATGGCAGGAGAAAACTTTCTCATCTAAACATGCGGAGCATTATTATTATTCTCTGGGCTTAAAATGAAACAGAAGCTGACACTGCAGCACTGCCAAAAGCCTGTCAGGAGTGAAGTGCAATCAACCTCCAGTTGAGGTTAGATCGCGATATCAAAGTACTCAGGTCGGTGGACTATCAGTCAACAAGCTCTCCTTCGTGTGTCCGGCATTTGATGAGATTTTGGGTATGCTCAGTCCGTTTTATTGCCGTCCTTCTGCTTCGGATCTGCCTTTTTTCTGCACTTCGATCTTTTCATCAACGTCGTATCGCTGTGAGGATGATTCTTGAATCTGCATTCGTTGGTTGGATGCTTGTCTCCGGCATGTTCGGAAATTTCTGATTTTGCATTGGAATTGGTTTTCTTACTTTATTTATTGTTCGAGTTTGGGTTATGTCGTAAACAAGTATCTGCGTATCGATTTTGTCCTGCAACTTCTTTCATATTCATGAGATCCGAGAATTTGCATGACTGGAGCTGCGAGATATTAGTTTAGTGTGTTTCTCAAAAAAAAATATTAGCTCTGATGGGTTAAACCTAATATGAAGGGGTGTTTTGGGGAAGATGCATATACGAACATAAGAAAAAGAAACCAGAAGTGAATTTGGCTAGGAATGTGGGTTGTGTATGTGCGCATCCAGTAATCATTCTACTGTTCCTTGCAATTTGTAGTGAGGTAGAGTTTGCATTTGGACTGTTAAACAGGAGGAAGCAGATTACACAAATGTATAAACACGAGTTTGTTCACTAAGTGGTGAAAAGATGGAAATCCACAGCATGAACAGAGAAATCCTTCTGGGGCACTAATTGGACTGCATTGACTAGGGAATGGCTGTTGATTACCCAGCTAGTTTCCTTAGTAATTATTATTTCATGTAATCACATTTGTCATTTTGGTTTCAAGCTTATAAGCACAGGGTTGTTCATTGAGTGAGAAGATAACTTACCTCTACTGCAAAAACGGTAAAATTCTGTACTTATCTGGTCCTAACTCATCAAAATGGTGTGATGAAGCATCCATTAGAATTCACAAGAATAGGAAATGGGCCCATAATTACTCAGAGTCTCAAATATCCACCCTGATAAGTATTCATATTCGTTATTTAAGCATCATATGTATAAGCATGAGTTCACTTACTGGAGAAATAACTCATCTCTACTTCGAAAATAGAGAAATCCCCTAGTAATTGTTAAACTCAGCAGGTGGCTTGAGTAAGCACTCATATTCATTGTTTGTATATCAAGGATTTTTACTATTTAAGAAAGTAAGCACCCATATTCATTGTTTGAATATTAATTCAACTTTGCCACCAAAGATGGAGAAAAGTTTTGGGATTATATCTTATAGGATGCATGGAAGTACCAATTAAATTGCATTACAGTAATAATTGAGTCTTATCCCTCAAATAATTTCCATATCAATTATTATTCAATCTATCCTATTTTTATGACTCACCCTATAGTTGTGAGGGATCTTTCTTTCCTTTTACATTTCTTCTTTGTTGGACAATGGCTCTCTCTGTCAATATGTTGCTATCTATCATTATCATTAAATTTTATTAGATGCTGGCATTTCTCAGTCTCTCTGGTAATGATATTGCACTACAATCTTGTTGACATTCCTTTCAAAAATACCATTGCTTTATTTCATCTTATGTACATACACATTCATTGATTTTCTCATATATCTCTTTCATGGATTGGTTCCTTCGGTTCTTGATAGCTCTAATGGGGTCGATGGCTGGTTGGTCCGATGATGAGGAACGTTCTGTGATTGCTGATAAGGGAGAAATAAAGTTCATTGACCATCAGGAGGACCAGTCAATACATAGCTACAACCCCAGTGATGATGACTTGGTTAGGGTGTCTTTCCCATTTCCCTTTGTGAATGGACAGCCCAGATCTGTCATAGTAGGGGAAACTGCGTCTGACTCCATCACAGTCAAGAACAAGACAAGTGAATCGATTGACCTCTGGAGCATAAACATCTATGGTTCTGATCCTGAGGACTCATTCAAGCTCTCTATAGTGGAGCCTCCTAGGTCCAAAGCAGGAGAAGATGCTGCCAAAGGTTTTCGTGAGATGACTAGCCTGGAGGAGCGTACTCTACAGCTCGGGCAGGAATTGACAATTTGGATATTCTGTAAGCCTACAAGAATTGGGAAGTACACTACAGCTGTCCATTTTGATATCGGGAATAAGGTGATAGAGAGACTTGCATTTGTGATGGCTGATGACAAGATCTCGCAAGCCCTGGCATCTAACAAGCTCTATTCAAGAGTGCCCAAGAAGAAGAACTTTGAAGTAAATAGTAATTATGTAAGGGGATGTCGACCTGCCCCTGCGAAGCTGACTGGGAAGAGCGGTCAGAGCTATAGGAAGTTTAGGCTTCCTGCCTATAATATCACCAAGGAAGCCCGAGAGATGATGCAGATGAGGCGGGATCCTGATTCCATCAGAGAAGGTCTGACAAGAAAAAATTACGCTGTTTTCTTCAAGGCTTTACTGAACTTGGAAGAATTACAGCTGGAGGTAAAATTTGTGGTTAATTCACAAATTATGGGCAGTTGGTCTTTGATTTATATGCTTTTTGTGTCTTTATCAACTCCCATGATATAATTCTTGCAAATAGGAGGACATCAAGGCTTTCAATATGGAGGGTGTCTCATTGAGGAGGAAGGGATCTCAATTCTTGACTCTCCAAGTACCTGGACTCGCTGAGAGACGCCCTTCTCTTGTTGCTGGAGACTCTATCTTTGCAAAGATGGCATCGGAAGATGCAGATTGCACCAACAAAGTATACGAGGTTTGCACATACCTATTACTTCTTGTTCAAGTTGTTGAACTACATTTCCCAAGTTTGAGAAGGCCCATAGTGCAGGCAATAAGAAATTGACAGTAGAGTGTGCTCCATTAAAATGTCATCTTGTTTGTACAGAAACTTACTTTCTGAAACCACCTTGTCTCCTAACTAGTGAAGCAAATATCAAATGAAATGATCTCCTGGCTGCTTTTCTTGATGTAGGGTTTTGTCCATCGGGTTGAAGCTGATGAAGTATATTTGAAGTTTTCTCCAGATTTTCACAAATATCATTGGGATGAGCATCTCTACAACATTCAATTCACCTACAATCGGCTCAGTATGAGAAGGTTATATTGGGCTGTTGATAAGTCTATGGAATTAGAAACAACAATTCTTTTCCCTTCTTTGGGCCCTAACAAGAGGCGGATCCGGACAATTCCCTTTGTTCCAATGACTAGTGCCCTCAATAAGGAGCAGATATTTGCCATCCAGATGATCCTTGGTTGCCAGGGAGGCTCACCATATGTCATTCATGGGCCTCCTGGAACCGGAAAGACTATGATATTTGTGGAGGCAATCCTTCAGCTGTACACAAGTCGTAAAAATGCTCAAATACTTGTGTGCACACCTTCAAATAGTGCTGCTGACCATATACTACAGAAGCTCCTGAAGGAAAAATCTGTTAAGCTTGAAGAAAAAGAAATATTCAGGCTAAATGCCTCTAGTCGTCCCTATGAAGACATCAGCCCTGATCTTCTGCAGTTCTGCTACTTTGATGAACTTGAACAAATTTTCAAAATACCTTCATTAAGCCTCCTCATGAGATTTCGTATCATTATCTCAACATACATGAGTGCAGCAACTCTCATTGCAGAAGGGATTGCCCGAGGTCAATTCTCCCATATTTTCTTGGATGAGGCAGGGCAGGCCTCAGAACCTGAGACTCTGGTGCCAATGTCAAGCCTCTGTAGACGAGATACAGTTGTTGTACTTGCAGGTGACCCAATGCAATTGGGCCCCATTGTTTACTCCAAAAGAGCAAGGTGCTATGGAATGGGGAAATCATACCTTGAAAGGCTCTTTGAAAGCCATCCCTACTCTAGTGGAGATGTAAACTATGTGACAAAGCTTGTCAGGAATTACCGGTGCCGCCCAGAGATTTTGCATCTTCCTTCTAAACTGTTCTACGATTGCGAGTTGATTGCATGCAAGGATGAGTCAAGTTTCCTAAAGTCTCCAGCAGACTTCCTTCTTAACAATGACTTCCCAATTATTTTTATTGGTATACAAGGTTGTGATGAAAGGGAGGAGAACAACCCCTCATGGTTCAACCGAATTGAGGCAAGCAAGGTTGGTGAAGTCATTGGGAAACTGATGGAAAGCGAGAAGCTCACCCAAGAAAATATTGGAATTATCACCCCATATCGACAGCAAGTGCTGAAACTCAGGAAAGCTCTTGAGATTTTAGAGTTGTATGATGTAAAGGTTGGAAGTGTCGAGCAATTCCAGGGGCAGGAAAGGCAGGTTATTGTGGTCTCCACTGTTCGCTCCACGGTGAGACACAATGACTTTGATCGTGTGCACTGCCTAGGATTCTTGAGCAACCCAAAAAGGTTTAATGTGGCTGTGACTCGTGCAATATCTCTTCTTATCATTGTTGGGAATCCTCATATCATCTGCAAGGTATCCTTCTTATCATTGTTGAGTTAAAATTTTGAACTTTGTCTCTTGGAGTTTGAACGAAAGAGAACTTATTTCCATTCAATTTATATTCTATTATTTGCCACTGTCTTCATTTGAAATTTACACTTATCACACAACTTTATTCTAATGGTTGATATTGGTACGGCATATCTCATTACATTCATAAAAGGTGATCCTGCATTGTTTTGGTGTAACACTCTATTTATGCATATATGCTTGACAACTTTCCTATATATATATATATATTCAAATCAATGAAGTCCATGTAACCCCTTGCAATGTTGCCTATGAGATTGATATATCATTTTCCTGAACTTTGTACCCCAAATTTAGGAATTTATCTTTGATGAATTTTTGTGCTAACAAAATTATACTTGGGATTGTGGGTTAACAATAGTTGTTTCATTTTATAAGTACACATTATAGATAGAAAAACTGAAGTTTTCTGCAATGACAGGACCCATATTGGAACCAGCTCTTATGGTACTGTGTGGATAATAAATCCTATGTGGGATGTGCCCTCCCTGAAAAAATTGAGCACGAGCCTCTTCATGGCATGTATTCTATGGGCAATTATCTTTCTCCGACTCAAGGCAGAAACAACTGGTCTGCAGACAATTGTTCTGAAGGAAATGATTGGGGCCAATCATCTACACAGATCAAGTCTACTCTACTAGGTACTAATGAGGATGAATCATACGATAGATTGTGCTCTTCACAAGCAGAGATTCCTGTGCCTGTTACAAATGAAGATGAATGGTCCGACGGGTGGAAGTGAGTCCTTTTCACCTTTGGAGCGGAGAGGCAGCTGCAAGTAAAACAATTAGGTTATCCTCCACCACTTCACCCATTTTCTATGGACCCTTATAAGTGGAAGGAACCCAACAGCATTGAGGCGCATAAGCTTTCATTACCGTGAGCTGAGGCGGTGCAGTCTTTTAGATTTCTTGCAAGAAATCCAACAGCTGCTTTTTCTGTTTGCATCTCTGCACATTAACCAGTTTTTATTTGGTATTAAGGATGCATACAATTCTTCTGAGTTATTGTTGTCGGTACATATTCGTTTCCTCCCTTCTTTTCATCCATGCAAAGGTTACTAGAGTAGTTTGTCACACAGGAAAGACATCCTAGAAATCTGATTCTCTCTTCTAGTAGCAGTTGGTTTCAGATTTCCATAATACTTAATGGAAAAATGGTCTATTGTTGAAAGATAGGGACAAAATGGATTTGGCAATTCCCTTGAAATGACAGTAGGGGAGCGGAAGCCCCTAAATTAGGTATATTATTTAAAAGGACCCAAAAATAATCAAACAAATGTAATGGTAACTCACTCTATTTTGTATAACTGAAAAAAGGGAATACAAAATGCAGAGAACATGTGGGGTTGCCTTTTCCAATGAATAAAAAGGTATCCACAATGGGACGCATTAACAATCTCCCAGGACGTACGCATACGCTCACGTCAGACACTGGGGGAGAATGGATATTTCGTAATTAGGTGAACAAACGCTTCATCCTTGCACCAGTAGCCTTTCGTTTCAACTGATTTGCATAAGCTTCAGCCGCCGAATCAATGAGAAAAAAAAGTATGGGACAACTGATTTTATAACACCATGCTGAATGACGTATGAAATAACGGTTCAAATAACATACTAACTATACATGATGGAAATGATACCTATATTAGGGACCCGACCTAATTATTAGAACAGACAAAGTTATGATTTTTGAGAATTCTCCCTGCATTATTCCTGAGTAGAGAGTGGTTGAAAGTGTATAATTCCCTTATTCATACGCCACTCTCTACTTGATGTTTGTTAGTTTTGTACTAGGAATATTTTGTGGTATATGTCTAGAAATTTTATGTGGCGAGCTGTGATTCAATGCATTGCCCGTTCAAGATAATCTTTTTGTTAGAAAACTCTAGCAGTCGTACTTAAGTCACATTTGTGTAAATTAGAAACAGTAAAGCGGATGCTTCACATGTGGAATAAGCCGATGTAACTAACATGTCTTTGTTGTTTTGTTAGTCTAGTTAGAGTTCTACCCGACTTGAAAAAGAAAAAGAAGATAAAATAATAGGTCGGATCACAATGACTTAAGCTATATATAGAAGGAAAGAACCGAGATTTCTACTCGCAACCACTGAATGCAGAGATTTTGATTGTGCGGAATTTGAAAATAGATAGGACCACCGGGAAAATTTCAATCGAAGTCCCGTGATCGCTCCGTTGCAGCCAAGAATGGATCGGATGAGAGCCAGAGGGACAGAATCATCTTATGCTGGCGAACTAGTCATGGATGCCCAGGCCCGAGCAGACAAAGTGATCATAAAATGAGACTGCCAACGATGTGGCCTATACAACTCTACATTATAGAAATTCATTAATTATTTCCACGTTTACAAGAAATGTCGAGTAACCTCGGTAAATAAGCTAGAAAATTAATGTGTCGATGACTCGAGTAAATTGAATATTGTTTGTACAATAAAATATTAGAATTAATGGAATTAGACAAACTTATTTCGTCTCATTTTTTGGATTTTCTGGAAGACCCGAGCACTAAGTATTAATGGAAGTTATTCATTTTGAAAAAAAGAAATTGGAGCTCACTGATTTCAGAATAAAATAAAATTATATTATGTTTAAGGAAATAACTTTAATGTAAATAAGAGCATACTCATTTAAAATATTCATAATGTATGGACTAATTTACAAAGTGAAACTTTAAGAAAGCAAATGGTAAGGACAGTGGAGAGTTTAAGGACATGAAATCATATATAATTTAAAAGGAACAATAGAACAGGAGCTTAAAATTCATCAATGGAAGACCACTCGAGATAAGCAGGGGAGGCCTGTTTTACATCAATGATGCAATGCGGGTGTACAAAAAAAAACTATTTTAGATTGATCGAATAAGGAAAAGAAACGACTTTGACAAAAGATGGTTTATTTTTTCAGGAGTAGCTAACCTGCATAACCCACCCATCAGGAGAAGTTTGGCCACCAACACATCCTAAACTGTCTCTTTTTCAACCTTCCTCCCTATAAAAGATCACAGATCCCCAGCTCTCCCTCAACCTTCTCCAAGCTTGCAGGAAAACAAACAAGCCTACCTCCAAACACACCACCCAGTACAAACACCCATTTAGATGCCTAAGATGGCAGGAATTAGAGTCACAGCAATGGTCCTTTCTGCATCCCTAGCCATGGTTGGGGTGTCCATGTGGGCTGGTGCATCGGCACAGTCAACCTCAGGCTGTACAACTGTGCTCATCAGCCTGTCCCCATGCCTCAACTACATCAGTGGGAACTCGTCAATCCCATCTTCCAGCTGCTGCTCGCAGCTAGCTAGCGTGGTCCGATCTCAACCCCAGTGTCTTTGCCAGGTTCTGAATGGAGGTGGTTCCTCCCTTGGGATCAGCATTAACCAGACCCAGGCCATGGCCCTTCCTGGAGCTTGCAGTGTTAAGACCCCACCTGTCAGCCTCTGCAATGGTGAGTGAGTAAATTAACTGAAAGGCAGAAATGTTGGAATTGTGTTCACAAGATGCTAACTAGCGCCTCAATTTGCTATGTGCATCTAGTACAACGGAACTTTCATACAAGTATTATATAAAACCAAATACATGCAATGATTAATGTTTCATCATATCATGAACTGTTCCTCCTAACTTTCCCTCTTCCTGACTACAAGTGGTGTTTTTTGGATTAACAGCTGCTTCTCCAGCTGGTTCCCCCAGTGGAACTCCTTCTCCAGCAGTTCCTTCAGGTAACTAGCATCTCTTCTAATTGTTCCCAACTCTTCAATCCTACTGGATCAAATCCTGTAAAATATCAGAAACTTCATCCACTAATTATAGTGTCCCTAATCAAATAATTTAGGAAGTGGATCAAATACAGTACCATCAACAAAGGGAGATGGCTCATCCAGCGGGACCTCCATCAAGCTCTCTCTTCCTATCTCCTTCATCCTTCTGTTTGCAGCTTCATATGGCTCCACCTGGTCCACCTACTAAGGATCCATAGACTTACATATAAAGATAGTATATTCATGCCATGTATTCTATAACTATTGTTGGATTGAGGTTTGAGTCTTTTTTACAATATTTAGTTGCATATTTATACAATTATGAATGATACATGGACTTTCTGTAGTTGCTCAAGAGAGTATTTGTTTCTTCCCACTGATCGATAGAAATGCATTCATTTCTGATGCTTGATACATGAACTTTCTGTAGTTGCTTAAGAGAGTATTTGTTTCTTCCCATTGATCAATAGAAATGCATTCATTTCTGAATGCATATTGTGTACAATATTAGACTTACATGAATCTGGAGAATAACTGCAAGAATTAAGACACACCGTTCCCAATTTATAAAAGCAAATGGCTCTTATCAAAAAAAAACACATGAACAGCAACATTGGATTACTAATTCATTCAAATGTACAGTTGGATGGTTCAGATTGAACTCATTTGATCAGCTAAAAAAGCAAGGACGGTCAGAAGTTATACGTATTTAGTACATGCCTGATCATATGAAATCATTTGGTCAACTAAATAATCAAGGACAAGAGATATTTAGTTGCACCATAGAGAATTTCAAACGATCTATGCCTCAGTTCCATTACTACTAGATTTAAACTTGGCCTCAAACACAATCCATCTCCATCATTATTTTGATTACAATCATCTATAAGACAATTTTCAGAACAGAACATATGAAAAAAGACTAAATTAATGTTCATGAATGTTTCTCAGGCCATTAATAAAAGTTCCCAAAGACCAGCCTTCTCCAGGATATTGCAAGGAAAAAATTAGTAGCTTTTATTTTGAATATGCATAATTACATTTTATTGTAATAGATTAGTTATATCTTTAAGCAACAACAACTATTATAGTGGCAGCGATTGGTACTGCAAGAGCCATACCTCTTATGAACACAACCATGACAGTAAAGCATGAAAAGACCATGAAACTAGTTGAAATGCTACAAAAGAAAAAGCCTGAAGAATGATTATAATTTATAACAAAATGGTTTACTGAATTAATTTTGTATGCAGGAGATCTGAGGCAATTCTAACACATTGAAAGACTAACTCCGTAGGAAAGATTATGGCACATCAACCGTGCAATCTCGACTGTATAAACTGTTTGAGCCCGTCCCACACCTCAAGTGCAGCAGTTCTATCCTGATATCTCTTGTTCTTGCTTATCAGTGCAACACATTCAAATTTCTTATTAGGACAGGTAGATATCCGCATCAAAGTATACGAAGTGATAATCTTGAATAATAGCTTTACCCTTGAGAAGAAACCACGTACTGAGATAATTTTTACATTCCAGTGCTTTACAGTTTTTGCTGACTCCACACTATCATCTTCAAACCGCATGTAAAAGCCAATAACTGCCCAGAAGAATAAGACAATAATATCATGTGTTAGAAGGAACTATGTTTTTCCAGGGATAAATCCATAATTAATACAGCAATAATATTCAAATATCTCGAGAATGCCTTCGGAAAACAACCCAATATTCAAAATCTAACTAAATAGAAGCCAAGACATAACCAAGAAAAGTGTAAATTTCAACCTACTCTTACTGAAAATCTCCACATGGTCCCTAAAAGGCCAATCCTTAAACTGCCACTTCTTTCCCATCACAAAGGCATCCACAACAGGATCGCAGTCTTCAGGCTTCAATGCAGAGGGCTTATCTCTCACCTCATAAGCTGCCACAACCCGATCCTTACTGAACTTCTTCTGCACTGTCGCACATTCAGGCTTTGGGCCCTTCATATGCCTTACCTTCACATATGTTGGAATAAAAAAAACCCATTTTCCAGGAACTCTTTCACATTATGTATTGGGATAAAAGTTTGAAATGCACTGAGAAATAAGATTAGAGGAACTCCCTCACCAATTTTATTACTATTTAAGTTCATGTTCGGTTTCATGGCCAATTCATTGAACCTGGCCTCATCTCCATACCCTACTCCCCTCTCTTCTTACCCATCAAACAACCTTTTACCACCAAGCCGTCTTTCCTCTTCTGTGACTCCAACCTTCGCCTCTCCCCTTCGAGCTTCCTGGCATTAACAAGAACGCTGTGGAAATCCCTATTCCTACACTCCAGAATTGATTGACAGTCCTTGAGTGGTCTCTCTCTCTATAGCTCTGATCATGAACATGAAACCAACAATTGGGGACTCATCAACAACCATGGAAAAGAGACTGGATTAGAACGTGCTTATTTGGATGGTACTGGTCATGGTCTAACTTCATATCTCACGGAAGAAAAGGGAGTAAAAAGTATTTTTTATATCTTTCAACAATTTGACAGTAAAAAAAACGAGATATGTATAGAAACTACGAAACAAGATATAAAGAATATCTGTGAGCAACATATATATTTCCATCTAAAAACACTTATTTTTTAGATTATGATCCAATATTTTAATAAACAGAGAATGATTACTAATTTATAAGATTATAATAATATTGTGTGTGTTGTAATATTTATCATTATTACTTTTTAGTAGCTAACACTTATATATACATAATAACTTATAATATATTATAATAGACAATAACTTCTCGTATATTATAATAGCAAAGTATTCCAACACATATGTAAACAATAACTTATAATATATTATAATAAACCATAACTTTTCATATATTATAATAGCAAGTATTCTATAATTTATATTCGAACCAATACGGTAAAGTGGGTCGGTCAAATTCAAATTTATTATTTGCAATTATACGAGAATATAAAAATAATATCCGATTTGTAAAACTTTATTAATGGCGATCTTTCCCTGTAGGTACTCGAGAAGCTGCTGAACATCAATGAACGTGACGGTGGGAGTCTGCTGCGTCCGAGCAATCTGTATGTACTCGGTGTGCTTGAGCTGGTGTTTCGAGCGTGTAGACTATTGGAGCGGTAGGCGGTCTCTGCCGTGTAATCGGTGCCGAACCGCAACTCATCGCCCTATCGGGCGATCCTATCGAGCTAGCCACGGATCGTGCGGAGAGAGATCACGGCGGGAGGCGATGGTGTTTGGTTCAGGTTTACCGATAATTATGTCCGTTATTCAGTCTACCGGACTTTCTTAGGGATAGGTGTGCAAAAGGCTGTAGAGCTCTAAAGTCATAGAACAAATTATTATCAATAAATAAAACACACGCAAGCATAAAATAGAGAAATAAAAAAAGAAAAAAAATGAGGATAAAATTATTATTGGTGCCGCAATGGAAGAAGATCAGTGGATAGGAGGCTGAACATGACCATGTCGCGGCTTTTTCCTTTAAGCACCACATACTTCCTCAGCGTCCCTTCCCGCGTGAACCCAGCCTTCTCCAGAACCCTCAGGGACGCTACGTTCTCCACGTCCACCAGCGCCTCCACCCTCTCCAGCTCCGGCCGTTCCCTGAACACCGCCGCTGCCGCCATCTTCACAGCAGCCGTCGCGATCCCCTTCCCCCAGTGGCCGTGCGCCAGCACGTACCCCATCTCCCCGGTCCTGCACCGGTCGCCGCCGCTGTTCCGCGTCACAGAGACAGCGCCTATAGGCCTGTCCCCCAGGCAGATGGCCCTGAACCCCGGGTGGGGCGCGGCCACGTTCGTGATGAAGCTCACGGCCTCGTCCCTGGACTTGTACGGCTCCCATGTGCAGAAGCGAGTGACATTTGCGTCTGTCGCCCAGACCATGAAGTCATCCACGTCGTCGATCGTCAGCGGGCGGAGGGTTATGTCGGCCGGAGAGACTGCCGCTGCATGGGACTCTCGCTCTGGATCGGGTCGTGGGATTTCCATATGTGATGGGTGCTTGGAAGATAGAGACCGGTTTGGTATGTGTTTGATGAGATACGATATAATGAATTGAAATGTATATAGGGTTGAGTGGTTTACTTGTGGGTTGACATTGACGAATTTCCACGAAATTTCTTTGAAATTTGAGAGACATTTTCCATGACCGAGTCAAAGGTGGGCCAAGGCTGATCATATTTGACATACTTTATTGTCGGCCAGGTTGTGAGATATGATACCAATTAGAACAATAGAGAGAAAATGGTAGGATGATAATGATGAGAGAGAGCAAATTAAAGTTTGGTTGATTTTGGAAAAAATTTCATAATCTTAAAAATGTTGTATAATAATATTTAATATAAAATTTAACATGAATGAATATAAAAACTATTTATAACAAATAAAATAGATACATAGAGAGAAGTCATATCAACATTCATTCCATCTCATGGTACCATACCATTATGTCAATTTATTATTTATCTTCTCATGCTCTCCTCATCCTCATGTATTTGGTTATAAATTGGTGTATAAAGTTGCAAAATCTTGATGGTTATCTTAATTGTTTTAAGGTTTGTCTTGTTGTTCATGATTATTCTCAATGAGAATCTATCAAATGACGATACATTTAATGAGTAGTGTAGATAAGAAATGTTACATATTGAGTAGAAATGGGTTCTCCTAGAAAAGCTAAACTTCAAAATTTTTAAAATTAAACCTTTTCATCCGGTTGAAAAAATCTATTATAAATGGATGTAGCCAGTGGTATCATTGACTACTATTTTCCTAAAATAAACCAACATCAACTTCTAAATTTTAATAGGAATAATTTTACTATTTATCAGTAATAAAATATAAGTTAATTAACAAGAGTCACTACAGTAATAGATATTGAGTAAATTGATATAATTTTTTTCTATATATTAAGTTATATTTATAACTAATAAAATTAATAAATAAAAATTTATGCATCAAAGATTTTATAATCTCATATTTTATTCGAAAAATTCATAAATTAAATAGGAAAAAAACTATTAAGTAAAATAATTATAAAAATTAAAGTATGAGAAATAGAAATATGAACAAGATTATTATCAACAAATACATAAAAGTGATTGAAAGGAAGTTAATTACGAGACTAGTAACAAAGTATTTGACGGTAAAACTCTCTACTACAAAAATTTTACAATAATCAAAATTGGCTTATGAGTTTATTATTCAATGATTAGTTAGTAAACTTATATAATATTTTTGATAAGAAAGTTGAGAAATGAAAACATTGAAAAAAATACTCAAAATCTCATCTTAAAAAATAAATTTGTAAATTAGATATAAGTGAAAATAAAAATCTGTATAATGGCAAATTTATTATGTTTCGGTCCGATTTATCGATCGGCGGTACCATGCAACTCGCCGCTCAATATTAAAATGGTGGGATATTTCATTAAAATAAAATCGACTGAACTGAATCTAATAATAAAAAATGCTATTAGATTTTTAGCGAAAATTTGAAACTTTTCATTAGAGATTAGTGCCCAAAAATAGTTTAACAAGAATCTAAGAATATAACAGTTGATAAATATTGAATTATAATATTTGTGAGCAGAGTAGGAGGCTACCTTATATAGTCAATAGCTTGGAAGGTCTCCCTATCTTCGCCCCTAGTTACTTGTCTTCCACCTGCAATAGTATGAGAGCTAAAATATTTCTCATAAACCACCTAGCATGAAATACTATTTACTTCACTCGTATTTGCATATACGAGTCCTATGATTTATTCCCTCCTTGAGAGACGCACATCCCGCGCCATCTAACTCGTAGTCTAAGCTACAGTCGGGTTGTTCTCGATCTCCCCCTTTTTATTTTTTTAATTTTTTCACATTAAAGGCAAATACCAGGACTCAGCCCCACACACGCACATAGCCGAGCATTAACATGGTATACGCTCGGGCGGCATTAACATGCTACTTATAGCTCGCGCCTAGACCCAACAACTAGGCATTAGCACAAAACAAAGGGCTCATGGCCCTAAACATACAACCACAAATTCACTCGGAATGGATCACTTCTCGTGCGATCCTAGACCGGGAGCTGGAATGTGGGAGGCGCTACAACTCTCATCCCTGTCACCCGACACCGCACGCCTTCGCACCCTAGGCCCCCAAACAACACACATTTGGGGCTACGCATCCTCACCCATCCCCTGCTGCCACACATAGAAGTATACATGAAACCCAGGCGATCTGGAAGTATCACTTACAACCTCCTTACTCCACCTCTAGTCTTACCATAACGTCCATTCTCACATCATGGGTATATATACTGTTATATTAATAAAACACACATAACTTCAAGTCATAATTATGACACTCATGGCCAATCATCGTAATGGTGTCACTCATACAACGTTACCGAGAGCTTGTGCAACACATGCTATCTCCCCCCTCACTTTGCATACCGAATGTATTCCCCAATTTTTCATGCTAAAAACGTGCTTAAAGCACGAGAGGCCGAAACTTTCTGAAGTCCCCCATTTTTATTTGATGAATGCACAAATACCGCTAAGACGACTCTACATGAGTCAGCATCCCCTTTTCAAGCAATCGACCCAATGGCCCCAAGCTCGGGTTTCACACATAAACTCGACCTGTTCACAATCATAGCAAGCATGGAACACACACATCAGGAGTCCGACCCTCAACTGTCCTCTCCCTAATTCAAGTAAGGCTCTTAAGTTAAAACATATGATTTTCCTTCGTTTTATAAAAAATTGACATTTTTCTCAAACCTCGGGTCTCACACCTGATTCTCACTCACACCTTTAAAAATGATATTTGATTTAGTGGGTATACTTTTACCGGTTCACACTTCTTATATAAGTTCTCAAAGATTAACTTGCTAATTAAACACGCAAGTCACACAAGTAAGCAATTTAATGTTCTCGCTCGGTCCAATAGGATGCGCCGTCAGCAATGGAACTAAAACTCACTTACCTCGATTCATGGAACTTGCTCGTTTCGGGGATTCCGGAGATCCCGCTCCTAGTCCTGCTCTGGTGATTGCTTGCTCTTTTTATAATATATAGCAAACATGGGTTAGTTCCCTCTAGATACACCATAAATCAATACATTATAAATTTACTTAATAATTTACGATTTTTCTTTATAGACACGGGCTAACCGACTCCCTAGTTAGTAAGCCGACTTTTACCCTAACTTTCTCTAAGGTTAGTCACTCGAGATCAAGGTCATTTTCTTTTCACTTCCATATGGAAGTGCCCAACCTTCATTTATTTACCACCTAGTAGTCCTACTTTTCCCAATTTACCATTTGGTACTCAACTTAGGTAAAATTACCATTTTGCACTTATACTTTACAACTTGCCTTTATTTGGACCTTAGACTTTCTCAATTCTTTCATTTGGGTTCTCCAAGTTCTCTTGAGTCCCATTTAGGTTCCTAATAGGCATTGTAACATTTACAAGGTCTATTTTTCCAATTTACCAAAAAGTCCCTAAGTTTTGGCAAAATTATCATTTTGTCCCTATTCTTGAGAACTTAGGTTTTAAAATCTATTTGATCCTAAAATTTTTCGTGCAAGACCCTAAACATTCATAAATTATATTTAGGACCTTGTACTGCCCAAAAGTTATCTTTTGGCCATTAAAAAAACTTATATTTATATTTTATTCCCTAACTTTACCTTTATTACAATTTGGTCCCTAAATATTTCATAATAGGCAAACCAAGTCCCCTCCATTCACTAAACTTTCCAAATAGTCCCACAACTTCATTCAATCCCTTAAGAAGATCCCATAAAAAGCTCATTCCTATTTGGGTCCCCTAAGTTTCTCTTATTTTTATTCTAGTACTCGACCTTTGACTCATAACAAAAATATCTCAAAAAATTATAAAATTAAGTGGGGAGGTCCACCGGCCTCCTTCTACCCAGTCGTAACCTTGGTTTGGCCAAAGTTGACGGAACTCGCTCTGATCAGCCTTGATGGGGTATGTAAACCCCATTTTTCAATGATAAGTAATATCGAATAGAGAAATAAGAATTTTCAAAGGGAAACCGTGGATTTAAGTGAATCAAAGATTGTAAAAGAAAATAAAAATGAGAAATTAGAAAAATCCCAAGTGACCAATGAGAATCCAAAAACTAAGGAAAAGAACAATGAACCAAATATGATACGAAAATTGGACCAGTTTAGGGTGAACTAGACCTAAACTAGATTAAACTAGATTGAACCATGAATAACTGATTCAAATATTCATTTTTATAGGTGACTTAAAAATATCAATTTGGAAAATTTAAGTAATAATTATGTATAAAATGAATTTAGACGAATTTAAAAAATTTTAATTTTTAGAAAATCAATTGAATCGGGCCTGAACCGGCCGATTTTCGATTACAGGTCACTGAACCTAGTTCAACTAAATCGGTTAACGGTATAGCCGGTCAATTATATGCCTTTGAGTAGTCAAAGGATTAGGGACTCTCCACATAATCCTCATAGCCTACATTCTTGTCAGTACCTAATTTGTTTTTCTTTCGGTTCATAAGCTACAACTAAAATTGAATTCAGCATTTGTTTTCCTATGGTTATTGTGAGAAGGTACTGTGGACCGATAAGGGGTTGAACCCTATATCTACTTAAAAGTCATAACTTGTAAGTAGTAAAACATTTTAAACCTTATAAACTCCATAACACTTCTCTATTTTATCCAATGTGTGATTTTATTCTCAACACCCACCCTTATCGGGCGGGAAAGTGAAGGAAGGTCTCATATTGTCGATGAAGAGACTTAGAAGGGGAGAAGAATAAAAAAGACTATATGATGGAAGATGATAGATAAGAGGAGAAGAATCACACCATAAGTTGGATTTCCAATGTTGGGTCAGGTACGGATCGAGTCTCATATCTACTTAAAAGTCATGACTTTTAAGTAATGAAACATTTTTAATCTTATAAACACACAATATTTCTATTTTTTATCAAATATGAGATATTATTCTCAACAATTATATTTTAATTTAGTTTGAATTGGTCTAATACATTACTTTAGTTACTCAGATCAAATTCATTCAAGACTTTCCTTTGGTGGCTCATGGTACATGTAGGATTATTTCTGGTTTGATGAGATTAAATTTCTTGTTTATGGATTGATGCATTCTTAAGCCCTATACGTTCAACCGTCACGTGCCCCAAGCTCAAGTCCCTTGTTTTTCCTCCTTTGAAATATTTAAATGTAATAGGTTCTTGGTATTTTTTTTATTATATGTATTTGTGTCATATTCTATCATCGGATGAACTTTGTTCAACATAGGTTTTAAATGGATTTGTATCTACATTAGTAGGCTTTGCTACTCACGAACTTTAATGAACGGCTTAAATCCACTCCCCTTTATGGAAACTTTAAATATTTATAATTAATATGACCACATGTATATTTATATACTTTTATGTATTTTTAATTTCTTTTCTTAACAACATTTAAATATACATATCATTAATAATTATATGTATATATCCGTTTAAATTCAACGACTTTATCTTAATTATATGAAATTATCTACCTCAGCTAAATTAGCTTTTATTATTTAACTATATCAAATTTGAACAAATTTCATCATATAATTATGGAAAAAATTTTAATCCAACTTTAGCGTTAATAAAATAGGATGTTATATAAATAATTTTTCATATATATATATATATATATCTTTTTAGTGGAGTGTGGTTATAAATTATTAAATAATCCAATTTCAGTCATTTCATCCACTTATTTATATATATATATATATATATATATGAGCTCATTTTCCTCTCCAAAACTATTATATATAAAATTAGAACCACTTAGATACAAATACGGGGAATGCAACTTTAGTTAAAGATTTTAAAGTAATTGTACAAAAAATTTAAATTATATATTTATTAGTTATTTATTATAAAAAATTTTGTATAAATTTTAGAGAATATTGTTTATAAATAAAAAGTTTAAATTTTTGTTTAAAATTATTATATGTTTTATTTTAAGTATTAATATAATTTATATTATTTTAATTAATGTACTATTATTATAATATCGAGAATATGTGATAAGTTATTTTTTTATTTAATTATTAAAATTATGTTGGTGATTTGTTGTATTACAATATAAATGATTAATTATAATAAAAATATATTAATTCAAATATTTATTTTATATGTTAATAATATATATTTATAATTTATTTATAAAAAAATATAAATTTTAATTAAAATAATATGTATTTTTATATTTTAAATTTTATATAATATTCATATTAAATGGTATGATGCATACTATTTTATAATGATTATCATATACACTCAACTATTTCTTATTACAATTTGCTAAAAATATTATCACAAATAAAATAAAATAAATTTTATTTATTTATAAGATTGAAAACGTTGTATTATTTATAAGTAATGATTTTTAAGTATTTTAATAATTGTTTAAACTTTATGTTTGAGGTAGTATAACAAATATTTATTATATCAATCTCTTTTACCAACTTAAATTGGTAATATTTTTTGTAAAGCTCCCTCAACGAGAGTATTATTTTATAATAGAGAAATTTTATTTATTATAATTTAGATTTTTAAGTGAAAATTAATTATTGTCATTTATATTTTAGACTTTTAAATAAAAATAAAATTAATCTATGTAGGTATATAATATCTTCCCATATATATAAATAATAGCTTAGTAATTGGTGGAATTGTGCTGGGTGTGTGAGGGGAGGGTCTCATATTAAGTTTGTGGGCAATTAATTGTCCCTCTCCTACTAATTAAGAAAAAACTTGATGGAATTTGGAAGAGATAATTAGATGATTTGGGATTCTTTTAGGGCTAATTTCCAAAAAGTCCACATTTTTATCACATTTATATTTGTAGCCTAAATTTTATTTTTAGTCTTGTACACAAATTTTAACAATGTTTTAAACTTTTTTTTACTAAAATGAGCTTATATTTTATATGTCATACCAGTTGTAACTTACTGTCAAACTTATATTATTTTATATATAATGTCATAGTCAATACTTATGTAATATTAATGGAGTTGATGTGGAAAATTTTGAATTTTATTTTAAAAAATACAAAATATAAAAAATGAAAAAAGAATATCCTCCCATGACCCATTTCCTTTTTTTTTCTAAAGAAAAATCTTAAATTAAAACGTATTTTTTTATTTTAAAAATTATAAGAAATGATCACATTATCTCCATTAATATCAAATAAGTATTGAAAGTATCATATGTGCAAACAATAATAAAAAGTTTTGTGCTAGAAAAGTAAATATAATGAAAGTTTGTCTTTTGTTACAATTAACTCATTCTTTTAACTACCTCGATAATTAATTTAATTTTAGGGGATGCCAACTCGCTTCAACTAAAATATACCGAAAATAGGGACGTGGCAAGTCCAACGAGATGCTCAACCAACCATAGTTCCCACCCTCCTTTTTTATTTTTTAATTTTTTAATTTTAAAATAAAATAAATTAGAATATTTTATTAATCTTCAAATAAACATATAAATTATAATATTTATTAATTTCAAATAAACATATAATTTATGTCATTTTAATTTTTCTATATATATTTTGAACAAAAAAAGAAAAAAAACATTGGCTATATGGATATGTATATATAATTTTTTATTCTTTTTATATGCAATTTGATGGAAAATATTAATTTTGCTAAAAAAGTTGATTATATTTTTAAAATGGTTAAATAAATTTATTTTAAATTTAAGAAAATAATTAAATATTATATTTAAATAAATTATTAAACTGTAATTTTTGTGTCGTTGATATTATTGATCAATTTATTTATCAGCATCTCGGTGTCTGGTCATGCAAAAAGGAAGATTTCATTAATAACTTTCCATTCCATTTTTTTTATTATTTACATATTTGGTGTACAGCAATCAGACAAACTTCACTCGAACACAATCTGAGGCAGATGACAGCCTGAAAACCCCGGAAATCATATATTCCATGAATATGTACCACTTCCTCTTCCTATCCTCATCATCCACTGTGGAAAATCCTAGGGTTTTCATCCAACCTTTGTTCAAAATTCTTTGATGTTTTCTTTTTAAAAATCGTTTGATCATTGTTCCTTTTCCATTCCTCAATCAAGTCAAGATTTTGATTCGCACCCATAAAAATTCGTCATCCAATCTCAACTGGGTCTCTGGCTTTCCATCCGATTATCGATATTGTCACCCCCAGAATCCTCTCTCTGTACCATTCGAAAGAGCGAGGAAGGAAACTCACCCCATTTTGTTCGTTCAATAACACCCCAGCCATGAAGGTCCACCCGGTCCCCACCAAGAAGAGGAACATCACTGTCCATTACGACGTGAATTCGGCAAGGGACGCTTCCTCAATCGTTTCCCACCACTGCAAGAAGCTCAGGAGGTTGCCGCACATCTTCAGTAGCGTCTTGGAGCTTCCTTTTCGTTCGGATGCCGACGTCGAGGTGGAGGAGGGCCCAGGTTTCTTCCGCTTCGTGGCGGAGACTGACGGGATTGGCAGTGATGTATGTGCCCTCACTGTGGAGATCCACCCTGGGGTTACCAAGGTAAAATCTTTTTTTGTTCGGATATTGAAGATTCCTCTGGGAAATTGTTGTGTTGCATACTGGGTCTTTGGGGTCTGCTTGTATGTAATAGTTCAATGCATGTATGCTTGACTTTTCAGATCCATTAGATGCAACCGATCATTATGTTTAGATTGAGTAAGAGGGAGGTAAAGAGAGGGATAAGGAGGGATATAGATCTATAACAACATTTTTTGGATAGTATTATGGAAGTGATGGATAAGAGCTTAAGGCTATAAATAATTGAATAAAAGGCGAAAGTCTTTTATCCCTCTGAATCCCAATCTGTGATAACTGAAATTGTTGGATGAGGGATTTCTTCATCCCTCCATCCAGACATATGGAAAATAATGTAAATGGATGATTCATGCAGGTTGTGGTAAGGCCAAATGGGTCCCTGGAACTGCTGCCTCTGGACCAGTTGGAGCTGGATATGTGGCGGTTCCGGCTGCCTCAGTCAACTCGTCCCGAGCTTGCCAGTGCAGTATGTGTTGATGGGGAGTTGATTGTGACAGTGCCCAAGGGGGAGGAAGACGATGAGGAAGAAGTGGAAGTTGAGGATGGTGAAGTCCATGAGTGGGGAGGAGGTAATTAAAATAGACTTGTATATTAATAATCATAACTTCTGTTAATCTTCTGTAATTGTCAAGCCTTTTGCTCCGGCCAAGTTATTGGGAGAGCATTTAGTATTGAAACTAGATTTTTCGCTTTTGGACTAGTCAGCTCTTGGCTCATAATTTGAGATGAATGATGATAAAGATAAACTGTTCTTCATTCTCTACACCCTTCCCTTCAATTTGGATGATCTGCCTGTTTTTTGTTTCTGGTTGGCAATGCTTGGAGTTATATACAAATTATAAAATCTTCTTACCTCGGGGGATATCCAGTTGGTCAAGGTTTGGTCTGGATCAACTTTGGGAAGATTGAGAACATTGAACCAGTGACAAGCCTCTGCATATGTATAGCTTCAGCAGATCTATGAATGATTGGTCTTTTTTTCTTCTTTTTAGTGAGTAATATGAATGGTTATCTGCTTATCCTACTGTTTTCATATAAATCCATTTCATTTCTTGATCAACTAGTGGGCTTATTTCTACAATTCATGTTTCCTATTTCCTTACCTAGGATGTTTTATAGCTTTGATACTTCAACCAAACATGCAACAAAATTTGAGGCTAGGATATATGTAGTTTCCTCTTCAGATGTCTTCTCTTTTCCATTACTCTCGACTTTTAAACCACTAATTACATTGCCTTTCCATGGAAGCTCTATAAGTTATTTCATGTTTTGCCTTTTTTACCACTTCTGTATGAACACATGGATCGAACTTTAGACTGGTGCTTGAATAAGAGGTCCATGTTTTTTTATAGAGAAGGGATGATGTTGATTATGATCCCGCTTTTTGAGGAATATATGCTATGTACATTTCTTTTGAGCAAGTTGGGTCAATGCACCTAAATACAGCTTTTACAGCCTTCCTTGGGCGATAATGATGCTTATCAATATCAGACATAATTGATATCACCTCCACCCTTTTTTTCTTTGAATTCTTGTTCTGATTCCCTCGTGCATCAGCCTCTGCATCTGTGTCAATAATGGTATCGCCTTTCTTGAGGCCAACTGGACTTTGTTATTTGATCAAAATTATTTACATTTTCTTTGCAATATAACGATGCCCATGTATTGCCATCACAGTACTGCCATCAAAGTGATTTGCGCATTGAGTAAGGTGAAATGAGGAGGGGATTATATGATATAGATTCAAGATACCTTATGCACTCTGTTAAAAATTGAATGAACACTGCTGACACAAACAAGAGGTGCAATCTAGTAACTAATGCAAAATTGTCACCTCCTGATGAACACCTAATCCGTCAGTTCAGCGCTATCTTAATGCTTGCACATCTTCCACGGCTAAAAACAGGAAGCAGAGATGTATTTTCTAGACTGAACAAGCATGATCACCCTACAATAGACTCTTCCATGGCATTGGATAAGATGAGTTCTTGCCAAGCTTGACTCAAACATTTTACTTTCAAAAGATTTACCTCTGAGGCTGGTTCTATTCCAATTCCAGACCGAAATGCTCCCTTAATATCTCTTTTGAAGTCCTTCCGAATCCTTTTGCCACTGCCTTCATCTTTGACAATTTCTCATACTCACGCTTTATCTGATCCTTTCTTTTAGAGACAAGGTCTGCCAAGTCACTGGAGTGTATGGACGGCGTTTGTCTCTTCAGCTCAGAGATCTCGTGATCAAGCTGCTCATGCAAGTTATACAGGCATTTCTTCTGAGCATGGAGCTGTTCCTCAGCTATTTTGAACTCGAAATCCTGTGCCTGTCTCATTGTCTGAAGGACCCAATTGATCTCAGTTTCAAGCTTTTGGCGATACATTTGACTACTAGAAGATTCAGATTCATTCAACAGGTTGGCTTTCTCTTTGAGACCATCTGATGAAATGTTTTCTTCTGAAACTTCCAGGCAGGGACTTCCATTGTCTATCTGCATCCCCAAACTACCAGCATTGCTCAAAATGGGGGTAGCTGCAAAAAGATCCATTGAGAAATGAATGTTGTACAAAGAATCATGTGAAAAGGCTAAAAGCTCCATAGTAGCTGAGGCAAATAAGAAAGGGTGAATAAATAAAAGAAATTGAACTTTAGCAAAGTTATCAAGGTGGGAATATCTTTTTCTAAGCGAAAAGCCTCCCTTCATTCCACATCTGGCCTGCTTCATATTTTCTGTAAATTAGCCAAAAAAGACTCAAATTCCCCATAATGGCAGTGCAAGGTGCCACAATTGAAGGATCATTGGTCTGTTTTCTATGAAAAAATGATGGAAGAGATGATATGGATCAACCATGGAAATGATCAAATTATGAAAGGAATTTGGGCCTTTTCAGTAAAAAAAATCTCTTTTGTTTATTTATTCAATAACACTTCTGTGGCAGTTCTACCACAGAAAGCATATAGAAAATTGTAGATGAACTTCAAAACAAATCATTTTTAGGGCTATTAATAGGAAGTTCATCATCTTCTTAAATTTGTCATAATCTTTTAACCTCTGCATAGAAAAATCCTACACTTAACACTGGTGTCAATTTTGATCTGGATATAAAAGGAGATAGAAAGGACACATGACACATAATTAAAGGAGCCACATCAGTGGAAAGAAAAGTAATCAGAAAAAGTACCTGAGTTACCATCTTCCCTCCACATTTCAAGAGAATTGCGGTGCTTAACCTGACGCCAAATATCATACCTAAAGGTCATTTGGGGCAGATACAGGAGCACATAATCTGCTTTCCCAGGAAAGAAAAATAAGAATAAAACCATCGTATTACCTTTGATAGAGTGGAGTATATGCTGCCTAGAAGCAGCTTGGCACTTGATTTCTGTGAACCACGAAGAAGAGACACTCCCATGCTCAGGATCTCATCAATCTCGTCCAGTGACTCCATGGACTTGCACGTCTCCAATAATTTCCCAACATGGGAAACTAGTTCTGTTCTCGAATCACAACGCCGACAGTAATACTCTGCATCCAACCCAATGCTTCCACCAACTGTTCCTGCCATGTAACATCGGAGCCCACAGTTGAGGTGGGCCAGATGACCACATATGGAACCTTCCTCACCAATTGCGGCCTCACACCTAATGAAACTATAACCTCCCCGCATGAAATCCACTGGCTTGGAACAGAGTATGCAGCAGCACTCTCGGCAAAAATTAGATTCAGAACAGCATATATCACAGGGCATTAATGATAAAGCTAGCTTGTCCGATCTACATACTAAGCTGACACATGTTCTATTACGAGCTTTACAACCAACAGAGCCAGGATCTGAAGAAAAAGGTTCAGGGCTCTCTTCATGAGATGCATCGAAAGCATGCCAGTCAGGTACACCTATCAAATTGGAAGAAATTCACTGATAAGAAGTTTGGTTTCACTGTAGACATGATGCAAAAGAGAGGCAATATTTGCAATTGTTCAAACTCTGGCAATCCTTCATGTGCTACAAATTGGAAGTGACATCTATGATACACAGTATTTTATAGTGCATAAACAACAGAAATAATTGCAATGACACATGCAATTCTAAGGAAAAGAAGAGTTTAATCTTGAGCTGTAATAAAATGTTACTAGTTTTTGAAAATTGTAAATGATTTGATTGAAGTACACAAACTTTCTTCAAATATAAAAGTTCCATGTATTTGAGAATTTCATTGGAGGACAAACTGTTTAGACAACTATCTTAATGTTTATAGTATAAAAAATGCTTAGCAAACATAACCCATTGTGTCCTCTCAGAAAATAACTATTTCTCTACAAATATCAAATCCCTAGTTCATTAATGGTTTTAGTGTCCACCTTATTATGTAAAATCAAAGAGAAGACAGCTCCCTTGATCTATCTATTAATTCAAAATCATATATCTCACTAAAAAACAAAAAAAAATAATATAAATTGTTGGTTCAAAGCTCACCATTTTCTAAACATGGCTTCATTGAGGGGATCTTCCAGCTGAAAGATTCGAGGAATGCCTTGATATCAGAATCAGGGAATGCAGCTCTAATGAACTGTACAAGCGAAAGCCTGCTTGCAAACCCATATTTTGCAATGTGCTGTTCCTTGAAAAGATACTTTAGGCGCTTGGGGGCATAGAGGTATCGGTCACGGTAGTAGCCTGTAATGTATACTCTTTTCCCTACCCTCCATCTCCAATTGTCTCCAGGGTTAGGAAAGTTTTCAGGAGCATAGGGAAAACCCTCACCAGAAGTCTCAGGTAAAACTGGTTGGAGTTGACCATTTTCATTCACCAGGGAATCATTTCTGCTGTTGTCTCTCTCTCCACTAGGGGCGTCAGGATCCATCATTTTTGTTTTATGCCTTGAGTATCAGAAATGAATCAACTTTACAAGAGATAATCAACCACATACAAAAATACGCAATAAATCTATTACAATTAAAACAATCAATGACCTATGAAAACAAGAACTACAATAAAAGGAAAACGTCAACCATATTTCAGGATGTTCTGTTTCCTTTTCTTGTTCAGACAAAAGGGTCCTCACTTTATTAGAAGAACCAACAAAGATTATCAACAATTACTGCATATTGATTATCTGGTACCACAAATTAACTCGTACCCTGTTACCCCTCGAGCATATTGTCCGATAAGATTTCCAGACAGTATTCCGTAGTTCAATCACGGTCCAGTTAATCCCCCAGTACACTGACAAGAATCTCGTTTACACCTAAGGAGATCAGACAACAATCCGATCGAATTCATGAGCCAATGGGAAGACAAAAGATCAAACACCACATAAAAATCTAGGGCAGAAACTGGCACCTCTATATATCCGATTCGGTAGGACAACTCATAGCTTCCAGAGATGTAGAAAATAGTAACAGCCAGATGGGAGAAAGGAGAAAGACTCAGTTGGGGGAGGAAGCAAAGGAGAAAGGCCCTAGAAGAGCACTAGAAGACCACCTTCCTAGGGATCCTTTTGCTGGGACCTTGAGGACTCCGAAGGGCAGCAGCAACTTGAGAGCTGGTAGGAGGGGACTGATGATGGCCTCACAATATGAGTACCCGAATTTACAAATTTATGAGAAAAACTTAATTGGTGAAAATGAATACCCCATACAACTCTAGAAGACAAACTTCTCATTTACCCTAATCCAACCTTATGATGTAACATACATTTCACTTCATCCCCTACATATTTGAATCCATTATTGATAGATAAAATCCAACAAAGTGAAATACTTGTAGTTAAAGGAATAATAGTAAACCTTTATAATAAATCATGGATTTGATTACTTTATCAATTTACTAAATTTTATAATGCTTGTTTAAAAATGTAATATGAATATTAGTGGAAGGGATGATATAATTGGATGTTACTTTTCCTTGTATAATGTGACATTTGAACCCACGTTGAACAAGATCATTAGTGATTTGTCCTAACTTAACATAGATAGCATAGCATGGAGGTGTGTATATGTTGAGTTAATTAGGAAATGTAAAACGTATGTGATGTATCAAATGGTAGGAAATAAAAAAATAAATATTGGTAATAACATAAAATAATTTTTTATAACAATTTGTATATAATATAAAAATATCTATTTTTATATTTTATTAGAAATATTTAATTGAAAAGTAGTAATAAATAGTAATATAAAAAATTAAGGATAATAAAAATATCTTAAGACTCAAAGCATTTAAGGATGGGCAAAAACCCATATAACTTTAGAATTTTTGAAAAAATGAATTGAGCTCAATTAGATTGAAAAATTGAGAGTGAACCAATATCAAATTGGATGAATTTAACTATTATAATAGCAACAAGTGCACGTGACAAGTTGGTATTAGATTTTATTTAAAAAATTGAGTTAAGGTGTAACTGTCCAAATATTTAAAAAAATTAAATAAATATTAAATATTTAAATAATACTAAGTGAATAAATATTTATAAAAAATAGATTAAAATCCAAATAATTTAATAAATATTTGTTAAAACTGGAGTATTGAAAGATGAGCAAACATAAGTTTATAAACTAATGGATAAGGTTCCAACGATTTATCAAATACAAGATAAATTCTTATAAAATTAGAAATGATGGTTAAGAACCTAATAGTGATAGGGGTACATTTTTTCATATTGATTAAATGTTTAATTGTGAGGATGGCTAAAAACAAGTCAAGTTATATGGTTGTTGCGTGATTGATTGTAATGGGATAGAAATAGGCCAATTTGAATTGCATATTCATGGTTTATGATGGTGAGTAACTCGAGATTGATGATATAGTAATAATTTTATAGGTGGAAAGGCTGGGAGTAAATAGTAAAACGTAAGAGTACAACCTTTGGATTAATGTAAAAAGAATTTAAATGTATATAAAAAATGGTAGAAAATTTATATATTTAGTTCAACAATATATTATCAAACAATTATTAGTTTGATAACCCAAATTTTATGATATTAACATTATTTGTATTTTGTGTCGAAAAATATGTATTTCAAAAAAGTAAATGAGTCTAATTTAATGTTAGTTAGTTTGAACAATAAATTTTTCATTAATAATATATTTTTAAAATTGTGATATAGTTTAAATAAATTAATTATATTAATTTTAGAAATAAAAAAGAGTATATTTTTATTTATATTTCAGTAAACACTTAATTGAATATATTTAACCTTATACATTAACTTTCCCACAAATTTAATATTGTACATCCTCCTAATATATTTATTAAATGAAAGTAAAATGGTAAAAATAAGTGGTAATAGTCAAAATAATTTACCCCATAACTAAAATATCACATTAGAAATGATCTAATAAAATGTTTGAACTATTCATCCATTATATATATTTTTGCAGGTTTTAAATGGTTGTAATAGTTTTTAATTTTAATTGTTTAAAGTTTTAAATACTAACAAAAACTATAAATACGTTATATTATGAGTATTTTATAATAGTCGCACTAAATTGATAGGATATGACAAAGTTATCATCTCCATCCGACATGTGAATCAACTCAATGCGTGATATAAAATGTTAAAAATCTGACCAGTTGGACTAGTTTGGATGGAGGACTCAAAACCCAACAGCGTAATCATCCTCCCCGAGATTTATAGCGGAGCCTGACGGACATGGAGGGTTCGGATCCGGGTTTTTTTATCTCATGTGTGGCTGGTAGTGGTGGTAGATGTGGAATATTTGTTCAGGTTTTTTTGCCCGAATTTGTGGAGGTTTCAAGATCCGGTTTGGTAAATTTTGTATAGTACAACTGAACTTTGATAAGGCCACGTCGAAAATTGCTGGAAATTGCAAAGACTCCCCATCCTTCTCTGAGCTTCTTTGTGGAGCTGCTATCCATGGCGGCAGTGAGTGCTTCTCTCAACCACATCTCCAGAGCATCCCCCGACATAGACCGCCTTGCCAAGTTCTACATAGAGGTATTCTTTCTCCTGACGTAAAAAAGTTCTGAACCCCGCTGTGGAAAAAATAGGGATTATACGAATTTGAAGCTCTCTTTTCCATCATTTTTTGTGGGTGATTGTTGTGGAGGGGTGCATCTACAGATTCTAGGGTTCGAGCAGATACAGAGCCCAGACTTCGGGGAGTTCAAGGTGATATGGCTGAGCTTGCCATCGACAGGGATTGCCATCCACCTCATCGAGAGGCTGCCTGGGAGCAAGCTTCCTGAAGACCCCTATAGTTCCGCCTCTCCCACTACAATGGACCCCAAGTACCTTCCAAGGGGCCACCATCTCTGCTTCTCTGTCTCCAATTTCGACGTTTTCGTCCAAACTCTCAAGGTTTGAGCTTTCTCATCCCGAAAAATCTCATCTTATTGACGCCCCTTTTGTTTTTCTACTAAAATGCCTGAACTTTGTTTCTCTCCTTGTGCTATACTGCTACTAGAAGGAATATTTCACCAAAATTTTGCTTAAGAGCAATAGTTATGAGATTGGAGATTCCTAGCCTACTCTAGAAATTGCCTAAATCTGTCCACTATTTTGAATATGTGTCTATGTCGGGGTTGGTTAGGTTGAATCTTCAATGAACATATAGTTCCTTGCTCCTAAAATCAAACAAATTGTTTGTATTAATTCTTCCTGTAACTCAGATTCTCCATGTTTGAACATCATCTTGTTTTATATTGAAGTTAGATGAGGGAATAGAAAGGAATGGATAAAACTATAACTACCCGCAGTAATTCAGTGGAGAAAGCTTCTATTTGTTTAACTTGTTGATCTTCTACTCCTGCTGATTCCTAACAGAAAGTTGACAAAATTTAAACATGTTAGATTTTTCTTTTTCTAAACTACTCTAATTGATAAAGAGAGATTGAGGGAATAACTTGGAGAAGTTACTTTGGGGGCGTTTAGCCCGAGCATGGTTGGAATACAAGAAATATTGAGATTACAATATTAGAACTTTAAATGAGATATAGGTCAAAGTATGAGATTGTCATGCATACTTATTTTATTGGATTGGATGTAAAGTTTGATATATATCGAGTAGTTATGAAAATGGCTGCAATCGGAGATTGATGTGTTTTGACTATAAAGAATTTTAATTCATCTTATTTGATATTATAAAACATTTCCCCCAAATGGTGTAATCTCATTATAAACCTAACCAACCACCCTATCTTAGTGTTATCCTTAAGTTTCAATGCTGATTTCCAATTGTCATCTATGGGGAAATGAAGGCTATAGAGGAGCCTGTTTTTTCTTCTACAATTTGTCTCTCTTGCAAATGGTGGACATGGCTGGAGTTCAAAGAATTGGCCTTTATTTGGCTTCTTGTAAATCTTCTTTGTGCCACTGAATACCAGAATTTATGCAGGAAAAAGGGATCGAAACATTTCAGAGGGCTTTACCCAATGGGAAAGTGAGGCAAATCTTCTTCTTTGATCCTGATGGTAATCCTACCTGGCAAAATCCCCAAATTGACTTTTGAGTTTCCTGATGTTTCCTTTATGCATACTGTCTGTTCTTCCCAGATTGTTAGAATAACTGTGCGTGATTTACCACAACCTCACTTGAAAATTGAAATGCAATCATGGAGTTGTTCTGTGTATCAATCCCCCATGTTATGTGCATTGCAGGCAATGGGCTGGAGGTTGCAAGCAGAGAAGAAGAGTCCTAAATATCATCCAGGTTCCACTTTCACCTCCATGTGCCATTAGCATATATCTATCCATGAGCAGTTGTAATATTTAAAAGGCAAGAACCTGTAATTAGATGTCCAAAGGTCAATTTCTATCGATAATGGATTGCTGCACCATCAGTAGTGCCACTGTTTTCCTGCAAGTCAAACCCTACGGTACTTGTGTATGTTATGACTTCATTGGTGCTAGTGAAATTTAGCTTATTAAATATTGCCAAGTGGAATTATTTATATTGCTGTGTTATCGATCAGACTCCTCCACACTAACTTAACAATGAGCTTTCTTTAATTATCTCATTAAGACTACCTTCATCAGATTTTAATGGTATATACTCACAACTCAAGATTGATATCTGGCACAGTATCATAACTTTGAATGATCAATCAAAAAATTGAACACCCTTCAGTAATTAATTACCATATAATTAAATCATTCGACCATATAAAATATAAAAATTTTAATGCTTATGGGTATGTATTACAGTTCCCTTTTCAGGCTCAACTGATATACATGGAGAACTCTTATTGCACTAATTTCAAAGGTCAAGAATCCAAAATCAGTAAGTTTCCACACATAAGTCTCTCCAAGACTGCAATGTGGGTATGCTATAAGTTGGTCACAAAAATTCTTGTGAACAGTTTCATTCCGGGAAGGACAAGTCCTTGTGTTCTTTGGGTTCCCGAAACATTGTGTTGAGCTGGTCGTGTATTGTGTTTCATCCACTGAAGTTTCAATCCACGTGAATGGTGGGAACACTTTGGGGGCCAGCTCGGTGCTGAGAGGTTCGATTCAATTGTCCCACCTCTTCTTTGCTGACAACTTAATCTTAATGGGCCAAAGAGATATGGAGATTCAATTCAGTTGTCCCACCTCTTCTGACAAAGAGATGGAGACCATAGAAACGATGGGCAGAGTCCTAAACAATTTTGGTACTAAATCGGGTCAGAAAGACGGAAGCTAGGGACTTTGCCCTCGAGTAATGACTTGAAGAGCCTATACTGATAGCAAACTGTGGGCAGAGATAATTAGATTCAAGTATAACTCCAATTTCCGTAAAGGGTAGGTAGCCCTATGAATAGGAAAAAAGCTCGTTGAGGTCAGCCAGGGGGTATGATAGGGCTAGGTAATGGGCTAACAAATAACTATTGGAGGGATCACTGGGTAGGGAGTGAATCACTAGGAAGTTGATGGGTAAAAAAGTTGAGTACCACTTGGAAGTTCAATAAGAGCTGGATTCCAAAGTGACTTAAGATCTCATCTGGGGATGATGCTCCTGCAAATTTCTGGAGGGGCAGCTGCAATAATCTCATACTTTTGTTACTCCACCATTTGAGATTGAAGGGCTTTTGTTAGCTGATATATAGGAGTTACTTTACCCCGAGGGTATATGACCCCCAAGAGGAGCGAGTATTTTTATGATGTTATGATCTTTTTTTTCTAATAAAGATATTATTTTATTTAAAGGAAAAAAGACATGATACAATCTAGTGAGTGGGCAGCTAGTTGTCCACTTCAATAATTTTTTCTACACATTTATTTTGTATGTAGTAACAAAATATGAAATGATCAAGTAAAGGGTCTCTCTTAGCTCTCTCTCTTCACTTGAATCTCATATATACCAAATATATATATATACACATACGTTTGTCTTATCCCTTCTTTCTCATTAGTTTGTCAACACACTATACAAAAGACAACGGAATCCCCACAAAACCAATTGACACTTCTCCGTCTCCATTGCCAGCTCTATTATAAACTGTCCCTTTTACATGCCACTTCCCCCTTCCCTTCAACCTCTCTCCTACCCTTCTCAGGAAAATGTCCCACATCCTCTCCAAAAACTTCCACCTTTGTTTCTCCAAGTTGAAGTGCCTCTCCCAACCACCGCCGCCTCTCTCCTCCCCTCCATCGCCACCGCACCCCTCCAGATGCCGCCGACTGACGCCTCCCGAGAACCACCCCTTCGCAACCGGTCCCACTTCCGTCATCATCAAGAACTTCAACTCCATCTATGACGTGACCTCCTCCGAGAACTCCACCACCTCCGCCCACTCCGCCACTTCTCTCACTCTGCGAACCACGGGTGGCACCCTCCTCTCTTCCTCGTCGGAGGACTCCGACTTCGCCGCTGCCGCCACCACCACCGCTACCTCCCCGCCCGACCTCACCTTAGTTTATGCATCCCAGCGCTTCTTTATCTCTTCCCCCGGCCACTCCAACTCCATCATTGACTCTCAAAACCCCCATCTTCAGCCCTCACCATCTAACCTGGCCGAGCCGCCACCGCCGCCGTCAAAGGTGGCTAGTATGGGAGGGTTCACCGTACAGAAGTACTCGTCCGACCTTTACGGGGACTTCCGAAGATCAATGCTGGAGATGGTAGAAGCTAGGGATTCGAAGGATCTAAGGAACGATAATTGGGACTATTTACACGAACTACTGTTGTGTTACCTGGCACTTAACCCCAAGGAGACACACAAGTTCATCATCGGAGCATTCTCTGATATTGTCATCCATCTGATGTCTGAGCCACCACAACGACCTGCTCGGCCAGTTAAGTCTCCGAAGAAGCCTGGACGCCGGTGGCAACGAGCAGGAGCAGCACATCCAATGAGCCTGTTGTTGTAATTAGAAGTGAGAGGAGAAGATGAGGGAAGAGATGTTGAAACTAATTTGGTTTGTGCTGGTTTTTCTTACTCATTTTTATAACTAATATGTAGTCTGACATCCCTGGAAAATAATTTCTGAGTCTGTTCTTATGAGTTAGTAATGAATGAAGCTATTTTGATGGCAAAAAATAGTGTGTCCCCGTGCATGTATTCATTCAAAGGCAAACTAACCCACGAGGAAGCTGAGTTGTGAGATGGGGACAGTATAACTGTAGGGATGAGGGACTCTTTGCGAGTGGGACATGGCCTCCTTAATTGGAAATTGTGTGTTCGACTCCAAGTATTGTTCAATGTCTGATTTGACATCTATTTCTCATTTCTCTCTCTCGACTGTCGTGTCCTTTTGTTTCAATATTACCAAACCCTAAAGCTGAAGAAACAAAATGGTCTAGTAATTTTCTCCATTTTTTTACATATTTAGGTATTTTTCAAAATGTAAGATTGTACAGTAGAGTTATATACTATTTTATCAATAATTAATAGATTGCATATTCTATTTTTGTCCTTAGATTTCTTATGTCTATTAATATCATAATCTCATGTTAAATTATATTGATAATACAAAATATTTGTAAAATATGAGGGCTAATTTGATATCAAATAATTTAAAAATTGGTATTGGATTAAATTATATTTATAATATTAAATATTTTTACAAATAATATTAAAATGTCAATTTTTACAAAAAAATTAACACCAAAAGAGTAATTTTAAATGTTTTTTTTTCACTTTTTCAAATATTTAAGCCAACTTATTATTCATTTCAGATTATAAATCTCCTATTATAATAAAAAAAATAAAGATTTTAAAATCTCATTCATCCTAATTATCCCCATAAATAAATTATAGTGGTTAAGTGTCCTTACATGCATAGTGATTACCAAAATGAGGATAAGTGAACTACATATGAAATATTACTATTTTGATTATTGTGAACTACCCATAAACTTGATATCATATTTGATTTACAAACTTTTGTTATTGTTAAGTGAGTATGAACTTTAGGTACAATTTTTGGAGTTGATAACAAATTCAAGGATGAACTTTGGTACATTTTAATTGAGGCACCACCACAAATGTCAAAAGTTTCTTGAATCACACTTAAAAGTGCCAAAAGTTTTCAATTGTACCATTTTTTGTAAATATTTTAAGGTAATATAATACCTTTCTACATATATATATATATATATATAATGTGAAGTAAATAAAAAAGAGTACAAAATAAATGATATGTCACAATGAAATAATGGGAAAATATATTAATATATTTTTTTCAGAATAAATGAAATAAATAAAATATTTTGCAAAGTAATTGTACATTTTAAAATATTTGTAAAAATTATATAAATAAATATAAAAAATTAATATAACAACATAAAATATTATATAATAAAACTATGCTGAAATATTTTTTTTTCAATTACATAAAAGAATCATCATAGTAGAAGTAATGGAAACATTTTGAAATACTACTTTTTATACGCTTAAAATATTTTATAAAATAGTGGTTCAATTAAGCAATAAAAAGTATAAATATAACATTTTGAAACATTTACAAAAGGTCTTATATCATTAAGTTTATAAATTTTATAACATGCAAAAAAAAGTCCATACTACCAACATTAGTTAGTTGAACTGATTAATGGTAGCAAAATTCAAGTTCATGTTGGAATAAAAATTTTCTCTTAATAAATTTTTACATCTCGAATTTAAATTAGTTATAATTTCATGAAACATTTGATACTTCATATTTCACCTAAAAAAAGGTCACACTGAATTAAAAAGAAATCCAAATCTTATAATTAAATCGTTTTTAGTTCCCCATATAACTATGTTTTACTTTTATCCCTTTTACTGTGTGTTTTTCGTTGAGGGGTTGACTCAACTAGAGGCAGACAGCCATGGAGCACTGTGAAAAGTGAAAGATGGCATTGTCGGACAGACATACAGTAAGGCATTTTTTGTATTATTGTTAGTGTACTTTGATACCTTTTAATTGAAGTGTCGCACAATGGATTGCCACAATCTTGAAGTATTCATTAATTTACAATCAAACAGGTTAAACCATATTGCACGTTTCCTTTATTTTTGTGAGATAATAATGTGGCACTAGCCATTTTTTGTTTATCTACCTCATAATAAAGAAATTATAAATAAAAATAAAATTGTTAGTAATGTAATTTTGTAGGAATATGGGAGTGATATAGGAATAAAAGAAAGAAACCGACTTGGATGGCTACTTATTGGCACACTTATGTGTGCCATGTTCTTATTTGATAGATATTGTTAGAGTGATGTGAACCACCTTTATCGAAAATTGGTTGGATTTCTAGGAAAATAATTAGAAGCCTCTCATCTTTTTCCATTACATTTTTAAGTAAAAAAATTATAATAGTTAACATAAGAGTAAACAAATAAATTACATATTTAATTTCAAGAATTTATAAGTTTTTATTTATATATTTTGTGAGAAATTATTGTATATTTATATTTACTTAAAATTAGAATAATTTTTCTAATTTTATAAATATATAATATTTTTCTATTTTATTTTATTTAAAATCTATATAATTACTTGCAACATAAATAATGCACTGATTACATTTAATTTTTAAATTTATTCTAAAAACTTATAGGAACAATTTATAATTGTTTTAGTTTTTTACAAGGAAAATAATAGTGTCATTTCTAACGGCCAATTTTCTCGATTTTATAATTAATATTTATAATAAAATGACTACCTCTGAAAACTTAAAATTTTTTTTTACAAATAGTGTCGTAAAAAGTTATACAATAATTATAACAAATGATAAATAATAATTTAAAATCTTTATAAGCGAATTTTAAAATATAACTCAAGTCGTGTTCATTCTATAAATAATGTACTATTTTGTTGCTTATGAAACTTTAACTTTCACCCATAATCACCCAACCAACTCTAATAATCACATGGGTACACCATGATCATTAGGCAAATATCATGATCAAGATTTTAACCCAAAAATCTTGGTTTTTAACTTTACTAACTACCCTCAACAATTAAATATTAAGCATAAATGCTCAACTCATATAGTATTAATAATAATAATTTATCATTGTCTACTAACCCTTATCTAGGTTACTCACTTCTCAAAACTATTTTTCTTAGTAATTATATATTTATATTATTTTTCATTACTTTTCCAATAATTTTTTCAAATCATATTTCATGCATTTAAGAGTATTATAAAAAAGAAGTAAAACACATTCTATGGTACCATCAAACTCATCGTCACTACTCTCACTCACCGTTTTCATACATACTTGTTTATTATAACTATATTTACCCTTAACTCGGGTTGTATAATCCATATATGATCAGTTACATGATTCATTATATATTTAATCAACTCAGTAATTATAAATACTATTCCATAATTTTTCATAAATTACAATTTTGACTATTTGATTTGGTTCCATTGACCTACTTGTTGATTAACCGATTTTGACTAGTTACTATCAATGATTTCATTTAACATATTATAGATTAAATTTATATTTAGTAATATTTATCAAAATATTTCAAACTTTCTAAGTTTTAACTCAAATTTATCAAATTTTACGTTTTAATTTTTTATACAAAATTATGAATTAATAATGAACGAAGGGATTTTGATGGCAAAAAATAGTGCACATATTCATTCAAAGGCAAACCAACCGACGAGGAAGCTCACTTGTGAGATGGGGAGAGTATAATGTAAGGATCAGGAACTCTTTGCGAGTGGGACATGGCCTCCTTAATTGGAAATTGTGCGTGTTCGACTCCAAATTGTTCAATGTCTCTTATTTCACATTTCTCGACTGTCTCTTTTAATTCGACAAAAAATCCTAAAACTCAAGAAATATGACTGTGTAGTATTTTTCTCCATTCTTACATATTTAAGTATTTTTCAAAATGTAAAATTGCACAATAGAGTTATATAATATTTTATCAATAATTAATAGATTGCATATTCCATTTTTGTCCTAAGATTTCTTATGTGTATTAATCTCATAATCTTATGCTAAATTATATTGATAATACAAAATATTTGTAAAATATGAGGGCTAATTTGATATCAAATAATTTAAAAAATTGGTATTGGATTAAATTACATTTATAATATTAAATATTTGTAAAAAATAACAATAAAAAAATTAATATTAAAATGTCAAATTTTACAAAAATTTAATACCAAAAGAGTAATTTTAAATGTTTTTTTTCACCTTTTCAAATATTTAACTCATCTTATTATTCATTCCATATAAATCTCCTATTACAATAAAAAAATAAAGATTTTAAAATCCCATTCATCCTAATTATCCCCATAAATAGATTAGAGTAGTGGTTAAGTGTCCTTACATGCATAGTGATTACCAAAACGAGGATAAGTGAACTACATATGAAATATTACTATTTTGATTATTGTGAACTACCTATAAACTTGATATCATATATGATTTACAAACTTTTGTTACTGTTAAGTGAGTATAAACTTTAGGTACAATTGGAGTTGATAACAAATTCAAGGATGAACTTTGGTACATTTTAATTGAGGCACCACCACAAATGTCAAAAGTTTCTTGAATCACACTTAAAATGCCAAAAATTTTCGATTGGATCATTTTTTTTGTAAATATTTTAAGGTAATATAATAGCTTTATATATATATATAATGTGAAGTATAGAAAAAAGAGTACAAAATAAATGATGTCATTTTTCGTTAAGGGGTTGACTCAACTGGAGGCAGACAGCCATGGAGCACTGTGAAAAGTGAAAGATGGCGTTGTCGGACAGACATGCGGTAAGACATTTTTTTGTATTATTGTGTACTTTGATACCTTTTAATTGAAAAATTGTTAGTAATGTACTTTTGTAGGAATATGGTAGTGATGATAGGAATAAAAGAAAGAAACCTACTTGCATGGCTACTTATTGGCAGTCTTATGTCTGCCATGTTCTTATTTGATAGATATTGTTCGAGTGATATGAACCAGCTTTATTCAAAATTGGTTGGATTTCTAGTAAAATAATTAGAAGCCTCTCATCTTTTACCCTTGGAGTTTTAAGTTTATAGTTTTAAGTAAAAAATTTTATGATAGCCAAAATGAGAGTAAACAAATAGATTACATATTTAATTTTAAGAATTCATAAGTTTTTTATTTATGTATTTGGTGAGAAATAATGTATTATATTTATATTTAATTTTAAGTATTATTTTTTTAATTTTATAAAAATATAACATTTATCTATTTTATTTAATTTGATATCATATTATTAACATATATAATTACGTTCAATATATATAATACACTTATCTTGTATAATTTTTAAATTGGTTATCAACAAAAGAATACAAACAATTTATAATTCTTTTAGTCTCGTGGAAGTGGGGAACAATCGAATTAGGCCCCGACCCAATTCCCAACCGACAATTTCGTGCCATTCGTCAATTCTCTCGATTTTACAGTTAATACTTATAATAAAATGACTATCTCAGATTTTAGCGGAAACTTGAAATTTTTTTTTTACAAATAGTGTCCTAAAAAGTTATACGATAATATGGGAGTATAGTAATTGATAAACAATAATTTAAAATCACTATATACGAGTTTCAAAATCTAACTATAGTCGCACTCATTCTGTAGGTGATGTATTGTTTTGTTACTTACGGAACTTCAACTTTCACTGATAATTATTTAGAGGAGTGGGTGAATTAAAACTCAGTAAATGAGCTACTGATGTGGGGCCAATATATGACTTATTACTTTAGATTTCATATAAAATTATAACATGAAAATTTATTCATATTTTAACACAAATGACTACTTCCATAGTTATACCTACTAATTAAGACTCCTGTCTCGACCCACTCGGAACATTAAATCACCATTATGTCGAGTCAAACTCTCATCCCTAAAATCACATCAATGATAATATGATATGCACACAATAGCACATATTGGCAACTCATGGCTTGAGCCATACCAAAAAATCATGCTATAATTTCGATCGGGTTAAATGAGAGCGTGTAAGTTACGTGTAGTTTCCATAATTAATATTTTCACGTCTCGACCTGGTTTGGTCATATCCCTGTGAACAACCTGCCGCTCTCTTGGTTTAAGAGTGGTTTTCTCTTTTTTTAACTCAAGAGTAGTCATATGTAATTTCAACCTTGTTCTCTAGAATAACATATATCAAATAAAATGTAAGATTAAGAGAAATTAAGCATACCTCACAAAGGGTAAGGTTTGGTATTATCCCTAGTCATTTTCTCTATTTCATGAAAAAGGATAAAAAGGGTGGGTGAGTTTTTACAACTCAGTGTATTTCAAAAAAATAGTTTTTAAATTGCAGTGTTCTAGACTCCTTATTTTCTTTAAAATTTCTCATTTTCAAAATATAAGTTTTTCATAGTCATTTCTCATCTCAATGGTGTGTTTATCAACCAACACATGCTCTTAATCATAAAGTGAACACACATTCGTAGGTCAGCACGTCCACTGTACCCACTTGTAGCATTGGAGCGACTTTATCGACCACCTAGATAGAATCATGTCCACTTCTACCCTAAGAATGAGTGGATGTACACGACATCCGACCCTCAATCCCGTAAAAAAACTCCGTGTACATATGAGGACAAATACCTCATCCCGTCCCCACCCTGGTCTCATGCGCATGAAGCTACGTCGAGCTTCCAAGACTGTTGGTACGACTAACTGCCTTTATCTCCACCATGTCGTCTAGATCCCTAGGACACATCGCTACCCCTCTTGGGTGTCTTGAAGGTCCCGTAAACTCAGTGTATGCATAAATCAATAATTTTCCACATAAGCCATATAATATGTGGTGCCACTGGTCCAACGACCCCGACTCTCAATTCGACCTGCAGCTGTTTGTCTCGACTGGTCTGTAGACCTGTCATGTCGCACTACCTCCAGGCCATTGAGTATGTCGGTCCTGTCTCGGTACCATGGCCAAACAATTCATTCATTTCAATTTTCATGGCTTAAAATCATATATGTTTATGAGCTCCTACTCGTGCTAACTGGCCTAGGGCCCATTGTTCAAGATTTTTAAAATCGGCCATATTAGCCTCAAGTTCTAATACTGAGGCCTCCGACCTATCTGAGCTATTCGAGCTCCCGTCTAGAAGGTCTCCCAAAAGTTTTAAGCAGTGGCACACAGTCAGGGAAGAGCACTTCTAACAAAATAAAATTTTCATCTGTCCATCATACCAATCGGGTATGAAGACGTCTCTGCTTATAACTGATAAGCGGATTTTCTAATTCCTTCCAGAATGTTAATCATACCAACTGGGTATGATCTACTTACAACCAGTAAGTAGTTTTTTTGCTTAATTTCCACATCAATAATCTTAGGTGTGATGGTTAAAATACCACTTAATAGTGGATTTTTATTTCTAAGTGGCTTATCATCCCAACCGGGTATGATATTAAATCCAAGTCACCCGATTACGCAGTGATCTTTTCTTAACTAGTTTTTGTCTCCTTGCGAGCTTTGTCTTAGTTTGCGTTCCCAATATCTCGTGTTCCTACACGGTACGAACATCTTTGTTCATTATCATTTGGCTTGATAGCCTTTATTCATTATAAATTACTAAAAATATCCAACTTTTCAAATATTTACAATTTGGTGAATAAAGTTCTTTTTCTTTTCCTTTAGTCCCCAAATGCTAGTTTTTCCCCAAATTGAATCCCGAAACTTTAAAAATTCACCTTGGGACCTCAATTTATTCAATTTTACAAAAAGGGGTTCAAGTTTCCCAAATTCCTAATTTGTTCCCAATTTTTCCAAAATTACCATTTTGCCCCTCCTTTACAAAAATGGTAAATTTTACCCCAAAAATTCCAAAATTTTCTCAATTGGTCCTCCAACACTCTTATCATACTCAATTGGCCCTCAATTTTATAAAATTATATTTTAGTCCCTCGAATTTTCGAAATCCCCAAAATTTCCCAATTTCCCCCTAATGTCAACTTTCCAACACAGCCGAATTTGATTTCATCAAATTGACCAATCAAACGAGTTTAATTGTTAAAATTAAAGTTAAATTGGAGTTCCTATATCTTCATACAATTCAATTGCACTTTGAATTGCACGATTTGATGCCAAAACGAGCTTAAACGGAGCTTCACCAGGAAACAAAACGTAGAGAGAGAGAGCTTTGAATGCTTATTGTAGGGAGCGCGACAGTCCGAGCTTTCAATCTGGATAGATAGCTCTCGTACTGAGGTTTCTTCTAGAATCAAGAATTGCATCAATTAATGCCAAATTGAGTGAGAATTTAATCATTGAAAATCTGTCGATTCTCTCTCTAACACCAATTGAAATTTATAGAATGAAGTCAAATTGGCTTACCTTTCCATTCTAATTCGGCCGTAGGAGGGCTGAGGAGGTGTTGGGAGAGCTTGGTTTGGCCCGAGGAGGGCTCGAATTGGCTGATTTCAGCCCGACAAAAATAAGGCAGCTTCGGTTCATCGGAGTTGGTTCACTGTTCGATCATACCGGCGCTTCTCCGGCGACCCTTAGAGCAATTGGAGACTACCATTGTGTAGCTGACTTCTCCCGATTCTAAGGAACCCGACCACACCTTCTTTGGCTCGGAAAAGACCCTATATCAAAGCTCTAGTTCGAGATTTGCCGAAAAACTGAGTAGCTGAGATAGAGTGAGGTTTTTAGTTATTGAGAGAATGAATGGAGAGGGGCTCTTTATTTAGGGAGCTTAGGGACTCGTCGGTCGTCCGTTTGGCACCTTTATTATAGTCATTGATGGACTTGAATGTACTGAATGGAAACATTTACTCTTCACCGGCGTTGGTTCAATTTTTCGGCGAGTGAACAGTGTTGTCATATGAAGGAACAAGATGACACTGTTGCAGACCGATTCGAACCAGGTTCAAAGCTTAAATTGGCCGGTTCAGGCCCGATTCAATCGAGTTTTTAAATTTAAAATTTTTTTAAATTCGTCTAAATTCATTCTCTATCAAATGGTGGTCTCAATTCTCTAATTGGAATTTTCTGAGCCACCTAGAAAAATGACTTTAGCATCCGGTTCAATAGTGGTTCAAACCGGTTCAATCCGGTTTGCTTGAACCGGTTTGGTTTTCATCCCTCATTAATCCTAAAGTCCTTTTTCATGACTTTTGTGACTATTTAGGTCACTCGGAATCCACAAATTTCCCAGTTTGCTCTCCCTCTATTAGTTCTGGTTCATAAACCATCTTGCTTCATAAACTGGTTGAATTTGGCTTGGATCTAGTTCATCTGAACCAGTGTAGTTTTTCTCTTCCAATTTATTCTAAGGTTTTTTTTCCAAGTTTTATGAACCCTTTGGGTCACTCGGGAGTTGTAAATTTCCCAAATTGCCAATTTTCTGATGATCGGGTTTGTGAATCAATTCAATTTTCTCACTCGGTTTGACCAGTTATTTTCTCGCATTTCCTTAACTCCAAAGAGCAGGGTTTACAAATATCCCTCTAGTTTGTCTCTCATTGGATGTATTGGTATGTGAGTACATGACACTAACCCGCCCAACTCCATATACACGCCTCAGTACACATGCAACTCAATTTCGTCATTTCTCATCGCAGCGGTTTAGCACTGAGACCATATCCGTACATCATCCGAATGTCCCGTGTAATATGAAAGCATAATTTCGATCTCCCATTATGCCCCTTCAAATTACACTAGTTATTAACACTACTTCAATAGGTGTATTGTCAATGCATCAAACTTCCTATCGATATATATAAACATATGTATATCACAAAAATATGCATACAAATAACACTTATCCTCATCTTATATATCGTTAAGTGTGGTCCTCATTCTGACTATCTCGACATTCTGATGCATGTGCAAAATATAACAAGTAATATGCATATTCAAATAAATTACATGGAGCTTGGTCCATCACCCAACCAACTCCAATGATCACATGCATGCACCATGATCAGTAGGCAAATACCATGATCAGGATCTTAATACAATGAGCTTGGTTCTTAACTTGACCAACTACTCTTAACAATTAAATCTTGGGCACAAATGCTCGACTCACATAGTCCTAGTATGCGACTATGATTGATCATTGTCTACCAACCCTTATCTTAGTTACTCACTTATGAAAATTATTTTTCTTAGTGATTATGCATCTATGTCATTTTTCATTGCTTTTCAAATAGTTTTTTCAAATCATGCATCATACATTTCAGGGTATTATAGAAAATAAGTAAAACACATTCCATCGATTCAATTGGACTCGTTGTCACTACTACCACTCACAGTTTTCATGGGGACTTGTTTATCACAACTATATTTTCCCTTAACTCGAGTTGTGCGATCCACATGTGATAAGCTACATGATTCATTCTACATTTAATCAGATTGCATAATCATAATCAATTTAGATATCAACTCAGTACTTATAAATAATATACCATAATTTTCCACAAATTACAATTTTGCCCCTCTAGCTTGGTTTTATCTACCCACTTATCGATTAACCGGTTTTGACTAGCCACCATCTATGATTTCATTTCACATATCGTATGTTAAACCCATATTTGGTCATATTTACCAAAATACCGTAAACTTTCTAAGTTCCCCACTTAGATAACTCAACTTTTTCCAAAGCTTACATTTTGGTCTTTAAGTTGGAAAAAATTACCATTTTACCCCTACTCATAAAAAAATCATCATTTTGGACCCTAGACTTCCCAAGTCTCTCATTTGGTACACTTTAGTCCCTAAAATTGGCAAAATTACCATTTTGCCCCTTAATTGAAAAGGTCACATTTTGCATCTTTATTTTGGCAAAATTACTATTTTGCCCTCCATAGTTCAAAATGAGCTATTTGATCTCACTTTAGGCATAAATGACAATTTTGCCTCTATTTCAGCAAAATTAGTAATTTTCCCCTTATTTTACAAAAATTTACGGCTTCGCCTCCAAACTGTCCAAAATGACTTTACACACATTTATTTATCTCAAAATCACCTCTTAGCCCCTTAAGCAACTCTTAGGGACTTTTTCCACAAAATTTCCCATATTTCAAATTGGCCCCCAAACTTTCCATATTTGTACTTTAGTCCATACATTTTGAAATTTAATCAAATTAACTTCTAAATTCACAAATCACTCCCAAATCCTATCATTATACCCCTAATGCCTCATGGGAGGAGTGAGGGGTCTTACCTGACCAAACACAGTCGAATTTGGTCATTTTCCAAAATTGATCAAAACAAAACTATTCTAGCAATTGTGAGAAATTCTCATGAAGGTAGCTAGAGAGGTGGCTAGAGCTTAGGCATTTTGTAGCCAAGTCCCAGATGAAACTTTTTGTGATGGTGAACAAACAAGGGGTCGTTAGAGTTGGGAAAATTTGACTCACATGTGAAAATTGGCTCATGGCGGTTGATTTTTCCCTTGCTAGAGGTCAGCCCTTGGTATGGAGAGATAGGGGGAGATAGGCGATCACTTTGACATTGGTGGCCACTGGAGTGGTGGCCAGAGGTTACTGAATTTTGTCCCAAAAGTTCATCGGCGGTGGACATAATTCCCGTCCAGGATCTGGGTTAGCTAAAACGACCATCGTGCGGCATTTTCTGACCACTAAAAAGTCAGGATGTAATACCATAATTTTGGAACATGAAAATTTCGAACAAATATTTAAGATGGAAGAGAAAATGAATTGAAAAGGGAAATGATTTAATGTGAAATTTAAACTTGATCCAATTATTTAAATGATTGAAAGAAACATACATGATTTATGAATCAAGTAAATATATTATATTGTAAATTGAATATAAGAAAAACATCATTCAATTGGATACAATTAAACTTATTGAATGATTGTATGACATTTAAACAAGTTAGATTAATTAATCCAAAAATATCCGATTTAAATATACTATGGATAACTATATATATAAGGGATTGTAGATATTGGACTTACAAATTAAAAGGGCTATTCATTAAACCTCTATTTATATTTAAAGAAAAGAGGCTTTGGAGGTAATGCCTTACATTATGCAGACCTAAATAAAATCCATAAGTTTTAATCAAACCTAAATAGATGGGCCATGGACAACAAAAGATGTCATTGTATATAAAAATGACCCAAATAAAATTAAAATAAGAGATGAGCCAACAATGAAGCCAAAAATGGGAAATTAGAAAATACAAATTGTTCAATGAAGATGAAAAAAATGATGAAAATGGAAAATGAACTAAATTAGATGTGAGAACCGGACTTATTTTGTAAACCCTGCTCTTTGGAGTTAAGGAAAACTGGGAAAAAAATCGGTCAAAGCGAGTGAGAAAACCGAACCGGTTCACAAATCCAGTTATCAAGAAACGGGTAAATTGGAGAATTTACAACTCCCAAGTGACTCAAAATGGTTTATAAATCTTGAAAAAGAACCTTAGGACAAATTGGGAGAGAAAAACCAGACTGGTTCGGGTGAATTGGATCCGAAACAAATTGAACCGGTTTATGAACTAAGCTAGTTTATTAACCGTAACTGATAGAGAGAGGACAAACCATGAAGATTATGGATCCTAAGTGACCTAAAGAGTCACATAATCCATGAAAAAGGACTTAAGGATAAATGGGGATGAAAACCAAACTGGTTCGGGTGAATCAGATCCAAACCGGATTGAACCGGTTTGGACCGGTTTGAACCACTATTGAACCACTATTGAACCATATGCTAAATTCATTTTTCTAGGTGGCTTAAAAGATTAAATATTTGATTTGAGGTCACTATTGGATAGAAAATGAATTTAGAAATATTTAGATTTGAAAAATTTGGTGGAATTGGGGGTTAAACGGTTGGTTTAAACTTTGAACCCGGTTCGAACCAGTCCGGAACATTGTCATCTTTTTCCTTCAGATGACAACACTGTTCACTAATTGGAAAATCGTATGGCGCTGACAAAGCTGAAAAGTATTCGGCCAGGGAGTTTTAGGCAATGCATGACCACCATTAAGGTGCCAATCGGATGACCAAGTAGTCTACGAGTGTAAAACCCGCCCTTTTGAGCTAAGGAAAACCGGGAAAAGAACCGGTCAAACCAAGTGAGAAAAACCAAACCGGTTCACAAAACTGATCATTTGGGAATAAGAAATTTGGAAATTTACAACTTTCGAGTGATTCAAAGAGTTCATTAAACCTTGGAAAAGAAACTTAAGACAAATTAGAAGAGAAAAACCAAATTGGTTCAGGTGAATGATATCCCATAAGAACTATGTAGTTAAGCGTACTTGCTTGAGAGTAGTGCGAGGATGGGTTTCCCGGTGAAGCTCAAACCAGAGCTTCAACTTGAACATTTTTATTAACCTCAGAAGGAGAGGTCAGACTCTTTAGAACTGGGGAGAAGTTAGCTATCTTATAGCAAACTCCAGTCAATCTGAGAATCACTGGAGAAGTGCCGGCATGATGGAATAGTGAAGCAGCTCCAACGGACTCATGCTGCCCTATTTTGGCCAAGCTGAAATCGGCCATTTCGAGCCTTCATCTGGCCAAACCAAGCCCTCCCAACACTTCCTTAGCCCTCCCACGGCAACATTAGGACTGAAAGGTAAGCCAATTTGGCTCCCCTTTGCAATTTCCAACCGGTGCTAGAGAGAGAACCGATAGAATTTCAATGTTGAATTCTAACTCAATTCGACAATCAATTGATGCGATTATTGATTCTAGGATGAACATCAGGACAAGAGCTATCTGCCCAGATTGAAAGCTCGGACCACCGTGCCCTTATCGGTGAGTAATCGAAGCTTTCTCTCTCTATAGTATATTTTCCGGCGAAGCTCTGTTTGAGCTCGTTCTGGCGTTAAAACTTGCGATTCAAAGTTCTATGAAATTGTATGAACATGGAGAAACTCAATTTCAACTTCAATTTCAACAATTAGAGGTGTTTGATCGGTCAATTTGATAAAATCATATTCGGCTGTGTTTAAGAGTTGGAATTGGGGGAAAAATAGGGGAAATTGGGGATTTTCAAAAATTTGAGGGACCGAAATACAATTTCGTAAAATTGAGGGTCAATTGGGCATGATAAAAATGTTATAGGGTCAATTTAGGAATTTTAGAATTTTTGGGGTGAAACTTACCATTTTTGTAAAGGAAGGGCAAAATGGTACTTTTGGAAAAGTTGGGGGACCAAATTGGAAATTTGGGAAATTAAACCCCTTTTTGTGAAATTGAATAAATTGAGGTCCCAAGATAAATTTTAAAAGTTTCAAAACTTAATTTGAGGAAAAACTGGCATTTGGGACTTAAACATAACTATTTAGAGGAAGTGATGTGAAAATCATGCGGAAAAACTACTTAACGGTTGTAAATAGATCATACCCGGTTGGTATGATGAGAGTTCCTCAAAGGAAGTTGAAAACTCGTTCATCGGTTATGAACGGAGGTGTCCTTATACCTGGGCGGTATAATGGATAGAGAAAACATATGTTTTGTTGGAAGTGCTCTCCCCTGACTGTGTGCCAATGCTTAAACTATTTGGGGACCTTCTTGATGGGAGCTCGAATAGCTCTTATAGGCCGGGGGCCTCGGTTTTGGAACTTGGGGGTTAAATGCCCAATTTTGAAAATCTCGTACAGTGGGCCCAAGGCTAGTTGGCACGGGTAGGAGCTCATAAAAAAACATGATATATGTGCCATAAAACTTAATAAGTGAATTGTTTGGCCATGGTACCAAGATAGGACCAGCATGCTCAGTCAACTAGCGGTAGTGCGACATGACAGGTTGACGGACCAGTCAAGATAAACAACTACGGGTTGAGTTGAGAGTCGGGGCCGTTGGACCAGTGGCACCACAAATTACATGGCAATATGTGAAAACATTGTTTGTGCATGCACTGTGAGTACGAGATCATCAAGACACCCATGAGGGGTAGTGATGCGTCATAAGGGCCCTGGATGACCTAGTGAGTATAAGGGCAGTTCGTCGTTCTAGGTGTCTGTGTGAAATTTGGAGTAGCACTAAGCGCATGAGACCAGGGTGGGGAGGGGTTTAGGTCTCTGTCCTCATACGGACACGAAGAACCAATTTCGGGATTGACGGTCAGATGTCGCGTACATCCACTCATTCATAGGGTAGAAGTGGTCGTGCTTCTATCCGGGTAGCCGGTAAAGTTGCTCCGAAGCCACTAGTGGGTTCAGTGATCATGTTGACCTACGAATGTGTGTAACCTTCATGATGAAGGATGTGTGTTGGGTGATGACACACCGTGGTTAAATAAGGAAATGGTGATAAAACCCGAATTTTTAAATAAAGGGATTTTTGAAAGAAAGGAGTCTGGCACACTCCAATGATAAATGTTTTTTTTTAAAGTAAAAACTTTTGAAAAACCCATTCACTGAGTAGTCGTACTCATCCCCTCCCTTATATCCCTTTCAGGAGATTTCAGAAAGTCTACCCTTAAAGAGCATCAACTAAGACACCTGTGATATAGGTATGATAAATCTAAATTTTTATGCAGTTTTTCTTATGTTATTCCTGGAAAAGTTGTAGGTTTAAAGGATGCATTACTCTTTACGGTCTATAATAAGGGGAAACCCTTTAATAAATCGGGAGAGCGGCGGGTTGATCACAGGGATCCAACAAAATAGGGTTGGGGCGTGACAACTAGAGTGGTATCATAGCTTGTTTTCTCGAATACATAATCAAGACTAGAAAATATAGTAACTAATAGGATTTATCTTAAAATTTTCAGATGGCTCCGAGGAGAGTAAACAAGAAAACTTGGAATGACTCTACTCAACACCCTACCTTCATAGGGAGACAACCCTAGAAGCTTCCCAAATGCCTAAGACCTGACAAAAATGTCGAAAGACCAAATGGGGAAGCATCCTGGAGAATGGTGCTAGGACATATTAATGGCATAACCCTAAGTATAAAGGAGGATACTTATCAAGAATTCCATAGCTCACTAGTTAATTTGTGAACATTTTCTGTGATAGGGCTGGGAGCCCAACCTTTTGTATCCAATCTTAATAAAAGATTCAAATTCCCCAAAACTCTATCTTCTGAGGATGTGATCTTACTAGAAATATGACCTAAGGAAAATAAAACAAATCCACAATATCCTAGAAACTAAGGAAAAGTGACATCCCAGTGATGGAAGATGAATTAGGAAACCTAGGAGGACTCTTACCATTACCCTTAGCTAAAGGTGATTTAGCAAGAAAACTGTCAAGTGATCAGACTCAAGAACGGTAAAGCACCAAACCACTAGTAACCCTGGAAAAAGCCCCACTCGAGGGAAAGAAAGAACCACAACAATCCTTATAAGGGAATAACGATGGGAAATTACCTGAAGAGATGCCCAACCCTACTAAAGGATAAGTACCAAGATGAACTATTATAGGTGTAAGGAATGAAGGGGTGTTCCACACATCATAGATTTAGGGCAATATCTACTCAAAGGTCATGAAGGACATGAAGGATTGGAGATCAATACCATGGAGCGAGTTACGTAAATGATTCACAAAGAAAAGATGAGGTGAATACAAAAACTTCTTAAGAAGGTCAAACCGAGAAGGATAACTCATGAATAGGGATAAGGTACATGAGAAGCCTACTTAGATCCCTCTCATAAGGGGCAAACACAGAAAAACGTCCCCCTGAAACTCTTGAGAATGACATAGTGAGAGTGAAGAAGAGAAAGAATATGCTGTGAAAGGAATCTCTGGAGGGATACATACAATCAAGTGCCTTGAAGGAATCATTGGTTGGCGGATGTGCAAGGAGCCAACCCCTCATTAGAAATTACTTGAAGGAAGGAAGTATCAGAGGCCAAGACTAACATGCTTTGGAAAAATGATATAATTTTAAAGTACTATCTCTTTTGAAAAAAGCAGAAAAGTAAAAAATCGAAGTCTCTGACCAACATACCTAAGGAAGACCGAGAGGTAGAAAGAACTACAACCTAAACGATTAGTGAGATAGATGTTAAGGATGGGAGGACTCAAGAAAATAACTGCCCTAAGAAACTTAGACCAAAGGAATGATGGAGACAAGGCAGCTAACGAACTAATACACGGAAAACCATAATTTGAATTCCAACAAAGAAGAGAGGGGCATGAAGGCCAAATACTCGGGAAAAGAAGGATGAAAGAAATCCTTTACGTAACTCCATAAAGAAATACACTATGATAGTAAACTTTGGAGGGATGCATACGACTAACTACCCTAGAAGGAATTTTGATGGGCGGATGGACATAATGCGGAGTGCAAGAAATCAACCCTTAATTGGGAAATGTTTCAAAAGGAAAGAAGTATTGTGATGGCCTAGTGTGACCTGTTTGGAGAAAACTAGAAGACCAAACAATAATTTTAGTAGAATTGAGTAGAAAGAAGAAACGAGTAACAAAGGGATGACCAAAGAGAATAAACAAAATCCTAAGAAAGACTGATATGTAGTAAAGACTACATTCTATGAAGAACAAAAGGATAGGCATGAAGGAAGAGTGATACAACTGCCCAGATGATTGGATCAGAGAAATATTGTGAAGGAGGTAGTTAAAGATCTACCCTTCGAGAGAACCAGGGATTTAAACCACGATAAAGAAGAGAGAAGTGAAAAAGGGAAAATCATTGGAAAAGAAGAATGAAGGAAAATCCTTAAAAGAAATCAATGGCCAGAACCGGAACTATAAAATCTTGAGACAGTTAAATGAACCTCTCGAAGAGTAATCACGAGATTTTTAAACTAGGTGGATGCGAGCTCTAGACGTGTACTGAGGTACGAGTGAGAATGAGAATGAAGTACGAAAAACATATCCATAGGATCTCAAGAGTAAAGGTAAGCATACAAGAATAGCATCAAGGGACATCATTTAAAGTTAGGTGTCTTCAAGGATGTATGGAAAAGAAATTATGGGAGAAAAGGGTACGAATCCTCCCAAATTAGGAAATCCTAAGAAAGGATACGTGACATAATAAAGAATAAATGGAAACTGGTTACGAGAGGTGAGGAAACAAATTCATAAATAAAATTCATGCTAAGGTGAAAGAAACCCAAGGAATCATATTAAGAGATGTTGTGGCAAGTAAGAATGAGTGGACTATCCATAATAAGGTAAGGAAGGAAAGAATGCCTGAGAAACGTTGGAAAAGTAAGCCTCCAAATAAGATGTGGTTATGGAGGAATAACCGCGATTGGTAAGACAGGCCGTAGTCCACACGCGTATAATAAAGCCTAAAGAGTGGAAGGGAGAGCATAACATGAAGTACCCGAAATAAGATTAATAAACTACTCAAATAAGGAATAAGGGATGGAATGAGAAAAATTTAAGACAATGGAGGATTAAAAGCGGGCAAATGCCCTAATATGGAAAGGGTGTTAGGAGATGAAGAAAGGAAACCTTCAAGAAATGGTAAGAAGGTTGAACATGTATCTCCTAATATGAAAGTCTCTACCTTGAAGAAAATAGTAGAGAATGAAACCGTAAAAATGGGAAACTCCCCAAACCAAGCAAACGACATGTAGACCGAAAGGAATCAACTCGGTATAAAGAATTGTGAAATGGTTACGAACAAGTAAGAGTGGATTAAGGCTAAAAGAAAATCCTTGAGTAAAGGATATCATTGGGAATGATGATGAATGTTAACCCCACCCTTTTGAGCTAAGGAAAACCGGGAAGGGAACCGGTCAAACCGAGTGAGAAAACCGAACCAGTTCATAAACCCGATCAATTGTGAATGGGCAATTTTGGAATTTACAACTCCCAGGTGATCCAAAGAGTTCATTAAATCTTGAAAAAGAAACTTAAGACAAATTAGAAGACAAAAACCAAATTGGTTCAAGTGAACTAGATTCCATAAGAACTTTGAAGTTAAGCGTGCTTGCTTGAGAGTAGTGTGAGGATGGGTGATTAATACCAATAATTTAATACCTAAATTAAATTAAAGTATTGGAATTAATACCAATAATTTATAGCAATATTAATACTAGTAATAAATCTCTCCCATTTAATACACACCTATATAAAGAGGTCATCCCCATTCATTCTCCTCACACCTGAACACTTTTCTCTCTCTAATGCTCCATTTCTCGGTGAAGCTTGAACCAGAGCTTCGACTTGAACATTTTTCTTAACCTCAAAAGGAGAGGTCGGGCTCTTTAGAACCGGGGAGAAGTCAGCTAACTGATAGCAAACTCCAGTCAATTCGAGAATCACTAGAGAAGTGTCGACAAGATTGAACAGTGAAGCAGCTTCGGCTGACCGAAGCTGCCCTGTTTCGGCCGAGTTGAAATTGGCCATTTCGAGCCCTCTTTAGGCCAAACCAATCCTTCCCAACACTTCCTCAGCCCTCCCACGACCGAATTAGAACTAAAAGGTAAGCCAATTCCGCTCCCCTCTGCAATTTCTGGCCGGTGCTAGAGAGAGAACCGACATAAATTCAATAATGAAATTCTAACTCAATTCGGCATCAATTGATGCAATTCTTAATTCTAAGATGAACCTCAAGATGAGAGCTATTTGCCTAGATTGAAAGCTCGGACCGCCATGTCCTCACTGGTGAGAAATCAAAGCTTTCTCTCTCTATAGTCTGTTTTCCGGCGAAGCTCTGTTTGAGCTCGTTCCGACATTAAAATCTGTGATTCAAAGTTTTTTAGAATCGTATGAACATGCAGGAACTGAATTTCAACTCCAATTTCAACAATTAGAGGTGTTTGATTGGTCAATTTGATGAAATCAAATTCGGTAGTGTTGAAGAGTTGAAATTAGGGGATTTTCAAAATTCAAAGGACCAAAATATAATTTTATGAAATTGAGGGTCAATTGGGCATGAAAATAATGTTGGAGGACCAATTGAGGAATTTTGGAATTTTTGGGGAAAACTTGCCTTTTGTGTAAAGGAAGGGCAAAATGGTAATTTTGGAAAAGTTGGGGGACCAAATTGGAAAATTGAGAACTTAAACCCCTTTGTGCAAAATTAAATAATTTGTGATCCTAATATAAATTTTAAAAGTTCTGGGACTCAAATTTAGGAAAAAAACTGATATTAGGGACTTAAAGTTAAAGAGAAATAATTTTAGGGACCTAATTGCAAATAACTAAAAGTTTGGGTTTTCTCATTCATTGGAAATGAATGAAGGCTGTTATGCCGAGTAATAATGAACAAGGATGTTTATATCGTGTACGCCAGCATGGACAAGCTCGTGTGAATACAAAGAATCGGTTTAGTGGAATTCATTGCATTAACGGGTGAGTGGGTTTACAAACATCATACCCGATTAGGATGATGAGCACAACTTAAAATTAAAAATCACTTACCGGTTGTGAGTGGGATTATATATCATACCCAGTTTGGAATGATAAGTGACTCGGTATAAAAACCCACTGTTTAGTGGTATTTTAATCATCACCACTTAGAGAAAGTGATGTGAAAATTATGCGGAAAAACTACTTATCAGTTGTAAGTAGATCATACCCGGTTGATATGATAAGACTTACTCGAAGGAAGTTGAAAACCCATTCATCGGTTATGAATGGAGATGTCCTTATACTAGTTGGTATAATGAATAGTGAAAACCTATTTTGTCGGAAGCGTTCTCCCCTGACTGTGATATGATGACACACCAGTATCTAAGAAATAATGGGAAAAGCTAAATCTTTTTAAATGAAGGGATTTTTGAAAAGAAAGGAGTCTGTCACACTTCATATAAATATTTTTCTTAAAAGTTAAAGGTAGATTTTTGAAAACCCATTCACTGAGTAGTCGTACTCACCCCCTCCCTTATATCCCTTTCAGGAAATCCCGGAAAGCCTACCCTGAAAGACCATCAACTAAAATGCCTGTAAGATAGATATGTAAAGTTAAAAAATTTAATGCAGTTTTGATTATGCTATTCTAGGAAATGGTGCAAGTTTAAAGGATGCCTTACTCTTTACAGTTTATAATAAGGGGAAACCCTTTAATAAACTGGGAGAGTGGCGGGTTGTTCACGGGGTGTGACAATGAACCTAAGAAAGGACGAATCCCAGCATGTTGGTAGAACAACTGGAAATTTAATTAATTGGAATTGGAAATACTTAGTAAGGAAGTCGAAAAGGGACGAGTGGGTAAGGAGAACCGACACAATTGTGTAAGTTAAGTTAATAACGGTGAAGGAAGTCGAGGAATACTACCAAAACAAAAGAGGGATTAAGTTATATTATCCCTGAAAGGTCAAAAAGCTAAGAGAGACCCTCAATGAGATGTTCTAGAAATCTAATGTACAGAGACAGGTACTAGAAAATGCCATGCTATAAGGGGTATGTGAGCCCAACAATCCTGAGGAGAATATGACTCAAAGTAATGAAGAGTTGGCTAATAAGCATGACATGGTCAAATATAAAAAAAATTTTTGGACCGAAGTTATAATAGACAACGAATGAAGGGTTAAAATATGACAAAAAATGATAATAAAGAAAAATCGTGGAAACAAGTACGTAATGCTCGAAAGAACATCGAGCTAAAGGTTTTAACTACCAAAAGGATAAATATACACGAGAATGATTAGTTATCTTGGAATTCTCAATCTTGAGTACAGAATGTCAAAGGGTGGAATGCTGCTCTAAACAAATAAAGATATGAATCTTAGGATATACACTAGAATAAGGTATGTCTAGTTATGATAAACTCCATGGAGGGAGTAAATAATATAAATGAAAAGAAATGTCCTTAAGTGAAGGATGTAAAAAAGGACTAATTGAAAGAACAAGAGAAGAGTATGCATGTTAAGCAAACACCAAAGGGACATCAAAGGAAATGATTCCTCATGGCAAGGTTGATAATTAAGTTTTAGGGACAAAACTCCTAAAAGGAGGGGAGAGTTGTAAAACCCGCCCTTTTGGGCTAAGAAAAATCGGGAAAAGAACCGGTTAAACCGAGTGAGAAAAATCAAATCGGTTCACAAAATCGATCATTTGGGCATAAGTAATTAGAAAATTTATAACTTCCGGGTGATCCAAAGGGTTCATTAAACCTTGGAAAACAAACGTAAGACAAATTAGAAAAAAAACCAAATTGGTTCAGGTGAACGAGACCAATAATTTATGGCAATACTAGTAATAAATCTCTCACATTTAATACACGATTTTACACTTATATAAAGAGGTCATCCCCATTCATTCTCCTCACACCTGAACACTTTTCTCTCTCTCTACTGCTCCATTTCCCGGTGAAACCAGAGCTTCGAGTTGAACATTTTTCTTAACCTCGGAAGGAGAGGTCAGGCTCTTTAGAACCGGGGAGATGTCAGCTATCTGATAACAAACTCCAGTTAATTTGAGAATCGCTGGAGAAGTGTCGACATGATGGAACAATGAAGTAGCTCCGGAAGACTAAAGCTGCACTATTTCGGCCAAGCTGAAATCAACCATTTCTAGCCATCATCAGGCCAAATCAAGCCCTCCCAACACTTCCTTAGCCCTCCCACGGCCAAATTAGGACTGAAAGGTAAGCCAATTCGGTTCCACTCTGTAATTTTCGATTGGTGCTAGAGAGAGAACTGGCAAAATTTCAATGTTGAAATTCTAACTCAATTCGGTATCAATTGATGTTATTCTTGATTCTAGGATGAACCTCAGGACAAGAGCTATCTGCCCAGATTGAAAACTTGAACCGCTGTGCCCTTACCTGTGAGTAATCGAAGCTTTCTCTCTCTACAGTCTATTTTCCGGCGAAGCTCCGTTTGAGCTCGTTCTAGCGTTAAAACTCGCGATTCAAAGTTCTACGGAATCGTATGAACATGGAGAAACTCAATTTCAACTTCAATCTCAACAATTAGAGGTGTTTGATTAGTCAATTTGATGAAATCATATTCGGGTGTGTTTAAGAGTTGGAATTGGGGGAAAAATTGGGGGAAATTGGGGATTTTTTAAAATTCGAGGGACCGAAATGCAATTTCGTAAAATTGAGGGTCAATTGGGCATGATAAAAATGTTAGAGAGCTAATTCAGGAATTTTAGATTTTTGGGGTGAAACTTACCATTTTTGTAAAGGAAGGGCAAAATGGTAATTTTGGAAAAGTTGGGGGACCAAATTGGAAATTTGGGAAATTAAACCCCTTGTAGTGAAATTGAATAAATTGAGGTCCCAAGATAAATTTTAAAAGTTTCAGGACTCAATTTGAGGATAAACCGGCATTTGGGACTTAAAGTTAAAGAGAAATAACTTTAGGTACCTAATTGCAAATAACTAAAAAGTTTGGGTTTTTTAATTTATTTGATATGAATGAAGGTTGTTAAGTTGAGTAAGATTGAAAAAGGATGTTTATATCGTGTAGGAACACGAAGTGCCGGGTACGCCAGAAAGGACAAGCTCGCGCGAATACAAAGAATCGGTCTAGTGGAATTGACGACATTAACGGGTGAGTGGGTTTTCTAACATCATACCCGGTTGGGATGATGAGCACAACTTAAAATTAAAAACCACTTACCGGTTGTGAGTGGAAATTTTATATCCTACCTGGTTGGGAATGATAAGTACCTCGGTATGAAAATCCACTATTAAGTGGTATTTTAAACATCACTACTTAGAGGAAGTGATGTGAAAGTCATGTGGCAAAACTACTTACCGGTTGTAAGTAGATCATTCTCGGTTGGTATGACGAGACTTCCTCAAAGGAAGTTGAAAATCCATTCATCGGTTATGAACGGAGGTGTTCGTATACCCGAGTGGTATAATGGATAGAGAAAACATATGTTTTGTCAGAAGTGCTCTCCCCTGACTATGTGCCAATGCTTAAACAATTTGGGAGAACTTCTCGACGGGAGCTCGAATAGCTCTGATAGGCCGGGGGCCTCGCTTTTGGAACTTGGGGGCTAAATGCTGAATTTTGAAAATCTCGTACAGTGGGCCTAAGGCTAGTTGGCAAGAGCAGGAGCTCGTAAACGAACATGATATATGTGCCATAAAACTTAATAAGTGAATTGTTTGGCCATGGTAACAAGATAGGACTGACATGCTCAATCAACTATCGGTAGTGCGACATGACAGGTCGACGGACCAGTCAAGACAAACAACTGTTGGTTGAGTTGAGAGTCGAGGCCGTTGGACCAGTGGCATCATAGATTACATGGGAATATGAGAAAACATTATTTGTGCATGCATTGTGAGTACAGGATCATCAAGACACCCACGAGGGGTAGTGATGCGTCCTAAGGGCGCTGGATGACCCAGTGAGTATAAGGGCAGTTCATCGTTCCAGGTGTCTGTGCGAAAGTTGGAGTAGCACCAAGCGCATGAGACTGGGGTGGGGACGAGATGAAGTCTTGGAACTCATACGAAAACGAAGAACCAATTTCGGGATTGAGGTGTGGATGTCGCGTACATCCACTCATTCCTAGGGTAGAAGTGGTCGTGCTTCTATCCGGGTGGCCGGTAAAGTCGCTTTGAAGCCACTAGTGGGTTTAGTGATTGTGCTGACCTACGAAGGTGTGTAACCTTCATGATGAAGGATGTGTGTTGGGTGATGACAAACTGCGGTTAAATAAGGAAATGGTGATAAAACCCGAATTTTTAAATTAAGGGATTTTTTAAAGAAAGGAGTCTGACACACTCCAATGATAAATGTTTTTCTTAAAAGTCAAAACTTTTGAAAAACCCATTTATTGAGTAGTTGTACTCACCCCCTCCCTTATATCCCTTTCAGGAGATTTCGGAAAGCATACCCTTAAAGACCATCAACTAAGACACCCGTGATACATGTATGATAAATCTAAATTTTTATGCAGTTTTTCTTATGTTATTCCTGGAAAAGGTGCAGGTTTAAAGGACGCCTTACTCTTTACTGTCTATTATAAGGGGAAACCCTTTAATAAACTGGGAGAGCGGTGGGTTGATCATGGGGATCCGACCAAATAGGGTCGGGGCATGACACCGAGCATCCTATATAAAGAGACTCTCCTCATTCATCCTCTCCACACTTTAAAGCTCCATTCTCTCTCAGCTGCTCCAATTTCCAGTGAAGCTCGAATTAGAGCTCCGACTTGGGCACTTTTCTGAGCTAAACAAGGTGAGGTCGGGTTCTTTAGAACCGGGGAGAAGTCAACTACACGCCTGTTGTCTCCATTTGCTCTGAGAGTTGCCTGAGAAGCGCCGACATGATTGAACTATGTAGCAGCTCCAACAGACCAAGCTACCCTATTTCGGTGGAGTTGAAAACGGCCAATTCAAGCCCTTCTCATGCCAAACCAAGCCCTCCCAACACCTTCACAACCCTCCTACAACTGAATTAGAGACTCTGTAAATTCCGACAGGTGCTAGAAAGAGAACCGATAGAATTTCGATGATAAAATTCTCACTCAATTTGACATCAATTGATGCAATTCTTGATTCTAGGATTATCATCAAGACGAGAGCTATCTGCCCAGATTGAAAGCTCAGAATGTCGCGTCCCTGATGGTAAGCTTTCGATGCTTTCTCTTTTTAAGTCCAGTTTTTCGGCGAAATTCTGTTCGAGCTCATTCTGGCACCAAATCATGCGATTCAAAGTGCAATTGAATTGTATGAAGGTGTAGGAACTCCAATATAAGTTCAATTTCAATAATTAAACTTATTTGATCGTAAATTTGATGAAATGATATCCAACAGAGTTTAAAGGTTGAAATTGGGGGAAATTTGGGAATTTCAAAAATTAGAGGGACTAAAGTGCAATTTCATAAAATTGAGGACCAATTGGGCATAATAAAGAAGTTGGAGGACCAATTGGGCAATTTTTGAATTTTTGAGGCAAAACTTACCATTTTTGTAAAGAAGGGGCAAAATGGTAATTTAGGAAAAGTTGGGGGACCAAATTGGAAATTTGGGAAATTAAACCCCTTTTTGTGAATTTGAATAAATTGCGGTTCTAAGATAAATTTTAACAGTTTCGGGACTCAATTTGAGGAAAAATCGACATTAGGGACTTAAAGTTAAAGAAAAATTAATTTAGTGACATAATTGCAAATAAAGGAAAACTTGGCTTTCTCATTCATTTGGGATGAATGAGGGCTATTAGGCCAAAAAATAATGAACAAGAATGTTCATATCGTGTAGGAAGATGAAGTACCGAGAATGCTAGCTAGGACGAGTTCAAGTAAGGATAACAAGCCGACTTCGAGTAATTTCACTACACGATCGAGTGAGACGATTTTTATATCATACTCAGTTGGGATGATAAGTATCTCGAAAATGAAAACCCACTTCTAAGTGGTTTTTTAAACTTCACACCTGAAAGGAGTGATGTGGGATTCACGTGGAAAAATTACTTATCATTTGTAAGTAGATCATACCTGGTTGGTATGATGAATCTTCCTCGAAGGAAGTGAAAAACCCATTCCTCAGTTATGAGCGGAGATGTCCTTATACTCGTTTGGTATGATGGACAGTTGAAAATATATTTTTGTCGGAAGTGCTCTTCGCTGACTGTGTGCCACTGTTTAAACAATTTGGGAGACCTTCTTGACGGGAGCTCGAATAGCTCTGTTAGGATGGAGGCCTCGATTTTTTAACTTGGGATTGTTATGCCCAATTTTGAAAATCTCGAATAGTGGGCCATAGGCAAGTTGGCACGAGTAGGAGCTAGTAAACAAACATGATTTATATGCCATGAAAACTTAAGTAATTGAATTGTTTGGCCATGGTACCAAGACATGATCGACATATTCAGTCTACTAGCGACAGTGCGACATGACAGGTCTCCGGAATAGTCAAGACAAAGAGCTGCAGGTTGAGTTGAGGGTCGGGGCTGTTTGGCTAGTTGCACCACAAATTATATGGAATCATGTGAAAATGTTGGACCAGTTGAGGGTCGGGGTGGAGACATAGTAGAAGCCCCAAATGACCAAATGGGGAAGTATCCAGTACCACCAAGGAGTACTGTGCCAGGACATGTTAGGGTCACAGTTCTGTGTATAAAGGGAGCCAAGCCTAAAGCCAAGAATGCCAGTACGGACGTATAATATTACCAAGGAGGATACTTGCCAAGAAAACCGTAGCTTCCTACCTATTATGTGACTACTTTTTGTAATAGGGCTAAAACCCCAACCTTTTGTATTCCTCTATTAATAAAGTACTCAAAATTCTTAAATTCGTATCCTTCAATGATATGATCTTGCTAGGAAGATGGCCCCAAGGAAAGTAACCAAACAAACCCACACTACCATAAAAACTAGGGAAAATTTTCCATTTCAGTTAAGGAAATTGAATCAAGGAATTAAGAAACCTAGAAGGACTATTAGAATGACCCTTTGCAAGGGAGACTCAGCAAGGAAACTATTAAGGTGTTCAAACTCAAGGACAGCGAAGCACCAAACCACCGGCAACCCTAGAAAGACCTGATAATGCTTGAAGTTAAGGAGGAACAACATCGGTCCACGCAAGAAATTACATAATATGGTATAAGGGAATAGGACAGGTAGTCAAGGACCGTTCCATATCCCATGGATATAGGGCAATGCCACCTAAGGACCACATAGATTATCAAAGTTTAAGGTCACGAAATACCTGTAGGACCGAAGGCCAAAAACTATGGAGCGAGTTAATTAAGCTATTCACAAGGAAGACAAGAAGTAGCGAGGTAAACGAAGGAAATTCGAACTTCTTCTTAAGAAGGTCAACCATAGAGGCATACCACAAGAATAGAGGTAAGGTATATGGGAGGTACGCCTAGAACCCCTCTTAGAAAAGGGAAAACACGGAAAACATTCTCCAAAAATTTTAGGGTAGGATACAGTAAGAATGAAGAAGAGAAGAAATGAGTTACAAAAAGGAACTCTTGAGGGATGCATACGATTAAGTATCCTCTTGAAGGGATCATTGGTTGGTAGATGGACGTAACGTGGAGTGCAAGGAACCAACCCATCATTCGAAACTTCTCGAAGGAAGGATTTATCGGAGGCCAAGTATGACTTGCTTTGGAAGAGTAAAAGAGCCAAATAACGATTTTAGGAGAAACTAGTAGAAGGAAGTAATTAGTAACAATAGAATGGGCATGAAAGACAAGTGATACAAATATCCAGACAGTTGGAGAAGAAAAATAGTAGGAACGAGGCAGTTAAAGAACTCACATTCGAGAGAACCATGAATTTAAACCACAACAAGGAAGGGAGAAGTGAAAAGGCCAAAATGTTGGAAAAAATGGATGAAGGAAATCCTTTAAGAGATCAATGGCCAAGACCAGATTTACGATAAAAAACCATGAGATGGTTAAGTGAACCTCTTGAAGGATGATTAAGGGATTTTGAAACTAGGTGGATGTGAGCTCTATCCAGAAAGAAATAGACATGTACTGGGGTACGAGTGAGAATGAGGATGGAGTACGAAGGACGTACTGTAGGACCTCAAGAATAAAGGTAGGTATGAAAGAATGGCATCAAGGGACATCATTTTTAGGCGACTTCAAAGATGAATGAAAAGAAATTACAGGAGAAAAGGGTAAAAATCCTTCCAAATAAGGAAACCCTGAGAAAGGATACATGGCCTAATAAAGAGGAAATGAAACCAGGTGACGAGAGATGAAGAATTTGCAAATAAAATGCATTTTAAGGTGAAAGGAACATAGGGAAGCATATTAAGAAAATCTAAGGAGTAAGTTGAACTCAAGAAAAGGGTAATTCAGAAGATAACATAAAAAGATGTCGTACGAGTAAGAAATGGGTGAACTGCCCATAATAAGGGAATAGGGTAAAGCGCATCCAAGAAATCTTGGAGAGGTAAGTTCTCTAGTTAAGAAATGGGAATTTTAAGATAATTAAGGATTAATGGTGGACAAATACCTAGTATAAAAGGGAGTGTGAAGAAAGGAAGAAAGAAATATTCAGGTATGGTAAGAAGGTTGAGCATGTAGCTCTTAAGGTTAAAAATCTCTACTTTGAGGGATATAGTAGAGAAGAAATCTATAAAAAGGGAACTTCCCAGGCAAAGCAATCGACACATAGACCAAAAGCGGTCAACTCAAAATAATGAATAGTGAAATGGTCACAAGCGAGTAAGAGTGGATTAAGGAAAAAGGAAAGTCCTTGAATAAATGATGCCACCAAAGAAGAGGAAGGACATAAGAAGGGAAGAATCCTCATATGTCGGTAAGCCATCAGGAAACCCAATGATTGGAATCGAAAAGACCTAATAAAGAAGTTGGGAAAGGATGAGTAGGTAAGAGAAATCAATACAGTTATGCAAGGCATGATGGATGAGAGGATAACGGTAAAAGGTAGTTGAGGAATGCTATCAAAAGAAAAGAGGGATGAAGTTATACGATCCCTGAAAGGTCAGAAAGCTAAGAACGACCCTAAAGGAGATATTCTAGAAATCTAATGTACAGAGACATGTCCTAGAAAATGTCATGTTGTAAGGGGCATATAAGCCCAGTAGTCTCGAGCAGAATATAACTCAAAGTAAGGAAGAATCAGCTAGTAAGCATGACAAGGTCTAATATAAAAATTTGGACCGAAGTAATAATAAACAACGAATGAGGGAAGGGTCAAAATAGGATGAAAAGGTGATGATAAAGAAACTCGTGAAAACAAGTACATAACGAACATTGAGCTAAGGGTTTCAAATACCAAGAGAATAATTAGACACGAGAACGGTTGGGTATTTTGGAACTCCAAATATTGAAATCTTGGGCAAGAACACTTAAGACAAAAAATCTTGCCCTAACTAGAGGAGGAAGTTGACATTAAAGGAAATTAATCCAGATGTGAAATTTGTGGATTAAGTTTTGGGGACAAAACTCCTAAAAGGAGGGGAGAGTTGTAAACCCCACTCTTTGGAGTAAAGGAAAATTGGGAAAAGAACCCCTCAAACCGAGTGAGAAAACCAAAATGGTTCACAAACCCGATTATCACGAAATTGGTAAATGAAGAATTTACAACTCCCAAGTGACTCAAAATGGTTCATAAATCTTGGAAAAGATCCTTAGGACAAATTGGGAGAGAAAAACCAGACCAGTTCGAGTGAACCGGATCCAAATAGATTGAACCGGTTTATGAATCGAGCCGATTTATGAACCATAACCGATAGAGAGGACAAACTAGGGAAATTATGGATCCCAAGTAACCTAAAGATACACATAATCCATGAAAAAGGACTTTAGGATGAATGGAGGATGAAAACCAAACTTGTTTGGGTGAACCAGATCTGAACCGGATTGAACCGATTTGGACTGGTTTGAACCACTATTGAACCATATGCTAAATTTATTTTTCTAGGTGGCTTAAAAAATTCAAATTTGAGATTTGAGGCCACCATTGGATAGAAAATGAATATAAATGAACTTATAAATTTTTAGATTTGAAAATTTTAGTCAAATTGGGGTGAATCGGCCGATTTAAGCTTTGAACCCGGTTTAGAACAGTGTCGTGTTCTTCCTTTAGATGATAGCACTGTGCACTCACCGGAAAGTCACGCAGCGCCGATGAAGCTAAAAAGTCTCTGGCTAGGGAGTTTTTGGCAATGAGTGACCTCTATTAAGGTGCCAATCGGATGGCCAAGAAGTCCTCGATTTTCTTATATAAAGAGCCCCTCCTCATTCACACTCTCTACACCTAAAAACTCCATTCTCTCTTAGCTGCTCCAATTTCCCATGAAACTTGAACCAAAGCTCCGACTTGGGCACTATTTTGAACTAAACAAGGCGAGATTGGGTTCTTTAGAACCAAGGAAAAGTAAGATACACAGCTATAGTCTCCATTTACTTCGAGAGTCACCGGAGATGCGCCGGCGTGATCGAACAGTGAAGCAGCTCCAACAGACTAAAGCTGCCTTATTTCTCCCGAGCTGAAATTGGCCAATTCAATCCCTTCTCAAGCCAAACCAAGCCCTCCCAACACCTACACAACCCTTCTACAGCTGAATTAGAGCTAAAAGATAATCCAATTCGGCTCCCCTCTATAAATTCCGACTGGTGCTAGAGAGAGAACCTACATAAATTCGATGATAAAATTCTCACTTAATTCAGTATCAATTGATGCAATTCTTAATTCTAGGAAGATCATCAGGACGAGAGCTATCTGCCCAGATCAGAAACTCGGACTGTCGCACCCCCGATGGTAAGCTTTCGAAGATTTCTCTTTCTAAATCCAGTTTTCTAGCTGAGCTTCGTTCAAGCTCATTCCTGCACCAAATCGTGCGATTCAAAATGCAATTGAATTGCATGAAGGTGTCAGAACTCCAATGTAACTTCAATTCCAACAATTAAGCTCATTTGATCGGTCAATTTGATGAAATTAAATTTAGCAGAGTTAGAAGGTTGAAATTGGTGGAAAATTGAGGGAAATTTGGGAATTTTAAAAATTAGATGGACTAAACTGCAATTTCATAAAATTGAGAACCAATTGCGCATGATAAAGATATTAGAGGACCGATTGGTCAATTTTGGAATTTTTGGGGCAAAACTTACCATTTTTGTAAAGTAGGGGCAAAATGGTATTTATGGAAAAGTTGGGGGACCAAATTGGAAATTTGCGAAATTAAACCACTTTTTGTGAATTTGAATAAATTGAGCTCCTAAGATAAATTCTAAAAGTTTTGGGACTCAATTTGAGGAAAAACCAACATTAGGGACTTAAAGTTAAAGAAAAATAACTTTAGGGACCTAATTGTAAATAAAGGAAAAGATGGCTTTCTCATTCATTTGTGATGAATGAGGGCTATTAGGCCAAAGAATAATGAACAAGAATGTTCATATCATATAGTAACATGAAGTACCAAGAATGCTAGCTAAGACGAATTCGAGTAAGGATAACATGCCGGCTTAGAGGAATTTCATTGCACAATTGAGTTGTGGAATTTTTATATCATACCCAATTGGGATGATAAGCACCAAGAAAATGAAAATCCACTGCTAAGTGGTATTTTAAACTTCACACTTGAATGGAGTGATGTGAAAATCACGTGAAAAAACTATTTACCGGTTGTAAGTAGATCATACCTGGTTGGTATGATGAATCTTTTTTGAAGGAAGTGGAAAACCCGTTTATCGGTTATAAGCGGAGATGTCCTCATACTCGGTTGGTATGATGGACAATTGAAAATATATTTTTGTCAGAAGTGCCCTCCCCTAACTGTGTGTCATTGCTTAAACAATTTGGGAGACCTTCTTGACGGGAGCACGAAAAGCTCTGTTAGGCGGAGGCCTCGATTTTGGAATTTGGGGGCTGCTATGCCCAATTTTGAAAATCTCGAAAAGTGAGTCCTAGGCCGGTTGGCATGAGCAGGAGCTCGTAAAAAAACATGATTTAGATGCCATGGAAACTTAAGTAATTGAATTGTTTGTCCATGGTACCAAGACAGGACCGACATACTCAGTCAACTAGTGGCAGTGCGACATGATAGGTTTTCGGACTAATCAAGACAAACAGTTGTAGGTTAAGGGTTTGGGCCGTTGGACCAGTGGCACCATAGATTATATGGCATCATGTGAAAATGTTGATTGTGTATGCAATGTGTTTACGGGACCTTCAAGACACCCAAGAGGGGTAGTGACGAGTCCTAGGGCCCTAGATGACTTGGTGGATATAAGGGCAATTAGTCGTACCAGAAGCCTTGCGAAGCTCGACGTAGCTTCAAGTGCATGAGGCTGGGGTGGGGTTAGGATGAGGTCTCTGTCCTCATACAGACATGGAGAATCGCTACGGGATTGAGGGTCAGATGTTACAAACATCCTCTTATTCTCAGGGTAGAAGTGGTCATGCTTCTATATAGGTGGCCGGTAAAGTCGCTCCGATGCCACAAGTGGTTTAAGTGGATATACTGGCCTACAATTGTATGTTTGACCTTCATGATGAAGGATGTGTGTTAGGTGATGACACACCGTGGTTAATAAGAAATTGTGATAAAAACTAAAATTTGAAAGGAAAGATTTTTAAAAGAAAATAAGGAGTCTGACACACCCCAATTCAAATATTTTTCCTAAAAAATAAAATTTGAAAACCTATTCACTAAGTCGTTGTACTCACCCCTCCCTTATATCCCTTTCTGGAAATCCCGAAAAGTCTACCCCAAGAACCATAAACTAATACGCGTGTGAGACAGGTATGACCAATTTAAAATTTTATGTAGTTTTGATTTATGTTATTCCAAGAAATATGCAGGTTTAAAGGATGCCTTACTTGTAACGGTTTATAAGCAAGGGGAAATCCTTAATAAATCAGGAGAGTGGCGGGTTGATCACGGGGATCTGACCAAACCGGGTCGGGATATGACAGGTTCAAGGTGAACCGTACCTAAACCAAATTAAACTGGGATGAATTAGGAAGAACTGATTCAAAGATTCATTTTTCTAAGTGACTTAAATATATCAATTTGGGAAATTGAAGTCACCAATGTTTAGAAAATAAATTTAGATAAATTTAGAAAATTTTAATTTTGATAAAATCAGTTGAATAAGTCCTAAATCGATTGATTTTCTATTCCGGATCACCAAACCCGATCCGACTGAACCGGTCAAAGGTCTAGCCGGTCAATGGACTGCCTGCTAGGTCAGTGTCCAATCAGCGTGCACGACCAATCAGTGTGCAACACGTGGCAAAGCATGCCGAGTCAACCACTTTGTTAGCGTTTAAAAGCATTGGTCAATCAGAGCATGACACGTGTCCTTGGTCAATGATCAGACGAGTATAATCCAAAACATTGGAAACTAATCAATATGAGAGTGACACGTGTCCTTAATCAATGGTCAACTGAGGAGGAGCCTCATTAGCAGGGTTGACCAATGAGAGGCACACATGTGGCAAAGGTGTCACGTTAGCGACCGACTAGGATGTCGGAGAACGATCGACCAATTAGAGGTTAACACATGGTAAAGCCACGTTAGATTGCCATAACCAATCATAGGCTAACATGTGGCAATGACACAATGCGTCAGGTGTGAAAACTAATGAAATTAAATTAGCCAATCAGAGGATGCCTCGTGTCACGGTCAAATAAAGATCAGAGTTGGTCAATGACCACGTTGAAGCGAGCGACCAAGGGGAGGTCACCACGTGACTAGTCAATGAGTCAACTGGTGACTTAGACGTTGAGTAAGATGCCGCATCAGCGATGCCAGTCAATCACTACATGCCATATAGAAGCTTGCATGTGCAATGCTCACATGTGTACGCACAATGTCATCTTCAACCTCTAATCAGTTGAGAAGTGGGGATGTCTTAACTATGATGGCTAATAAATCTCTCCACAAGTGAGTAAATCAGAGAGTTAATGGTTGGCCAATGGATGAATGAATAGGAAGGAAACTCCCTGAGCTCCCTTGTCATGCTCCAACCCAGTTTGGTTCGATCCCCATGAACAACCCGCCGCTCTCTCAGTTCAAGAGAAGTTTCCTCCGACTTTAACTCGAGATGAGCCGGGCGTAATTTCCACCTTGTTCCCTTGAAGACATATATCCAATAAAATGCAAGCTTAATGGAAATATAAGCATACTTGACAGAGGGTAAGACTCGATATTATTCTTAGTCATTTTTCCTTTTTCTTGAAAAAAGGATAGAAAGGAGTGGGTGAGTACGACTACTCAGTGAATGGGTTCTTCAAGAAAATATCTTTAATTTTTTTTAAAAAAATATTTGTCTTTAGAGTGTGTCAGAATCCTTTCTTTCAAAAATCCTTTCAATTTCAAATGTTGGGTTTTTCCATCATTACCACGGTGTGTCATCACCCAACACACATCCTTCATCCTGAAGGTTTAACACACATTCGCAGGCCACTATGACCACTGAACCCACTTATGGTTTCGGTGCAACTTTACCGGCCACCTAAATAGAAGCACGTCCACTTCTACCCTGAGAATGAGCGGATGTACACGACATCCGACCCTCAATCCCAAAATCGGTTCTTCGTGTCCATATGAGGACAGACACCTCATCCTGTCCCCACCCCGGTCTCATGCGCTTAGTGCTACTCCAAATTTCGCATGGTCACTTAGTTTGATGAACTGCCCTTATACTTACCGGGTCATCTAGGGCCCTTAGGATGCATCACTACCCCTCATGGGCATCTTGATGATCCCAAAATCATAGTGCATGCACAACCAATTTTTTCTTATCATGCCATGTAATCTGTGGTGTCACTAGTCCAACGGCCCTAACCTTGAGCTCAACATGCAACTATTTGTCTTGATTGGTACGAGGATCGGTCATGTCGCACTACTGCTAGTTGACCGAGTGTGTCGGTTCTGTCTTGGTACCATGACCAAACAATTCATTTATTAAAGTTTTATGGCACATATCTCATGTTTGTTTACAAGTTCATGCTCATGCCCACTGGCCTATGGCCCACTGTTTTAGATTTTTAAAACTGGGCATAATAGCCCCCAAGTTTCAAAACTGAGGCCCCCAACCTATATGAGCTATTCGAGCTCCCGTCAAGAAGGTCTCCCAAATAGTTTAAGCATTGACACACAGTCAGGGGAGAGCACTTTCAATAAAATATATTTTCAACTGTCCATTATACTGACGGGGTATAAGGACATCTTCGCTCATAACCGAGGAACGGGTTTTCAACTTTCCTCGAAGAAGTTTTATCATACCAACTGGGTATGATCTACTTACAACCATAAGTAGTTTTCCCGCATGATTTTCACATCACCTTTTAGTTGTAATGTTTAAAATACCACTTGATAGTGGGTTTTCATTTCGAGGTACTTATCATCCCCAACCGGGTATGATATAAAATCCCACTCACTCGATCATGCAGTGAAATTCCACGTAGTCGATTTCCATCCCTAGCAAGGTGAACTTCAGCTGGCGTTCCCGATGTCTCATTCTCCTACACGAAATGAACATAGTTGTTCAATATTCTTTGGCCTATTAGCCCTTATTCATTTCAAATGAATGAGAAACCCCAACTTCCTATATATTTGTAATTAGGTCCCTAAAGTTATTTTTCTTTAAATTTAAGTCCCTATTGTCGGGTTTTTCCTCCAATTTGAGTCCCGAAACTTTTAAAATTTGTCTTAGGACCTCAATTTATTCAAATTCACAAAGAGGGTTTAATTTCCCAAATTTCCAATTTGGTCCTTCAACTTTTCCAAAATTACCATTTTGCCCTTCCTTTACATAAATGGTAAATTTTACCAGAAAAATTCTAAAATTCCTCAATTGGCCCTTGAATATTTTTATCATGCCCAATTGACCCTCAATTTTAGAAAATTTCATTTTGGTCCCTCGAATTTTTCAAAAATCCCCAATTCCCCCTAATTTCAACTATTTAACACAGTCGAATTTGATTTCATCAAATTGACCGATCAAACACCTCTAATTGTTGAAATTGAGTTTCTCCATGTTCATACGATTCCATAGAACTTTGAATTGCGAGTTTTAATGCTGGAACGAGCTCAAACAGAGCTTTGTCGGAAAACAGACTCTAGAGAGAGAAAGCTTCTATTGCTCAGTGGTGAGGACGCAACGATTTGAGCTTTCTATCTGGGTAGGTAGCTCTCCTCCAGAGGTTCTTCCTAGGATAAAAAATAACATCAATTGATGTCAAATTCGATTAGAATTTTGTCATTGAAATTTGGCCGACTCTCTCTTTAACACTAATTGGAAATTGTAGAGGGGAGCCGAATTGGCTTACCTTTCCGTCCTAATTCGGTCGTGGGAGGGTTGAGGAAGTGTCGGGAGGGTTTGGTTTGGCCTGAGGAGGGCTTGAATTGGTCGATTTCAACTTGATCGAAACAGGGTAGCTTCGATCCATCGGAGCTGCTTCACTGTTCGATCACGTCGGCACTTCTCCGACGACTCTCAGAATGAATGGATGCCACCACCGTGTAGCTGACTTCTCCTCGGTTCTAATGAACCTGACCTCACCTTCTTTGGCTAAAAATTGACCCTATATCGGAGCTCTAGTTCGAGCTTTTCCGAAAAACTAAGCAACTAAGAGAGAGTGAGCTTTTCAGGTGTGGAAAGGATGAATGGGGAGGGGGACTTTATATAGGAAGCTCGGGGACTTCTTGGCCGTTTGATTGGGACTTTATGACAGGTATTGATGGCCAAAAACGTATTGAATGGAGACGTTTCCTCTTCACCGGTGCTGCTTCGATTTTTTAGGGAGTGAACAGTCCTGTCATCTGAAGGAAAAAGATAACACTATTCCAAATCGGACCGGACTGGTTCGAACCAGGTTCGAAGCTTAAACCGGCTGGTTCACCCCTCATTCGACTGAGTTTTTCAAATCTAAAAATTTCTAAATTCATCTAAATTCATTTTACATCCAATGGTGGCTCTAATCTCAAATTTGAATTATTTAAACCACGTAGAAAAATAAATTTAGGATTCAATTCAATTGTGGTTCAAACCGGTCGAAACTGGTTCAATTCCGGTTCACTTGAACCAGTTTGGTTTTCATCCCTAATTCCTTCACAAGTCCATTTCTATGTCTTTTGTGACTCCTTAGGTCACTTAGGGTCCATAAATTCCCCAGTTTACCATTTCTCTATCGATTCCAACTCATAAACCAACTTGGTCTTTAAACCGGTTCAATCCGGTTCGGGTCTGTTTCACCTGAACCGATCTAGTTTTTCTCTCCCACTTTGTTCTAATGTTCCTTCCCAAGTTTTATAAATCTCTTTGGATTACAAGGGGTCCATAAATTTCTTGGTTGACCCATTCTCTATCAGTTCTAGTTCATAAATCAACTCGGTTCATAAACCGATTCTATTCGGTTCGAGCCCGGTTCCCGTGAATCGATCTATTTTTTCTTCCTCATTTCGCCATAAGGTTCTTTTCCAAGATTTATGAACCATTTTGAGTCACATGGAAGATTTAAATTCTCAATTTGCCCATTTTCTATTAATTGAGCTTGTAGATCGATTCGGTTTAAAATTCAAAATTGATTGGTTCTTTCCATATATAAAGAGATCCCCTCCATTCATCCTCCTCACCCCTCCAAAGCTCGAAAAAGATGAACTACTCACAATTTCGACCATCCTTAAACCAAAGCTCTGAAATATACACTTTTCTCCACTTTAGAATGCAAAGTTGAGGTCCATCAAATCCTCAGGAAGTCTTCTACTATCACACCCCAACCAAGTTTGGTCGGATCCCCGTGATCAACCCACCGCTCTCTTGGTTTAAAAAGGGTTTCTCCCATTCTTTAATCAAAAGGAGCCAGACAAAATTTACAACTGTGTTCCCTGGAATTACATATATCATTAAAAATACAAGCTTAAAAAGAAATTTAAGCGTACTTAACAGAGGGTAAATCCTGGTGTTATCCGTAGTTATTTCTCTACTCCTGAAAAGGGATAAAAAGGTGGATGAGTTTCTACAACTCAGTAAATGGATGTTTGAAAAAGAGTTTTCAAATAAAGTAGTTTTTAATTGGAGTGTGCCAGACTCTTTATTTCTTTTAAGAATTATTTCTTCCTCAAATTTTTGGTTTTTAAAACCATAGTTTCTCATTATTCACAATCGGTGTGTTTAAAAATCAATACATGCCCTTCATCATGAAGGGATCACACATTTGCAGGGCAACCTGTCCACTGCACCCTTTGTGGCGTTAGAGCGACTTTACCGACCACCTAGATAGAAGCTCGTCCACTTCAACCCTCGGAATGAGTGGATGTTCACGACATCCAACCCTCAAACTCGAAAAAAAATTATGTGTTTGTATGAGTACAGAGACCTCATCCTGACTCCACCCCGACCACAAGCGCATGAAGCTACACCGAGCTTCCATGACTGCTAGCACGACAATCTGCCCTTATCTCCACCATGTCATCCAGTAGCCCATAGGATGCATCACTAACTCTCTTAGGCATCTTGATGGTCCACTGCACCCACTTGTGGTCCAACAGCCCCAACCCTCAACTCGACCTGCAGTTATTTGTCTAGACCAGTCCATCGACCAGGCCTTGTTGCACTACCGCCAGTCCATTGAGTATGTCGATCCTATCTTGGTACCATGGCCAAATCACATCATTCATTCATTAAAAGTTTTCATGGCTTATCGAGCTCGAACTAGTGCCAACTGGCATTGGGCCCACTGTACGAGATTTTCAAAACCGAGCATTTTAGCCCCCCAAGTTCCAAAATCGAGGCCAGAGCCTATCTGAGCTATTCGAGCTCTCGTCAAGAAGGTCTCCAAAAATTTTTAAGCATTATAACACAGTTAGGGGAGAGCATTTCTGATAAAATAACTTTTTCATTTGTCCATCACACCAACCGGGTGTGATAACATCTCCTCTTATAACCGATAAGCAGGTTTTCTACTTCCTTCCAGTAAGTTTATCATACCAATTGAGTATGATCTACTGACAACCGTTAAGTAGTTTTTTCGCGTATTTCTCACATCACCCCAATTGGGCATGATGTTAAAATCACCACTTAGTAGTGGTTTTTTGTTTCTTAGGTACTCATCATCCCAACCGGGTATGATGTGAAAAATTCCACTCACCTGATGAATGTAGTGTATTCCTCTTGATCGGTCTTTTGCCTCCACGCGAGCTTATCCGTACTGACATTTTTTATCCTTCGTGCTCCTACACAATGTGGACATCCTTGTTTATTAACCTTTTGGCATAATAGCCCTAATTCCTCACGTATGAGTAAAATGCCCAAACTTTTCAATTATTTACATTTAGGCCTAAAGTTCTTTTTACTTAACTTTAGGACCCTGATGCAAACTTTTCCCCAAATTGAGCCTAAAAACTTCTAAAATTCACTTTTAGGACCTTAATTTATTTAAAATCACAAAAAGGGTTCAAGTTTTTAAAATTTCCAATTTGGTCCCCAAGTTTTCAAAAATTACCATTTTGCCCATACTTTACAAAAATGGCAATTTGACCCCAATATATTTCAAAATTCGACCAATTGGTCCTCCAACATTTTTTTCCTAGCCAATTGGCCCTCAATTTTTGGAAATTGCACTTTGGTCCCTCAATTTTATGAAATCCCCAATTTCCCCCTTTCAAACTGGTCGAATTTGATTTTATCAAATTGACCAATCAATCGAGGTTAATTGTTGAAATTGATGGTAAAATTGAGTTCCTAGACATCCATATGATTCAATTGAGCTTTGAATCACATGAATTGACGTCGGAATGAGCTCAAACGGAGCTTCACTGGAAAACTAGACTTGGAGAGAGAATGCTTCAAAAGCTTACCGTCGGGGGTGTGGCGGTCCGAGCTTTTGATCAAGGGAGGTAGCTCTCATCCTAAGGTTTTTCCTATGATAAAGAATCACCTCAATTCATGTCAAATTAAGGGAGAATTCGGTCAATAAGGCATGAACAACCCGCCACTCTCCTGGTTTATTAAAGGGTTCCCCTTATTATAAACCGTAAAGAGTAAGGCGTCCTTTAAACCTGCACCATTTCCTGGAATAGCATAATCAAAACTGTATAAAATTTTAAACTTTATATACCTGTCTTATAGGCATCTTAGTTGATGGTTTTCAAGGTAGGCTTTCCAGGATTTCCTGAAAATGATATAAGGGAGGGGGTGAGTATGACTATTCAGTGAATGGGTTTTCAAAGGTCTACTTTTAACTTTTAAGAAAAACATTTATATGGAGTGTGCCAAACTCCTTTCTTTTCAAAAATCCCTTCATTTAAAATTTCTCTCGGGGTTTTCCATTATTTTATAGTTACCGGTATGTCATCATCCAACACACATCCTTCATCATGAAGGTTACACACATTTGCAAGTCAGTATCACTACTGAACCCGCTAGTGGCTTCGGAGCGACTTTTCCTACCACTGGGATAGAAGCACGACTACTTCTACCTTGAGAATGAGTGGATGTTCGCGACATTCGACCCTCAATCCTTAAATTGCTTCTTTGTGTCCATATGAGGATAGAGACCTCATTCTGTCCCCACCCCGGTCTCATGCGCTTGGTGCTATTCCAAATTTCGCACAGACACCTGGAACAACAATTTGCCCTTATACTCACCGGGTCGTCCAGGTTCCTTAGAACACATCACTACCCCTCATGGGCGTCTTGATGATCTCGTACTCATAGTGCATGCACAAACAATGTTTTCTTATCAAGCTATGTAATATGTGGTGGACATAAGAATCGATTATGTCTAGGGTTGGGCAATAGTGCTCACACAAACAATGTGGTGGAGATTATAGTCTCTCACCAGGGTGGATGGTAAAGGCATCCAGGGCCACTAGTGGAATAGATCGAGGTTGTAAGACTCTGAGGGTCTATTAGGCGATTGTTTGATCACTTTAATTAGAAATAGTATTTGCATTTGTGTGATATAAACACATAGTAGGACTTTTATAAAAAATTCTTCAAACTATGAAGGAACATACCTTAATATCATGGGAAATAAGTTAAGGACTTATATAAAAATCATTTTCTAAAATTGAGACAAGTGGTATCTTATTTTATCGGGGCATATAAACCCATTTTAAAAGAAAAGTAAAGTTCTATTTGAGTATGTGCTAAATCGTGAACAATAAGTCACAATGTTGGGTACATTATGTCGAAATATATAATGTTGTACATTATATATTCCAACATATTTTGGAAAATATAATCGGATGCATTGTTTTCCGTTATTTTATGTCGTGCTCCTGCCAATACTATGATAACAGAGGTAACATTTATTATAGTACCAGGAAGAAAGGCGGGTTGCTCAAAGGGTTCCGACCAAACCGGGTCGGGGTGTGACAACGACCGTTGTTGTGAGTCCGATTAAAGAGAATACAAACACACAAGTCCAATCAACCAAATATGCAATGGAGTTGAACAATCTATCACCAAATGAGATCAAGGATCATTTGAGACTACAATAGGGCCCAATCACAATATTAAGGGCTAAAAGATTCAAAGATGCTTTATTTGGTCTGATTAAAGAGATTATAGAAAATTCAAGTAGAACCCCAATAGAAGAGCTCAAGAAAAACCCAAAAGAAGATACATATTTAATTAATAAGGAGAGATTTATTAATATAATAAATCTTTTAGGATATTAAATAATAATATTAGATATTTAGTTAGTCAAGTTCAGATTTTTAAAGTAGTCATTTAAATATCCTAAATATTTAGATTAGATATGGTTGTCATGTAACCATAAGTTCCTTGTTTTTAGGCTATTCTGTTGTGATTTGTGCTTACAAAAGGCATACTCCACAGCATTAGAGAAAACACTTTTGCAAATTCAATTTTGTGAGATTTTGTCTTATTTCTCTCTTGAAAAAGCTTATGAACTTATTATGTTTTTACCTGTGGCATTCAAGCAATCAAGACTTATCACCAGAGTTTTCTAAGAGTTCTTCTTAGAGGATTTGGGTGTGGCATGTACATATCTCATACCTTATTTCTCACATAAATAAGATATATTTTTATCTTTTTGTAATTGTGTCATGAATGTTTTGGGGTCTTTCCATATTTGGTGTAGGGTGTCATCACCATATTGGCAAGATTCGCATCAGTCGGTATCAGAGCACACGATTGCACGACAAGTTTCATCCTATCATTCATATTTGATTCTTTTTTCTTTTCTACCTAATTCTATTCTCTTAAAAAATACAAAAAAAAAGTCTCATCTTCTTCTATCTATCTATCTTCTTTTTAGTAAGTGCAAAAAAAAAAAAGAAAGAAAAAAGCAAAAAACAAATTCGTGCCAAAAATAGAGCAAAAAATATTTGTGTAAAAAAAAAGGCACACAATTCTATCTTGATTTTTCATTCTTATATTTATTCTACTCTATCTAAGTTTCCTTCTTATTTATTACTTCATTCCATCTAAATTTCTTCTGTTCTTATCTATCTCAATCTCATTCTTTTTTCTTATCTAACTGAGTCTATTCGTAACTCTCACTTGAATTCTTTTGGAATTGCTTTTTAAAAATCTTATTTATTGATTTGTCTTGATTATTCCTCAAGTTGAACTGCTTCCTAAAAATGATTTATTTTTAAAGTTAAATTAAGATTGAAAGAAGACATACGAGAGGAAAAAGGCAAGAGTGTTTGAATCTATAAGTAAAGTCATTTGAGTGTGAAACACGAGTGATTGAGAGAAATACGTAAGAGAGCGTTTACAAGGTTCTTTTGTTATTTTTATCATTTGTAGGAACTCATGGCACAACGACGAGGAGATACGCCAAATGAAAGAGATTCCCAACAACCGATTTCAAACGTATAAATGTAAGCTATAATAAGTGAAATGAGATAGATGATGAAGTATAAGTTGGAGCCACTTCATGAGCGAATGGGTCAATTGGAGGAAGGAGTGAGGGGGTCGCATCAACATACCCTTACTGAACAGCGACCTCGAAGCCTTCAGTCAAGGCATTTTGATCCACAAGAACTCAAGGAGTTTGATCGATATGCTCATAGAGAACAACCCCGAGTTGATGACAACATGGATAATATCAAGTTGAAGATACACTCTTTTTAAGGAAAAACTGATCTAAAAGTGTATCTTGAATGGAAAAAGAGGATGGAGATGGTTTTTTATTGTTATAATTACTCGGAGATGAAAAAGGTACGGCTTGCTGCTGTTAAATTTTCTGGTTATGCTATAATATGGTGGGATCAGTTGGTGAAGGAAAGGAAACAAAATCATGAACGCACTGTGGAGTCTTGGGATGAAATGAAAGCAATCATGCGACGATGATTTGTTCCCATCCACTATCATCGAGAGTTATTCAATAAACTCCGAAGGCTTACCCAAGAATCAAAAAGCGTGGACGATTACTTCAAGTAGATGGAGATTGCAATGATTCGAGCAAATGTGGAGGAAGATAGAGAGGCAACAATGGCTAGATTTTTGCATGGTCTAAACCATGAGATAGCTGATGTGGTGGAAATGCAATATCATGTTGAGCTCTAAGATATGGTATATCAAGTTATCGAAGTTGAACAACAACTGAAGAGAAAGAGTTTACACAAAAGGGGATTAAACAATGGTCCCTTGAACTCATGGAAACCATCCTCAAGGTGATTTGAGATTTAGTCGACTCAACCTCAGCATGCTCCATCAAAAGAGACAACCAAGCAAGTTGTGGCCCAAAATCAAGGTAACACCCATATCACCACTCCCAAAACTTGTGATATTAAGTGTTTTTGATACCAAGGCATGGGTCACATTACAAGTCAATGCCCAAATAAGCGGGCAATGGTGATAAAGGCTAATGGTGAAATTGAGACTGATGATGAAGAAGAAGATATCTATCTTGAGATGCCACCACTTGAAGATGCTGATGAATATGCAAAATAAGGGGAATTTTTGGTGAAATGACGAACTCTCATTGTTCAAGCCTAAGAAGAAGAAAACAACCAGCATGAGAACTTATTTGATATTCGTTGTTGTGTGAAAAATAAGGTTTGATGTGTTATTATAGATGGGGGAGCTGCATTAATATAGCTAGCACTGAGCTCGTGGAGAAATTGGCATTACCAACCTTAAGGCATCTGAAGCCTTATCGACTACAATGGTTGAACGAACAAGGTGAACTCAAGGTAACCAAACAAGTGATGGTTGCATTTTCTATTGGAAAATATCAAGATGAAATACTATGTGATGTGATACCAATGCATGCATGCCATATTCTTTTGGGATGACCCTGATAGTTTTATAGTTAAGTTATGCATGATGGATTCACTAATGGGTACTCTTTTGTGATGAATGAGAGACCAATATCTCTTGTACCATTTACTCTAATGCAAGTTTTTGAGGATCAATTGAAAAAGAAAAAGGCAAATGAACAGAAAATAGAAGAAAAAATGAAAGGAGAAATATCAAAGTTGAATAAAAAAAAAAGGGAAAAGCCAGAAGTGGAAAAACAAGAGAGTAAAAACAATTTTATTGCAAGAAAAAGTGAGATCAAGCGAGCTTTACTTTCACATCATGCTCTTATTGTACTTGTGCACAAGTACGCCTTTTTGAGTACTAACGATCTTATCGGACCTTTGCTGAGCAGTATTATTACTATTTTGCAAGAATTTGTGGATGTCTTCCCTGATGAGATACCACCTGGTTTGCCAACAATTCAAGGAATTGAACATCAAATTGATTTCATCCATGGAGCGACGATTCCCAACTAACCAGCATATAGAAGAAGTAACCTTGAGAAAACAAGGGAACTTCAACACCAAGTCCTAGAGCTGATGGAAAAGGGGTATGTTCGAGAGAGTATGAGTTCATGTGTTGTGCCAATGCTACTTGTACCTAAGAAGGACGAAACTTGGCGAATGTGCGTCGATTGTCGAGCCATCAACAATATCACAGTAAAGTATGCCACCCTATTCCTCATTTGGATGACATGTTAGATGAGTTGCATGGATCTTGTTTATTTTCGAAAATAGATCTTAAGAGTGGGTATCATCAAATTTGAAGGAAAGAAGGGGATGAATGGAAAATTGCATTTAAAACTAAACAAGGATTATATGAATGGTATGTTATGCCCTTTGGATTGACTAATGCACCTAGCACTTTAACGAGATTAATGAATCATGTCTTACATGCTTTTATTGGGAAGTCTATAGTTGTATATTTTGATAACATTCTAACCTACAACAAAACCATTAATGAACATTTAGCACATTTTAGAGTTGTGTTAGAAGCTTTAATGCAACATAACTTGTTTGCCAACTTGAATAAATGTGTCTTTTTTTTGGATAAACTTGTGTTTCTCGTATATATTATAAGTTCAGAAGGGATTGGAGTTGATGAGGAAAAGATTAAGGTAATTTGCGACTGGCCGACAACTAATTCGGTAAGTTAGGTAAGAAGTTTTCATGGATTAACTAGTTTTTATAGGCATTTTGTTCCTAATTTCAGTAGTTATGTTGCACCTCTTACTGCTGTTATAAAGAAAAATGTACTTTTTAAATGGGGTATTGAACAACAAAATGCATTTCAATTGATAAAGGAAAAATAAACTACTGCCCCATTGCTCTCATTGCCTAATTTTTCAAAAATATTTGAAATTGAGTGTGATGCATCAGGAGTAGGTATTGGAGGTGTATTAATGCAAGAGTGAATACTAATTGCATATTTTGGTGAAAAGTTTAGTGGAGCAACCCTTAACTATCCTACTTATGATAAGGAGATATATGCCCTTGTTTGAACTCTTCAAACATGGTAGCACTATCTATGGCCGAAAGAGTTTGTGATTCACATAGATCATGAATCTCTTAAGCATCTCAAAGGACAACACAAATTGAACAAATGCCATGCAAGGTGGGTTGAGTTCATTGAAATAGTCCCATATGTGATCAAGTACAAACAAGGTAAGGAAAATATAGTTGAAGATGCTCTATCGCGAAAGTACGCTATGCTTTCAATGCTTGATTCTAAATTGCTTGGTTTTGATTATATCAAGGATTTGTATGCAAATGATCCTGATTTCTGTGAAGTTTTTAGAAGTTATAGAAGTGGTGAGTTTGGGAAATTTTATTTACAAAATGAATTTATTTTTCGGGAAAACAAATTATGCATGCTTCAATCTTTTTTGTGTGAGTTACTTGTTAGGGAAGCACATGCTGGAGGACTTATGGGACATTTTGGAGTAGCTAAGACTATGGCGATAATGCATGAGCATTATTTTTGCCCCATATGAAAAAGGATGTTGAGAAAATTTGTTATCAATGCATTACATCTAAGTTGTCTAAGTCTAGGCAACAACCTCATGGCCTGTATATTCCTCTTCCGATTCCTAATGTATCTTGGATTGATATTTCCATTGATTTCATTTTAGGATTACCAAGAACTAAGAGGGGAAGGGATTTTGTGTTTGTGGTACTTGATAGGCTTTCGAAGATGGCACATTTCATTCCATGTCATAAAACTGATGATGCATCTAATGTTGCTGATTTGTTTTTTAGAGAAGTTGTCAGATTGCATGGTATGCCTATAACTATTGTTTCTGATTGTGATTCTAAATTCTTGAGTTACTTTTGGAAGACTTACAGATAAATTAGGAATCAAACTGTTGTTTTCAACAACATGCCACCCATAAATTAAAGGTAAAAAAGAAGTAGTAAATAAAACATTAAGTACTTTATTACGTTCTATAATAAAAAAGAATTTGAAATTATGGGAAGATTGCTTACTACATGTTGAATTTTCTTATAATTGTTTTGTTCATTCTACAACTAAATTTTTACCATTTGAGATTGTTTATGGTTTCAATCCATTAACCCATCTAGATCTAACTCCAATTCCTGTAGGTGAGTTAGTGAATTTTGATGGGAAGAGAAAAGCAGAGTCCGTGAAAGAAATGCACGAGAAGACAAAGATGCACATTGAACGGATGACTAAAGTTTATGAAAATCAAGAAAACAAGGGTCATAAAAGTATCATTTTTTAACCTGGCGATTAAGTATGGCTTCATATGAGGAAAGAACGATTTTTGGAGCAAAGACGATCAAAACTTCTTCCTAGACTAGATGGATCATTTCGAGTGTTGGAACACATTAATAATAATGCTTACAAGTTGGAGTTACCTCATAAGTATGATGTTAATGAAAGTTTCAATGTTACTGATTTAATGCCATTTGATGTAGGTGATGAAGGAACAAAAGATTTGAGGACAAATTATTTTCAAGAGGGGGAGAATGTTGTGAGTCCGACTAAAGAGAATATGAACTCACAAGTCCAATCAACCAAAACTACAATGGAGTTGAACATTTTGTCACCAAATGAGATGAAGGATCATTTGAGATTACAAGAGGGCCCAATCACAATACTAAGGGCTAAAAGATTCAAAGATGCTTTATATGAGCTGATTAAAGAGATTGCAAAAATTTCAAGTAGAACCCCAATAGAAGAGCCCAAGAGAAGGTTCAGATTTAATTAATAAGGAGAGATTTATTAATATAATAAATCTTTTAGGATATTAAATAATAATATTAGATATTTAGTTACTCAAGTTCAAATTTTTAAAGTAGTTATTTAAATATCCTAGATATTTATATTAGATATAATTGGCATGAAACCATAAGTTTCCTGTTTTTAGGCTTTCGGTTGTCATGAGTCTATAAAAGATACTCCATAGCATTTGAGAAAATACTTTTGAAAGTTCAATTTTGTGAGGTTTTATCTTTTTTCTCTCTTGAAAGAGCTTCACATCAAGTAGTCAAGCAATCAAGACTTATCAATAGGGTTTTCTAATAGTTCTTCTTAGAGGATTTAGGTGTGGCATCTACATATCTCATACCTTGTTTCTCAAATAAACAATGTTGTCACGCCTCGACCCAGTTTGGTCGGATCCCTGTGATCAACCCGCCACTCTTCTAGTTTATTAAAGGGTTTCCCCATATTGTAAACCGTAAAGAGTAAGACGTCTTTTAACCTGCACCTTTTCCTGGAATAGCATAATCAAAACTGTATGAAATTTAAAACAGAATCACAACCACTTCTACCCTCGGAATGAGTGGATGTACACGACATCCGACCCAAAATCCTGAAATCAATTCTTTGTGTTCGTATGAGGACAGAGACCTGATCCTGTCCCCACCCTGGTCTGATGCGCTTGGTGTTACTCCAAATTTCGCACAGACCCCTGGAACGACAATCTGCCTTTATACTCACCGGGTCGTCCAGGGCCCTTAGGATGCATCACTACCCCTCATGGGCGTCTTGATGATCACGTACTCATAGTGCATGCACAAACAATGTTTTCTCATATTGCCATGTAATCTTTGGCGCCACTAGTCCAACGGCCCCGACTCTTAACTCAACCTGCAATTGTTTGTCTTGACTAGTTCGTCGACCTGTCATGTCGCACTACCGCTAGTTGACTGAGCACGTCGGTCCTATCTTAGTACCATGGCCAAACAATTCACTTATTAATTTTTATGGCACATATATCATGTCCATTTACGAGCTTCTACTCGTACCAACTAGCCTTGGGCCTACTGGACGAGATTTTTAAAATTGGGAATTTTTCCCCCAAGTTCCAAAACCGAGGCCCCCAGCCTATAAGAGCTATTCGAGCTCCCGTCAAGAAGGTCTCCCAAATAGTTTAAGCATTGGCACAGAGTTAGGGGAGAACACTTTAGACAAAAATAAGTTTTTACCGTCCATTATACCAACCGGCATAAGGACAACTTTGTTCATAACCGATGAACGGGTTTTCAACTTCCTTCGAGGAAGTCTCATCATACCAACCGGGTATGATCTACTTACAACTGGAAAGTAGTTTTTCCACAAAATTTTCACATCACTTTATCTAAGCGGTGATGATTAAAATACCACTAAATAGTGAATTTTTATACCGAGGTACTTATCATCCCCAACCGGGTATGATATATATAATCCCACTCACAACCGGTAAGTGGTTTTAAATTTTAAGTTGTGCTCTTTATCCCAATCGAGTATGATGTTAGTAAACCCACTCACCCGTTAATGCCGTGAATTCCACTAGACCGGTTCTTTGTATTCACACGAGCTTATCCTTGTTGGCGTTCCCGGTACTTCATGTTCCAACATGATATGAACATCTCGTTTCATATTCCTTCGGCCTAATCGCCTTCATTCATTCCAAATGAATGAGAAAGTCAAACTTCTGTTTATTTGCAATTAGGTCCCTAAAGTTATTTCTCTTTAACTTTAAGTCCCTAATACCAGTTTTTCCTCAAATTAAATCCCAAAACTTCTAAAATATATCATAGGATCTCAATTTATTCCATTTCACAAAAAGGGCATTAATTTCCCAAATTTCTAATTTGGTCCTCCAACTTTTCTAAAATTACCATGTTGCCCTTCCTTTACAAAAATGGTAAGTTTTGCCCCAAAAATTCCAAAATTTCTTAATTGGTCCTCCAACATTATTTTCATGCCCAATTGGCCCTCCATTTCATAAAATTTCATTTTGGTCCTTCGAATTTCAAAAATCCCCAAATTTCAACTCTTCAACACTATCGAATTTGATTTCATCAAATTGATCGATCAAACCCTTCTAATTGTTGAAATTGAGTTCCTAGATGTTCATACGATTCTAAGCAACTTTAAATTGTATATTTTAATGTCGGAATGAGCTCAAATGGAGCTTTGCCAAAAAATAGACTGTAGAGAGAGAAAGCTTCGATTTCTCACCGGTGAGGACATGGCGGTCCGAGCTTTTGATCTGGGCAGATAGCTCTCATCTTGAGGTTAATCCTAGAATCAAGAATCGTATCAATTGATGCCGAATTGAGTTAGAATTTCATCATTGAAATTTTGTTGGTTCTCTCTCTAGCACTGGCCGAAAATTGCAGAGAGGAGCCAAATTGACTTACCTTTCAGTCCTAATTCGGTCATGGGAGGGCCGAGGAAGTGTTGGGAAGGCTTGGTTTGGCCTAAGGAGTACTCAAAATGGCCAATTTCAACTCGGCCGAAACATGGCAGCTTCGGTCCACCGGAGCTGCTTCACTGTTTCATCACGTCGGCGTCTCGGAGTGAACGGAGACTACAGATGTGTAGCTGACTTCTCCCCGGTTCTAAAGAACCCGACCTCGCCTTGTTTGGCTTAGAAAAGACCCCATGTCGGAGCTATGGTTCGAGCTTCACCGGAAAATGGAGCAGTTGAGAGAGAATGGAGTTTTCAGGTGTGGAGAGGATGAATGGGGAGGGGCTCTTTATATATGGAGCTTGGAGACCTGTTGTCGTTCGTTTGGCACCGTTATTGCTGACATTGAAGATCTGAAACGTCCTAAACATAACTATTTCTTCTTCGTCGGCATTGCTTCAGTTTCCCGACGAGTGAACAGTGTTGTCATCCTAAGGAAGAAGATGACACTATTCTGAACTGGACCGGACCGGTCCAAACTGGGTTCAAAGCTTAAACTGGCCGGTTCACCCCCCATTCGATCAAGTTTTTCAAATCTAAAAATTTCTAAATTCACCTAAATTCATTCTCTAACCAATGGCAGCCTCAAATCTCCAATTTTAATTATTTAAGCTACTTAGAAAAATGAATTTAGGATTCAATTCAATAGTGGTTCAAACCGGTTCGGATCCGGTTCATCTGAACCGGTTTGGTTTTCATCCCCTATTCCTTCACAAGTCCATTTCCATGGCTTTTGTGACTCCTTGGGTCACTTAGGGTCCATAAAATTCCCGGTTTACCATCTCTTTGTCAATTCCGATTCATAAACTGGCTTGGTCCTTAAATTGGTTCAATCCGGTTCAGGTCCTGTTCACCCGAACTGGTCTAGTTTTTCTCTCACACTTTTTTCTAAGGTTTCCTCCCAAGGTTTATGAATTTCTTTGGAGTATAATGGAGTTGAATTCCTTTGTTTTGCCCAATGTCTATCGATTCTGGTTCAAGAACCTACTCGGTTCATAAACCGGTTCAATCCTGTTGGACCCGATTCATTCAAACTGGTCTAATTTTCCTCTTCCAATTCATCCTAAGGTTCTTTTCCATAGTATTTTGAACCCTTTGGATCACCTGGGAGTTGTAAATTCCTAAATTTCCTATTCAAAATTTATTGGGTTTATGAGCCGGTTCGGTTTTCTCACTTGGTTTGACCAGTTCTCTTCCCGGTTTTCCTTCGCTCAAAAGGGCGGGGTTTACAACTCTCCCCTCCTTTTAGTATTTTTGTCCCCAAAACTTAGTTAGCAACCTTGCATGAGCAATCATTTCCTTTGATGCCCCTTTGGTGTTTGCTTAAGATGCAAATTTTTCTCTCGTCCTTTCAATTAGCCCCTTTTACAACCTTCACTTAAGGAATTCTTTTTCTTTTATATTATTTACTCCCTCCATGGAGTTTGTCATAACTAGACATACCTTACCTCAGGGTATGTTCTTAGATTTTATCTCTCTCTTTGCTTAGAGCAATATTCTTCCCCTTGAGGTTCTGTACTCGAGATTGGAAATTCCAAGATAACTAACCATTTTCGTGCCTAGTTAACCGCTTGGTCATTGAATCCCTTAGCTCGTTGTCCTATAGAGCATTTCGTACTTATTTCCACAGATTTCTTTATCATCACCTTTTCGTCCCATTTCGACTCTTCCTTCATTCGTTGCTCATTATAAATTGGTCCAAGTTATGTTTGACTTTGTCATGCTTATGAACCGACTCTTCCTTATTATAAGTCATGTTTTCATCAGGAGCATTGGGTTTTCTTGTCCCTTACATCATGACATTTTCTAGATCTTATCTCTATATCCATTAGATCTCCAAAACACTTCATTTAGGTTTATTCCTTATTTTTCAACCTCTCAAGGATTGCATAACTTCATTCCTCTTTTCCTCTGGTAGTATTCCTCGACTACCTTTACCGTAATTAACTCAATTTACATAACTGTGTCAGTTCTCCTTACCCAATCATCCCTTTTTAACTTCCTTATTGAGTATTTCCGGTTCCAATTATTTGATCTTCAGATGTTTTACTGACATGCTGGGACTCATCCATTCTTAGGTTCATCATCACTCTCAATAACTTCCTTTACTCAAGGATTTCGTTTGGCCTTAATCCTCTCTTACTTGTTTGTAACCACTTCATAGTTCATTATTCCCATTTGATCCTTTTCAGTCTATTGTTTTGTTTTGGGGAGTTCCCTTTTTACGTTTCATTCACTAATTTGTCCCTCAAGATAGAGACTTTCGTTCTAGGAGCTACATGTTCAGCCTTCTTACCATTGTTTGAAGGTTTCCTTTTCTCCCTTTCTTCGTACCCTTATCTGTGTTAGGGTCTCTATTTTGCTTTGGATCCTTCTCCATCCACAACTTTTGTTTTATCCCTTGTTCCTTACATAGGACACTTCCGATTATTAGTTTTGTTCAATGCATTCTACACTATGCTTGATTGTCCACTCTTTAAACTTCGTATGCGTGTGTGGGATATGACCCGTCTTACCAATTGTGGCTATTCCTTCTTACCTACACCCTATTAGGGGACTTACTTTTCCAACATCTTCTCGAACATTTTTCCTCTATTACCTGAGTATGGGTTGTCCAATCATTCATACTTATCACAGCATCTTTTGATGCTAACCCGTTAAATAATTCCTGTTAAGGAGGGTTCACATCCTCCTTATTTCAAAATCTCTTGTTCGCCCTTCTTGAGGCTCACTTAACTGTTCCAAGACTTTAAAATATAAATCTGGTTTTGACCATCCATTTCTTTAAGGATTTCCCTTCGTTCTTCTCTTCCTACGTTTTGGCCTTTTCACTTCTCCCATCTTTGTTGTGGTTTAAATTCATGATTCTTTCAAAAACCAGTTCTTTAGCTGTCTTCTTCTTTTTATTTTTTTTTGGTCCAATTGCATGGGCAACTGTATCACTTGTTCTTCATGCCCATCCCATTGTCCTTCAGAGAGTGTAGTCTTTACTACATCTCATCCTTTCTTAGGGTTTTGTTCATTTTCTTTGGCTGTCCACCGTTACCAGTTTCTTCTTTCTACTCGTTTCTTTTGAAATTATTTCTTGAAACTCCTGCTCTTTCTCCAAACGGATCATATTGGGACATCACGATACTTCCTTGGTAGGATTCTTTCCTTTTCGCTTGATATTCTTTTTTTTTTGTACATTTGCTCGAGGGGATTTTTACCCTTAAATGACATCCCTTGATGTCGTCTTCTCCTGTTTACCTTTACTCCACAATTCTTGCAGACACATCTTGTATACTCTATCCACATCTTCATTCGTACCCAGTACCTGTCTACCTCTTTAGGTAGCGTACAAATCTTTCTTATTTCAAGTTTTCTTGACCATTATGTGAGAGGCTTGCCTATTCCTTTCTTTGCTTGAGTTTTAGTTGTTAATTGTCCCTTTGTCCTTTTAAGGATTTCTTTCATCCCTCTTTTCTCCAATATTTGGCCTTTCCACCTCTTCCTTCTTTGTTGGAGTTTACTCTATAACCCTCACGAGAGTAGTTCGTTACCTGTCCCACCCCTACTTTTCACCTTGTTTTGTTTTCTTGAGGCAGTTGTCTCTCTAATCTCCTTGTCCTTAATGATCCTTCCAGAGTTCCCTTTCATAGCGTATTCCTTCTCTTCTTCACTCTAATAGTGTCATTCCCTAGAGTTCCGGGGGACGTTTTTCTGTGTTTGCCTCTTATGAGAGGGTTCTTAGTATGCTTCTCATGTACCTTATCCCTATTCATGAGGTATCCTTCTCAGTTTGACCTTCTTACTAATTTTTTGCATTCACCTCGTCATTTCTTGACCTCTTGGTGAACCGTTTACGTAACTCGCTCCATGGTATCGGTGTCCAATCCTTCATGTCCTTCGTGACCTTTGAAGAGGTATTGCCTTGAATCTATGAGGTGTGGAACACCCCTTCTTTCCTTATACTTATACTAGTCCGTCTTGGTACTTGTCCTTAATAGTGTTGAGCACTTTCTCGAGTAGTATTCCTCTTGTCCTCACCTTGTAACATGTTATTTCTTTGCCCAGTAGTCATTATCGAAGTTCTCACTCTTTCGTCTCCTTGTCAATTTCCTTGGCGAGCCTTCTCTGCCTAATAATCTTCCCCTAAGAGTTCTCCTAGACTCTTTAGTCTTTTGGTTCATTTCCTTATTTGGGATGGGATTCTCCTCGGTCCCCGAGGTTTGTTTGGTTACTTTTCTTGAGGCAATCATCCTATAGTTGAGACATAGGCTTACATCCTTGCTTAGAGACATGGTTTCAGGAACTTAGAATTCTTCATTAATGGAGATGGAGTACAATATGTTAGGGTCTTAACCATATTACAAAGAGGTGGTCATGAAATAGGTAGAGGACTACGGGGTGTGTGCTAAGCATCCTCCATGGTAAGGTTATAAGCCCTAACTGGTGTTCCTGGTCTCAGGCTTGGCTTCTTTTGTACTCGGGGTGTGACCTCAACAGGTCCAAGCATCATCCTCTTGGATACTTTGTCATTTGGTCCTTGGGGATTTCTACCATGCCCCAGGCATTTGGGAAGCTTCTAGAGTTGTCTTCCTATGAGGACAGGGTGCTGAGAAGAGTCATCCCTAGTTTTCTTAGTTGCTCTCCTAGGAGCCATCTGTAAATTTTAGGAGAAATCCTATTAGTTACTATATTTTCTAGTCTTGAATATATATTTGAGGAACTTGGCTTTGATCCCCATGATCCCCGTGTCACGCCCCAACCCGGTTTGGTCGGATCCCCGTGATCAACCCGCCACTCTCTTGATTTATTAAAGGGTTTCCCTCATTGTAGACCGTAAAGAGTAAGGCATCTTTTAACCTGCACCTTTTCTTGGAATAGAATAATCAAAACTGCATGAAATTTAAAACTTTACACACCTATCTTACAGGCATCTTTATTTGACGGTCTTTAAGAGTAGGCTTTCCGGGATTTCCTGAAAGGGATATAAGGGAGGGGGTGAGTATGACTACTCAGTGAATGGGTTTTTCAAATGTCTACATTTAACTTTTAAGAAAAAATGATTATATGGAGTGTGTCAGACTCCTTTTTTTTCAAAAATCCCTTCATTTAAAAATTCAGGTTTTTCCATTATTTCTTAGTTACCATGGTGTGTCATCACCCAACACATATCCTTCATCATGAAGGTTACACACATTCGCAAGTCAGTATCACTACTGAACCCGCTAGTAGCTTCGGAGCGACTTTTCCTGCCACACAAATAGAAGCACGACCACTTCTACCGTGAGAATGAGTGGATGTACGTGACATCCGACCCACAATCCCAAAATCACTTCTTCATGTCCGTATGAGGACAGAGACCTCATCATGTTCCCACCCCAGTCTCATGCGCTTGGTGCTACTCCAAATTTTGCACAGACCCCTGGAACGACAATCTGCCCTTATACTCACCAAGTCATCCATGGCCCTTAGGATGCATCACTACCCCTCATGGGCGTCTTGATGATCTCGTACTCATAGTGCATGCACAAACAATATTTTCTTATATTGTCATGTAATCTTTGGTGCCACTAGTCCAACGGCCTTAACTCTCAACTCAACCTGCAGTTGTTTGTCTTGACTAGTTCGTCGACCTGTCATGTCGCACTGCCACTAGTTGACTGAGCATGTCGGTCCTATCTTAGTACCATGGCCAAACAATTCACTTATTAACTTTTATGACATATATATCATGTTTTTTTACGAGCTTCTGCTCATGCCAACTGGCCTTGGGCCCACTGTACGAGATTTTTAAAATCGAGCATTTAGCCTCCAAGTTCCAAAACTGAGGCCCCCGGCCTATAAGAGCTATTCGAGCTCCTGTCAAGAAGGTCTCCCAAATAGTTTAAGCATTGGCACACAATCAGGGGAGAACACTTCAGACAAAAATAAGTTTTCACTGTCCATTATACTAACCAGTATAAGGACATCTCCGTTCATAACCGATGAACGGGTTTTCAACATCCTTCGATGAAATCTCATCATAACAACCGGGTATGATCTACTTACAACCGGTAAGTAGTTTTTACACAAAATTTTCACATCACTTTCTCTAATTGGTGATGATTAAAATACCACTAAACAGTGGATTTTTATACCGAGGTACTTATCATCCCGAACCGGTTATGATATATATAATCCCACTCACAACCGAAAAATGGTTTTAAATTTTAAGTTGTGCTCATCATCCCAAACGAGTATGATGTTAGTAAACACACTCACACGCTAATGCTGTGAATTCCACTAGACCGGTTCTTTGTATTCACGCGAGCTTGTCCTTTCTGGTGTTCCTGGTACTTCGTGTTCCTACACGATATGAACATCTCGGTTCATTATCCTTGGGCCTAATTTCCTTTATTCATTCCAAATGAATGAGAAAGTCAAAATTCCATTTATTTGCAATTAGGTTACTAAAGTTATTTCTCAATTTTAAGTCCCTAACGCGAGTTTTTTCTCAAATTGAGTACCGAAACTTCTAAAATTTATCATAGGACCTCAATTTATTCCATTTCACAAAAAGAGGATTAATTTCCCAAATATCCAATTTGGTCCTCCAACTTTTCCAAAATTACCATGTTGCCCCTTCCTTTACAAAAATGGTAAGTTTTGCCCAAAAAATTCCAAAATTTCTTAATTGGTCCTCCAACATTATTTTCATGCCCAATTGGCCCTCCATTTCATAAAATTTCATTTTGGTCCTTCGAATTTCAAAAATCCCCAAATTTTCCCCAAATCTTCCCCAAATTTTAACTTTTCAACACTACTGAATTTGATTTCATCAAATTGACCAATCAAACACTTCTAATTGTTGAAATTGGAGTTGAAATTGAGTTCCTACATGTTCATACGATTCTAAGCAACTTTGAATCGTAGATTTTAACGCTAGAACAAGCTCAAACGGAGCTTCGCCGAAAAATAGACTGTAGAGAGAGAAAGCTTTGATTTCTCACCGGTGAGGGTATAGCAATCCGAGCTTTTGATCTGGGCAGATAGCTCTCATCTTGAGGTTCATCCTAGAATCAAGAATCGCATCAATTGATGCCGAATTGAATTAGAATTTCATCATTGAAATTCTGTTGGTTCTCTCTCTAGCACCGGCCAAAAATTGTAGAGGGGAGCCAAATTGGCTTACCTTTCAGTCCTAATTCGGCCGTGGGAGGGCTGAGGAAGTGTTGGAAAGGCTTGGTTTGGCCTGAGGAGGGCTCGAAATGGCTGATTTCAACTCGGCCAAAACAGGGCAGCTTTGGTCCGCCAAAGCTGCTTCATTGTTTCATCACTCCGGAGACTCTCAGAGTTAACGGAGACTACAGATGTGTAGCTGACTTCTCCCCAGTTCTAAAGAACCTGACCTCGCCTTGTTTGGCTCAGAAAAGACCCCATGTCAGAGCTCTGGTTCGAGCTTCACTGGAAAATGGAGCAGTTGAGAGAGAATGGAGTTTTCATGTGTGGAGAGGATGAATGGGGAGTGGCTCTTTATATAGGGAGCTAGGAGATCCGTTGGTCGTTCATTTGGCACTGTTATTGCTGACATTGAAGACTTGAAATGCCCCGAACAGAAGCGTTTCTTCTTTGCCGGCATTTCTTCAATTTCTCGATGAGTGAACAGTATTGTCATCCTGAGGAAGAAGATGACACTGTTCCGAACCGGACCAGACCGATCCGAACCGGGTTCAAAGCTTAAACTGGCCAGTTCACCCCCCATTCGATCGAGTTTTTCATATCTAAAAATTTCTAAATTCATTCTCTATCCAATGGTGGCCTCAAATCTCCAATTTGAATTATTTAAGTCACCTAGAAAAATGAATTTAGGATTCGGTTCAATAGTGGTTCAAACCGGTCCAAACCGGTTCGGATCTGGTTCACCTAAACCGGTTTGGTTTTCATCCCCTATTCCTTCACAAGTCCATCTCCATGCCTTTTGTGAATCCTTGGGTCACTTAGTGTCCATAAAATTCTCGGTTTACCATCTCTTTATCGATTCCGGTTTATAAACCAGCTTGGTCCTTAAACTAGTTCAATCGGTTCGGGTCCGGTTCACTCGAACCGGTCTGGTTTTTCTCTCCCACTTTGTTCTAAGGTTCATGAATTTCTTTGGAGTATAGTGGAGTTAAATTCCTTTGTTTTGCCCGATCTCTATCGGTTCCGATTCATGAACCGACACGGTTCATAAATTGGTTCAATCCTATTGGACCCAGTTCATCCAAACCGGTCTAATTTTCCTCTTCCAATTCATCCTAAAGTTCTTTTCCATAGTATTTTGAACCCTTTGGATCACCTGGGAGTTGTAAATTCCTAAATTTCCCATTCAAAATTTATCAGGCTTGTGAATCGGTTCGATTTTCTCACTTGGTTTGACTGGTTCTCTTCCCGATTTTCCTTAGCTCAAAAGGGCGGGGTTTACAAAATGTATATTTTCATCTTTTTATACTTACGTCGTGAAAGTTTTAGGGTCTTGCCATATTTGGTGTAAGGTGTCATCAATATATTGGCGAGGTTTGCATCAACCATAGCATAGACTACAAGTCGAATGGCTCAAGACCGATGTCTCTAGGGGCGAAGTAAACTACGAGACTCAAAAGGGGAAAGTACGGGTAATATAATAGATGATCATGCTAGGTGGTTTAAGTGGGAACTTTTGGGTTGTAAGTCATGTAGTAATATGATATTTATATCTCCATTCACTAAGGTGTGAGTTCACCATCTCCCCTAAACATGTTGCACACTAAGCCAAGAATGCTCGAGATAGAGAAGGGAATAAACTTCACGAGGCATACATCCACCCAAGGTAACCTCATACCCAACCCACGAAAGATATTTATATTTTATCATATTACTATGATTTGATATATCATTTTTTGGACTAACATGTTAAACTTTAAAATAATATTTTTAAATTTCTGTATTGTTTTACCAGTGTTTTGTCAAAAAACTTGGTCACTCTAATTCTTATTAGTGTGAATGTACCCACCATAGTAGTTATCGACGGGGATTGACGGAAGAGTACGGGTGTCCAGTCGATAGAATCGAGTCGTGGTGTGACACAAACGAACTCAAGTTTGGTATTTCTCTTTAATCGGGCAGACCACGAACTGAGTTTCTAGTATCGAGTCGATAAGGGTACAAGCACACTACCTTTAATACAATTTAAGAAAATATTGTGTATCGATAAAAAATTAAATATGTTAAATATTATAAAATTTTCAAACTTATAAACCCATTACATTGTTTTTATTTTATCAAATGTTGTATAATATTATCAACTATTTTGTTCTTATATAATTTGAATTGTTATAATCTTAACTTGATAAAGTTTCATTATATATTTAAATTATTTACATTAATTAGATTTATTATTTAAAAATATTTTGTAAGATAATATTTTTTTAAATATGGAGAATTTAATAAATTTACTATAAATTCATCTTATATATTAAGATTTTTATATCAAATCCCAAAAAATTACAATATTTTTGCTCATTTTTATTATTATCAATGATGAAATATTAAAATAAATAATAAAAATATTCCAATATACCCAAATTTTATGATATATAAGTTCCACTTGTCAATTTAGTGACACCAAATTTTGGCCGTTGGCTAAGAATAAACTAAATATACTATTTTTAAAATATATATACACATACAAAATTATTTTGAAAGACGAATGACTCCAATATAAAAAATTACAAAATATATTATTGCACATGCTATTTTCCCATCATAATGATTTTTTTTGTATTATGTGCACCTCTATTCACAAATGTGTGAGAGGGAGGCTGATGTATCAGGACGAGTGATATTCAAAATGTCAACTTTACTTGACACAATATTTGATTTCGGACAAATACTACTTGATGTGAAGCTTATTGTTGGAAAATATATATTTGAGGACCGAAGTGTTTATCAGTTGATTTCTCCATCAAACATTCAAGAACTTGGAGATATCTATAATGCAGAGGTGGGTCCATCATATATAATAAGAGATCTACCGATTACACTAAAAGATCTACATATTATATTAAGAAATCTATAGATTACACTAAAAGATTTACATATTACACTATCTCGGATTCAGTCACAACCTCTGGCAAAATACTCGAGTCTACTCGAATTAAAGAGAATAAATGAATAGACAAGTCCATACCAAAAGATATGTCTATATTAAAAGACATGTCCTTAATATTTGTACTCTTACATATATTATAAATTTAGAAAATTTTAATTATTGTAACACACTTGTGAATCAATATACATTTAGTATATTTTCTCTATTCTTTATGGTATCAGAGCCGTATTATTCTACAGCATTTCGATCATATGCTACCAAAAGGTCAATTCAAGACTAATATCAAATCTAGAAGGTTCAATTAAAGTTTCTGCTATCACTAAGCCCCTACTTCAGAAGTCATCTCCAACTACTCCAAGTACAGTTAATGTGATACTTGTATTTCTCCAACATTTATGATCTGAAGTCTTCATAAGACAATTCTCCTATTTCAATTTTCTATTTATTGAAGCAATTATCTCATAAGTCTCTACACCAAATATGCATTCACCAGTTATTAATATTCTAAGCAATATCCCGACTTTACCAATCAAATTGGACGGAGCCAACTATTTCTTATGGTGTAACAACATAATGCCATTGTTGGAGACATATCAACTACTAGGGTATGTTGATGGCACAATTCTAACACCCTCACCAAGTCTTTCTGGTCAAAAAGAAGACAATTCAACTACTATCATCAATCATGCTTATACTTCTTGGAAGATTTATGATCGTCTTTGTTTATCCACAATTTTGAGATCTCTCACTACTTAAGTTAATCTTCAAGTTATCGGCATTCAAAATTCACTCGACATTTGGGAAAAATTGGAAACTCTCTACTCCAACCAAGTTCGTGCCCAAACCAACTTGCTTGATGATCAATGGCGGGATTTGTACAAAGGCGATCGCACCATGGTCGTTTATCTCACTGCGATTGCAAGTCTGGCTACTAGTTTTGCTCAAATTGGAGGTCCTAAAACCGAAGCTCAAATCAAGGATCACATTCTTGTTGGACTAGATGATGAATGGGAGGCACTATGTCTTGCCCTCACACCAACTCTCACACACCTCAGTCTCGACGAGCTCAAATCTATGCTATTGAGTGAAGAAGCAAAAAAAGATTACAAGAAAACTCGGGGACTTATTTTAGGATCAGTATTTGACCCCCCAGGTGTTGGTACTCATCAATTTGCCAATGTCGCCTTTTCACACACACACCGATGAGATCAAGCTCTTATGTTCTCATCTAACTGTCAACCATGCTACTCATCGGGCACTCCCACACAACTCAGATGCAATAATCGCCACAATGGGAAAAGAGATTGCACATTTATCCAAAATCACAATTCGTGGGGTTCTTCTAGCTCTCGTGGACTTCAACAACGAAAAGAGTCTATGTAAACCCCGCACATTTGAGTTAAGGAAAATTGGGAAAAGAACCGGTCAAACCGAATAAGAAAACCAAATCGGTTTACATTTGGGAATAAGCAATATGAAAATTTACAACTTTCGGTTGATCCAAAGGATTTATTAAACAATGGAAAAGAAACTTAAGACAAACTAAAAAACAAAAACCAAATTGGTTCAGGTGAACTAGATTCTATAAGAACTTCAAAGTTAAGCATGCTTACTTGATAGTAGTATGAGGATGGGTGACCTCCTGGGATAAATAGCCATCAATTAATATATATTTAATTATTGGAATTAATACCAATAATTTAATACTAAAATTAAATTATTGGAATTAATACCAATAATTTATGACAATATTAATACTAGTAATAAATCTCGCCCATTTAATACACGAGTTTTACGACTATATAAAGAGGTAATCCCCATTTCATTCTCCTCACACCTGAACACTTCTCTCTCTCTCTATTGCTCCATTTCCCGGTGATACTCGAACTAGAGCTTCGACTTGAACAAAGGTAGGGCTCTTTAGAACCGGGGAGAAGATAGTTATCTGATAGCAAACTCCAGTCAATCCGAGAATCGTTGGACAAGCGCTGACGTGATGGAATAGTGAAGCAACTCTGGCGGACCGAAGCTGCCCTATTTCGGCCAAGCTGAAATTGGCCATTTCAAGCCCTCCTTAGGCCAAACCAAGCCCTCCCAAAACTTCCTCAGCCTTTCCATGGTCGAATTAGGACCGAAAGGTAAGCCAATTCGGCTCCCCTTTATAATTTTCGATCGGTGCTAGAGAGAGAGTCGACCGAATTTCAATGACGAAATTCTAATCCAATTCCGCATCAATTGATACAATACTTGATATTAGGATGAACCTCAGGACGAGACCTATCTGCCCAGATCGAAAGCTCGGACTGTCGTGCCTTCACCGGTGAGTAATCGAAGCTTTCTCTCTCTACAGTCTGTTTTCCGGCAAAGCTCTGTTTGAGCTCGTTCCGACGTTAAAATCCGCGATTCAAAGTTTCTTAGAATCGTATGAACATACAGGAACTCAATTTCAACTCCAATTTCAATAATTAGAAGTGTTTGATCGGTCAATTTGATGAAATCAAATTCGGTAGTGTTGAAGAGTTGAAATTAGGGGAAATTTTGGGGATTTTCAAAATTCAAAGGGGCCAAAATACAATTTTATGAAATTGAGGGTCATTTGGGCATGAAAATAATGTTAGAGGACCAATTGAGGAATTTTGGAAATTTTGGGGAAAAACTTACCATTTTTGTGAAAGAAGGGCAAAATGGTAATTTTGGAAAAATTGGGGAACCAAATTGGAAATTTGGAAAATTAAACCCCTTTTTGGTGAAATTGAATAAATTGAGGTCCCACGATAAATTTTAAAAGTTACGGGACTCAATTTGTGGAAAAACTGACATTAGGGACTTAAAGTTAAAGAGAAATAACTTTAGGGACCTAATTGCAAATAACTAAAAGTTTGGGTTTTCTCATTCATTAATGAATGAAGGTTGTTATGCCGAGTAATAATGAACAAGGTTGTTTATATCATGTAGGAACGTTAAATACCGGGAACGCCAGCAAGGACAAGCTCACGTGAATACAAAGAACCACTGTTTAGTGGTATTTTAATCATCACTACTTAGAGAAAGTGATGTGAAAGTTATGCGAAAAAAAAATACTTACGGGTTGTAAGTAGATCATACCCGGTTGGTATGATAAGACTTCCTCGAAGGAAGTTGAAAACCCGTTCATCGGTTATGAACGGAGATGTCCTTATACCGGTTGGTATGATGGACAGTAAAAACCTATTTTTGTCGGAAGTGCTCTCCCCTGACTGTGTGCCAATGCTTAAACAATTTGGGAAACCTTCTCGACGGGAGCTCGAATAGCTCTAATAGGCTGGGGGCCTCGGTATTGGAACTTGGAGGCTAAATGCCCGATTTTGAAAATCTCGTACAGTGGGCCCAAGGCCAGTTGGCACGAGTAGGAGCTCGTAAATGAACATGATATATGTGTCATAAAAATTAATAAGTGAATTGTTTGGCCATGGTACCAAGATAGGATCGACATGCTCAATCAACTAGCAGCAGTGCGATATGACAGGTCGACGGACTAGTCAAGACAAACAGCTGCGGGTTGAGTTGAGAGTCGGGGCCGTTGGACTAGTGGCACCACATATTACATGGTAATATAAGAAAACATTGTTTGTGCATGCACTGTGAGTACGGGATCATCAAGACGCCCATGAGGGGTAGTGATGTGTCCTAAGGGCACTAGACGACCTGGTGGCTATAAGGGCAGTTCATCGTTCCAGGTGTCTGTGTGAAATCTGGAGTAGCACTAAGCGCATGAGACCAGGGTGGGGACAGGATGAGGTCTCTGTCCTCATACGGACACGAAGAAGTGATTTCGGGATTGTGGGTCTGATGTCACATACATCCACTCATTCCCAGGGTAGAAGTGGTCGTACTTCTATCCAGGTGGCAGGAAAAGTCGCTCCGAAGCCACTAGCGGGTTCAGTAGTGATACTGACTTGCGAATGTGTGTAACCTTCATGATGAAGGATGTGTGTTGGGTGATAACACACCGTGGTAACTAAGAAATAATGGAAAAATCCATATTTTTAAATGATGGGGTTTTTTAAAACAAAGGAGTCTGGCACACTCCATATAAATATTTTTCTTAAAAGTCAAAAGCTTTTAAAAACCCATTCACTGAGTAGTCGTACTCACCCCCTCCCTTATATCCCTTTTAGAAAATCCCAGAAAGCCTCCCCTTAAAGACCGTTAACTAAGATGCCTGTAAGACAGGTATGTAAAGTTTTAAATTTCATACAGTTTTGATTATGCTATTCCAGGAAAAATGTGCAAGTTAAAGGACGCCTTACTCTTTACGGTTTACGATAAGGGGAAACCCTTTAATAAACCGAGAGAGTGGCGGGTTGATCACGAGGATCCGACCAAACCGGGTCGGGGCATGATAGTCTATCCCATCTCATTGGAATAGGCATATTCCATCATCAACTGGATCTAATTCTCCTCTACACCATGCGCGCAATTTTCAGACCCATAATTGTACACCTATCTGCCAAGTTTGTCATGAACCCGGACATGTAGCTACAGAATGTCCACAATTCCCGACCAATTATCAGAATTCTCGTATCAATGTTGTCCAGAACACAGATGTCGGTGCACACACACTTGATTGGTACATTGATTCGGGTGCCTCCAATCATGTAACCAATGATATCTCACATTTGTCATAACAAGAGGACATAACTCATCCAGATCAACTGCTCATAGGCGACGGTTCAGGTTTAAAAATTTCTTCTATTAGTTCTACTTCATTTTCCACTCCTACTAAATAATTCTCTCTAAATAAAGTATTTTATTTCCCTAGTGTAGCCATGAACTTACTCTCAGTCTCTCAATTTACCTAAGACAATTCTTGCTACTTTGAATTTCATTCTCTTTTTTTTGTTGTAAAGGATCGTCTCACCCATGAGCTCGTAAAGGCGGATTGTACTACCTGTGTGCGACATATTTATTAAGAGTTAGTCCTCGTGTATTAAGTGTTCAGTTACTCCGTACTATTTGGCATGTTAGACTTACTGCCCCTAATATTGTTTCTCATGTCTTATCTAAGAATTCAATGAAAAGTAATTTTGTTGATTCTCAATTTTGTGATTCATGCTTGTTAGGTAAAATCATTCAAAAACCTTTTCAATTAACTCATCATAAAAGTATTTATCCTTTTCAACTTATGTATATTGATATTTGGGGACCTGCACCAATCAAATCACATACCGGTCATATTTATTATATTTATTTTCTTAATGATTATAACAAATATTCTTGGTATTTTGTTATGAAAAATCGTTCTGATGTTCTCCAAATTTTTCGTACTTTTCGTTTACAAGTTGAAAACTTTTTTGATAAAAAAATTAAATCTCTTCAAACTGATGGTGCAAAGGAATTTTTGTCATCTGCCTTTCAAAATGAATTACACACTAATGGAATTAATCATCGAATTTCTTGCCCACATACACCACAACAAAATGGTTCCGCCGAAAGAAAACATAGATTGTTGATATGGGACTTACACTTTTACTACATTCTCATCTTCCTATGAAATTTTGGGATTTTGCATTTGAAACAGCTATATATCTCATTAACCAACTATCCACTCGCTTCCTTAAATTCAAATCTCCATATCACATTCTTCATCAAATATCACCTAATTATATTTTTTTACGAGTTTTTGGGTGTTTGTATTTTTCATACCTACATCCATACCAAGATCATAAACTTCAATCTCATTCCAAGGCATGTGTTTTTCTTGGCTATCCTACTTAATTTTTAGGATATCATTGTCTCAATCCTCAAACAGAACGTATATTCATTTGTCGAACTGCTCACTTTGATGAGACTAGATTTCTCTTTTATAAATGTTAATCTGCAGGTAGCGCATCCCTTACAACTCCTGGTAACTACATTCCCTCTCTACCTTTATTTTCATATCCCTTTCCCTCTTTACCTGAACATGTTGCACCAGTAACAGTTTCTGATGAGTTATCCTTCTCAACACCTAGTGTTCCACCCCTACCTACATCTCCAGACATAATCTCCGTCGATGTTGATGGGTCTTCTCCCGTCTCGCCACCCCGTTGCATGCTCACCAGGTCTTAAGATGGCACCTTACCTCCACGACAATTTAAAATTGATCTTATTGTATTCCTTATTTCCTCTATTCATGAGCCATGAACTTTTAAACAAGCTCAAACACAACCTTGTTGGGTTGATGCTATAAATTATGAATATGCAGCTCTTTTGAAGAACCACACATGGGATTTAGTGTCCCCTCCAGATGGGTCTACAAACTCAAACACCATCCAGATGGGACTCTTGCATGTTATAAAGCTCATTTTGTTGCACAAGGATTCTTTCAACAGGAAGGACTCGACTATGATGATATTTTCAATCCGGTAATTAAACCAGTCACCATTTGGGTTATTTTGTCACTTGTCATCTCCTATAATTGGCCAATTCGACAACTTGATGTTGATAATGCATTTATTCACGGCCATCTCAATGAAGAAATTTATATGAAATAACCACCAGGCTATATAGATCCATCATATCTTGATCACGTCTGTCTCCTTCGCCGCTCATTATACGGATTGAAGCAAGCTCATCGGGTCTGGTTTCTCCAATTGAGTACGTTCTTGTTAACACTTGGTTTTGAAGCTTTTGTTGCGAATACCTCTCTTTTTATCTACCATACCCCTCAATTTGTCATATTCCTCCTAGTGTATGTGGATGATATTATTCTCATTGGCTCACCTAATGCTCCTCTAACGTCTATTGTGTCTGCTCTCAAAAGAAATTTTCTATTAAGGATCTTGGGTCCCTTCATCATTTTCTTGGGATTGAGGTACATTCCCATTCTTGAGATCTCATCTTGACTCAACAGAAGTATATTCATGATATTCTTACAAAAGCATCAATAACCGACTGCAAACCTGTCTTTACACTAGTAACTCTCGGATCTAGACTATCTTTATATGATGGTACTTCATTAGATAATCCTCGAATCTACAGGCAAGTCGTTGGTTCTCTTCGATATTTAACATTGACTCAACCAAACATTTCTTATGCTGTCAATTTATGCACAAACCAACCACAACTCATTGGGTTGCAATCAAGAGAATTTTACGTTATTTTCGAGAAACATACAGTCACATATTATATTTCTAGAAAAACTCTCAGCCACATCTCAATTGTTTCTGTTATGCCGATTGGGCTGGCAACCCTGATGATTGGCATTCCATAAGCGAGTTTTCAGTGATAAGAAGTGGCGTACAGTTGTCCGTTCCAGTACTGAAACGGAATATAAAAGTATCGGAAATGCAACTATGTCAGCAATTTATCTCAATGACAATCCAGTTTTTCATGCTCGTACTAAACAAATTGAAATAGATTATCACTTCATTCGTGAACGAGTCAATCGCGGGGAACTCCACATTCGCTTCATTGGCACATAAGCTCAAATTATAAATATATTTACCAAATGTCTCTTTTCACATCAATTTAGCACACTTTGCTTAAAACTCAATGTTGGAGACATGCCATTGTACTTTTGGGTGAGTAATAAGAGAGGTATAAATTATACTAACAGATCTACATATTATATTAAAAAATTTACAGATTACACTAATAGATATAAAGATTACACTATTTCGAATTCAGTAACAAAATCTAATAAAACACTCCAGTATACTTAAATTAAATAGAATAAGTAAATAGAAATTTTCATACGAAAAGATATGTATATATTAAAATAAACGTACTTAATATTTATAATTTTACATATAATATAAATTTAATAATTATAATAAATTTATAAAATAATATATATTTAATATATTATCTCTATTTTTTTAATATATATACAAATACAAGTGGAAATGAGCAAATGGAGCGAGCACCCACATTATCTCACTAAGTGACATGAACAATAATCTTTAATTACGTAAAATAATTTATTCTCGCCCATAACTACTTTGTTATCAATAAATGACCATGATAATTATATGGATAAAAAGTGAATTAAATAACAGTTTTGTATCAAAAATTTCAACTCAATTTAGTATTAAAATTTTACATTTTATTATCAAATATTTATTTTATAAATAATTTCAACTATTGTTAAATCTCGTTTTATATGGGCTGTTATCTCAACTATCATATAATCCATTTTACGTACGTGTGAAATGTAATTTAAATATAAAACAATAATTTCAAATATATATATATATATATATATATATTATGGTACGACCATAATTATTACTTGTACTTAATAAAATTATTGGTAAATTTTATATATAATTAATATTTTATTTAAATTATTTGATATAATAAATTAAATATATTTTACAAATTCATTTATTATTATTTATAATAATATAATTTTATTAGTAAATTATATAATTTATTATCATTAAAATGTTAAATTTAATTAGTTTATTTATATAATATTATCATTTATATATGCATATTTTATTTAACTTAAATTATATATAAAATTTAATGTTTTATTAAATATAAATTATATAATAAATACATACTATAAGATTATATAAATATATAACTTAAAATTGATATTTTAATTATAATAAAAATATATTATTTACACTTCAAATTTTATTATTATAAAAAATTTGAAATATATTTGTACATAATTTATTATTTGAAATTAGTTCAATAAAATATTAATTATATATAATTTTTACTTATAATTTTACTCCATAAAAAATATATATTATTTATATTTATTTTAAATGTACATATAATTTAGTTTAAATAAATATTAAAAATTATTTTTAATATAATTTATTTTGACGATGAAAATTGTTATATTATAAGATAAAGTTAATTAAATTTTAAGTATATTTGTTATATTTCGATATTGATATTTTAAGTATAAATATCAATTTTCATTATATACATAAATAGTTAAATGCATTTCTAATGGTTTGATACTAAAATTTAATGTGTGATATTATCCCTAAACCTTTTATTCAAAACTGTAATTTAACTCGTAATAAATGGGTTTGTAAAAGATTTTTTAAATAAATTATATTTACTAAATAATGGAAAAGTATGAAACAATCCTAAATATATTTATCAAGAAATTATAATTCATATATCATAAAAATAATATTTATTTATAATTTTGTAAGAGAAATAATATATCTAAATATTAGAATTTATCATCTTTTTTTATTAAAAAAATCTTTGAGGACAAGCGTGTTGGTGCATTATTCTCTATTATTTGAAATCAAGTTGGTTGAAAGCCAACCCAATTTTGTCAGCTTCTGCCGTCATCCTATGAAAGTGTGCATAGATATCCATCATCGACTGTCTTCATTTTTTTTATGGGGAACTGCAACGGCTCTATCCCCGTGGACAAGCTTACTTCCTTTTCTTGTTTTGCACTTATTGACCCAAAAAGGGACAATAGAGCATGCGGAGTGAATGTGCTTTGTTACACTATTGACTTGAGTTCTCGAGGGAAGCAATTATGGATAAATTATTAGTTGCATAAAGACAGTAATGCCACTCGAGAACAGGACTAGAATCTTGCCTAGTTTTAATTATCGAGCTCTCCCTCCATTATCCTTTTTTGTCTTTTTCCACCCTCTTTTGTCATGTTTTTTTTACCATTTTTGTTGTCTCTGTCTTTTCCATCCAAAGGTACCCTTAGTGGCAGAGGGATTTGATGATATCCAACTTTATATATTGAACTTTTATAGAACACTATAGATAGGTAGAGTAGACACCAGGCATATTAACATCTTATTCCCATGTATTAATATTTTGATATTTTACTAACAAAAAAAAGATAAAAATTAGAAATTTATAAATTAACAATATTTTTAACATTATCAATAACTCTTCCTTTCATAGTTGATTTTTCATGTACCTTATTTTCTTATTAAATGTAAGATAAAATCATGAGTTAAAGTCTATCAATTAACATTGATTGATTACATTATTGTTACATAAATTATTTTAAATATTTTAAATTAGTATGAATATTTTTATATTCTCCATCTATATAAGAAGCATTAAAATGTATAAACTTAGTAAAAACAATTTAAATTATATGGCGTTGGAACAAATTATTGATTTTGACTTAATTACTTCGATAATTAGTACATAAATTATTTTACAATTTTAAATAATTATAAATGCTATTTTTACTCTTTGTTAATTCAAAAGGTATAATTTTATCCCTTTAAAATCAACTACTTATATTATAAATTTCAAGAGCTTGTATTAATTTTAAACAATCAAAGCATTTTATGTATTATGTAATTAAATATATCAAAATTACTAATTTGTATCAATAACCCACTTCAAAAGTTATATATCAATAAATAACAAAAAATATATATTTATACCAAATTAAAATATTCAGTATCATTTATATATCAAGTAAATCATTAGCCCCTCGTGTACAATTAGGTCTTCCTTCAACAAATGTTCACAAATCAAGTATTATCTTCCAATCTAGGACCAAGACAAACATCTAACCACAAGCTATGACAATTTTCTTCCAAATTCAAGCTTAAATCACAAAGAGAGATTTCCAAACATGGTAGAAAGTGGTGTGAACTCAGTAATGATATGTTATAAAATTTAAAATAAGGAGACAAATCTAAAGGCTGATGTGGATGACCATCAACCAAAACTACAAAACAAGCATTTTATTAATAAATCACTCAACAAATTATACAAGGAAATACTCATATTTATATGCTTATAATAATATAAAATCATGAAATATATTATTAGTATAATATCACAATATAATTCAAATTAAAGTATATCCGCTACATAAAATAGTATCTAAAAAGGGAAAGATTATATCTCAACATCTCTGGGTGAAAGGTAACAAAACATTCATAGATCTCCAAGGTAAGCATGTGATAGATGAGAAGATCCACAATACAAATTGTTTCTCATCATGATCGTGAAAGGACCCCTTTTGAGCTGCACAAAATAAACAATGTAGAGAATAAAAGAGGGCCGACTGATTTTTCAAACATGATAGAATATGTGAGTTAAGATCATCCGATGCAAAAGGCAGGTTACAAACCTGGGAACAGTACCAAGGCGCCTTGGATCATACTCGGTGGCCTGCCGAAGAGCTCTTGCAAAAGCTTTAAAAGTTGCCTCAATGATATGGTGTGAATTTTTTCCTGCTAGCTGTAAGTAGCAGGCATAGCATTATAGTAGTCGAAACGTGAGAAATTTTGTAGTAAAAACCATAACAAAGTTTCAAAGCTAGAGCTCAAAACAAGAATCAAAAAGTTACCTGTCTAACATGAAGTGTCATACCAGAAGTATTGACCAAGGATTGGAAAAAGTGCTCAACCAACTAGAATTAAAGAATTCTAATGAGATCTCTTATGTTCAAGGAAGAGCAAACATGAAGGCTAATTAATAGTTAATGATCAATACAGATATATAGCTTGTACACTAAATCTTTCTTAGGCCTTTATAGTCAAACTATTCTCAGCTAATGCATTTTCGATAAGGACATAAATGAAGAAGAATACCTGAGTATCATATGTCCCAACCCTCTGCGTGGGTATCTGTAAATCAAAACTTAAGTGTGGCCTCCCAGATAAATCCTGGAAAAATGAACAAAAGATTATCTCCATCTTTTGTAAGTAATAGATTAACCAGTTATCTCAACTTCTGAAACCAGATAGTTCCGATGAGAGGAATCCCAGGCAGTGTTCTATCTATCTAATCCACAGCTTGCAGGATTTGGGCAGTTGTTATTTCATCAGTGATATACCAAGTTGCATAGAGAAGAAACATCTAAATAAAACTCTGAGAATATTACAGTGCACTAATTCGAAAAGCTCCCTGCAATTGCTCTTCCAATAATAGCACATTGCTATATTATAATCTTGGTATTGTCATTCTGAAAACAGCCCATAAAGCTGTTCTTTATTTATCACCCTATTTAAAAGAAACTACAACACTCAACTAAGCATAACCATTTCTTAGCTAATCCTCATCAGTTGCATAGCTGTCACCCAATCACCTTTTTTTCTCCTGTTTTCAGTTAATAGTTACCTAATATCATAAAGAATTAATCTTGCAAGAAAGTAAGACAGAGCTGAGAGATTTAAAACATGCCAGTGCAACATGCACAAGTGCCTCATCAAGTGGAGCTGAGAAATCACCAAAGCGATTGATTCCTTTCCTATCCCCAAGTGCCTGCAATAAAGCCTGCCCAGCCATGCAAATCTCAAGTTAAATCAAACTAAGCACTAGCAGATCAAGTGACATACGGGTCTGAGTTTCCCAAGAACTGATTAATCAATTTCAGTCTATATGACAGTTTTTCATGTTCTCTTTCTAGCCAAATAAAAAATTCATTATATCACATCAAAGCAACTTTGTGGATTGTAGTAAACTGCAGAGCTATAACCAAACTGAAATCATTTCAAACAAACAGAAAGTGCAAAAAAAAACATTTACCCTCCATAGGCATCTCAAATAAGGCTAAAAGAAATTAATCTATGCTTCTGCAAGTAAAGGAGCTTACTGTTCCAATAGCAAGAGCAACATCCTCATTCGTATGATGGTCATCAATGTGAATGTCACCAGTGGCCTTCACATGTACATCAAGCAGCCCATGTGAAGCAAGTTGCTAAAACAATCAGGAAGACATGAACACACGTCAAAAAGAATTTATATCAAGCAGAAGTCAGAACTTGGCTATCCTATGGAAATACAACTACTAGAAAATCAGCTTAACTGTCCCAAATACTAGACTTTCTGCAGTTTATAGGATTTCAACTTCCCAATAGCGACCTTAATGGAAAAATAAAATTAAACAGTCCAGGAAATTAATCTAAACAGCACTGCTAAACTAAATCCTTGATAACTTTAGCAGGCTATTCTGTTACATATATCCTTAAAATATTTGGACACTCTATAAGAAACAGCCATAAAACCAATCAAGTTCGCTTAAAATCCTTACATCCAACATGTGATCGAGAAATGGGATCCCAGTGCTGCTATCAGCAACCCCAGTACCATCGAGATTGATCCTCACAGCCACGTCTGTCTCCTTGGTCACCCTCTTCACCTCTCCGATTCTGCCAACTGGATTACCGGCTCATCAAACTCCCAAAAACCGAAATAGTTGTTTAACAACAGGAGCTTCGACTCACCAGAGATAACCGATGAAGGCGAAGCCGTTGCAGGAGACCCGTTATTCTGGTCGGAGGAGGAGCAGGGCACTGGTTTTTGGGAGTGGGAATCCATTATCTGGGAGGAAAGGCGGTAAATGGAGATTCCAAGTGGGTTAATTTGGGGTAAGAAAGTTCTGAGAGAAACCCTAAGGTTTGGTTTTGGGAGCTTAGCAGAAGCTGGCGAGATCCCCACAGACCGAGATGGGACTGAAAGCTCCATTTGTGTGCGCAATCGAATGGAAACAGAGGCCGCAGTAAACAGAGAACCAGCCCAGCAGCCAAGCAGCTCTGAGTGGGTATGTGCAAATCTCGGAGACTAGAATATTTATGGTTAACTCGTTTCTGCTCCCCGCATTATGTTGTTTATTACACATCCGCCCCAACTCTTGTCCGAAATTTCTGAAAATTACGCCGGTGAGACAAAACTTTGACTACCTTAATATTTAGGGATAAAATCTTTAAAACATAATATGTTTACCACACATTTAACAAATGTGAAGTATTGAAAATTTTTGTATTTGATTAAATAAGTTTATATGTACATCCAAAGTCCATTTGTACATCATATATATATATATATATATTTTTGAATATCAATTAGTTTCAGTAGGTTTGTGTATATTAAGTAAGTTCAAAATTATACATAAATTAGATTACTTTGTCAATTAATATTAATTAAATATGTTATCAATGAAGTTATATTTAATGATACTATTTAGATACTAATTTTATTTTAAGTATAATAATAGTTTAATTCTGGAAAGAAATTGGAGTAAACATTTTAACACCTTAAAAATTTCAAAAAAAAGAGTCCTTAAATATGAAAAAATTCATCCCATTTTTTAAAAAAAGTTTAGAGTTTTAAGTATTAATTTTTTTAAAATTGAGTGAATTAATATAGAGTTTCTTAAATTTTGAAGTTAATTTGTTAACAAAATTATTTCAAGTTATTAAAGTCATTTTTCGATTCAATTTAATATTTATATTCAATCCGTTAATTTTATCTATATTTTTACTACAGTAAATTTAACTTAAGATTTCCTATAAAATTATTCTATTTATTTTTAACAAAAATTTAAAATTTTATTTTGCAATATAAAAATCGAGCCAAAAACCGATTTCACAAATATCACAAAAAAATAGCAGATTAAAAGAAACAAATTATAATTTTTGTACGCAAGTCAAGAGAGTTACCTTATGCAAAGCCCGACTAGGAGATGCTCTCGTACTTGCGTCTCCAGACTCCTAGACTGTTATTTGTAATTATTTTGAGGGTCTAGATTGTTATTAGTAATTATTTTGAGGGAGCGAGTGAGCTGAAAGTTTAATAAATGGGGTATTGACATAAGATCAGTATATCACCCGTGCACCTTAGACATCCTACTTAAACCTAATAACACAAATCTTATTATGGATTTTTAACACTTTTATATCATTGTGATTTATCTCGCCACTTAAGACTACTTTCTCGGCCACTCATAATCATAGTCTACTATATGAGTGCTCAATTTCCCCCAAACAATTCCGCAAAACATATTTCATATCAATAACGTCTTAATGCACACCGGACACTTATGGCCCCGCACATACATAGATAACTCATGGCTTACATAAATGGGCATTACATTTGCCCCCAAATTACATGAGTTGTTCATTTGCTCTAATTCACGCCCAAAGGGTATTTCATGATACAAATCGGTCGTGGGAGTCATGTGTACTCTTCCACGACTGATGCCCCTCGAGCTGGTCTCTCACTAAGATAACTTTATATCAAGGGTCATGGCTAACATACCCACTAATAACCTTGCACATGCGACTCAATCATGCCTCCTTCTCATCGCAATGGTGAAACTGAGACGATACATGTACATCAACTATGTGTCCATAAAATTTGGAAGAAATAGTTTAATCTCCCATTGTCATCCCTTTCCAATTTCCCTTGACATCGACACTATCTCGTCAAGTGTCCTATCAATGCCCCCACTCATACCAATATTACAATATCATAAGAAAAAAATATAATAATCATATTCGTAGGCAATCCTTATGCCTACTCAATATTTCACGAGTATGATCATTATTCTAATAATATATATTCAAATTCATAACAAGATTCACACATCAATTATCATAGAGAGTTTGGCTTGTCACTCGACCAACTCCTATCAATTATACATAATGAGAACAAGGCCCTAATACATAGTCATAACATGCCACCATATTTTGTTATCCTAATGGTATTTTTCCTATTTCTTAAACTCTTAAAGAGTTTTGTTTAGTGGACATACACTTAAGTCGTTTTGCATTTCTTATATGAATTTCAAAATTAAGCTTATCATTCATTTTAAGGCAACATTCAAAACAAAAAAGGTGCTCCAATAGGTTCAATTGGACTCGCTATCATTACTCACACTCACCGTGATTTCCGAAACTTATTTGTTCCGGTAGGTTTTCCTTACTCCTGTTCTCGGAGTCCCTACTTAAGCGATATCTTATTCCTTCTACAAGGTTTAGAGCAAGGTAAAAAAAATTTATTTAAGTACCCTAGTATACATAAACTGATACACCATAATTTTCCTAAAAAAATACAGTTTCATCCTTAGGGTCGAGTTTACTTGACTTACTAGTCAAGTAACTATTCTTTCATTAACATTCTATAAAGTTAATCCATATGGCTTAAGGTCATAACCCCTCGTAATTATACTTGCTTACTTATAATTTTCTTGTTTTTCACCGAGTAGCCTTACCCTTCCCAATTTATTTTTTGGTAACTAAATTGGATAAATTTACCACTTTGTCTTTTATTCCAAGTATTTACTTTTTGGACTTTACACTTTACTAAAATTTTCATTTGGGTGCATAAGTTTTCTTAAATCCCATTCTGATCACCAAAATATCTTAAAATATTTTCTAAGCCTTATTTCTAATTATTTATAAAACCGTACTTAAGTTGTCCACATTCATTAAAACCTATCTTTTTAGTACCTTCTATTCTTCCCTTCTTTAATTTAGATTGTTAAACTTTTTTTACTCCTTTATTTACCTTTAATTTTTAAACTTTTCATTTTTATTAAGTTTAGTTATTTAAGCATTCCATATATTACAACCTAATTCTAAAACTTCTATGTAAATAAAAATTTTAAAAACTTTACCAATATTTTTAAGTGGTACTAAAATTTCATTTAAATCCTTAAAAATATCCTATAAAAACTTATTTATAAATAAATACTCTAACTTTTTTTTTTATATTTTAGTCCCTAGTATTTGATCTCTAACAAAAACACCTTACAAAATCCTCAAAATCAGGTACAAATTCTCTTGTCATTCGTAGACTATTAAATTGGCATGGGCTGAACAGTAACATTGCAAACTAAGAACTAAACGATAGCACCAATGCAATTTAAAAGCTAAGTCTATAAGGAGTTGGTAATAAATTGAACTATCTCAAATTAAGGTCGGGGCCACCTACAATATTCATTTTAGAGTTTTTTAGAGTTATTTCTGACACAAACTCAACTTCTTATAACTTCTAAGTCCAATTACTTCACAGGGGATTGGTTAGCAAAAAAAACCTTCACTTGTGCTTTATATTGCTTTTTTTTTTTTATGGATGAATAATACTTTCTTTCATTACAAGCCCTTAGAAGCATAGCATAGCATAGGGCACCCCACAAAAAGAGCCTAGTCTAAGATTATGTACCCTAAAAAAATCTTTAAAATATTGCAGCAACTTATAAAACCAAAGACCTAGTTCATGGGCTAAAATGTTTAAATTTCTAGTACACGCCCCCACTTTCAAAATGATTAGGAAAAAACAAAGAAGGTCGAGATCAAAGACTTAATTTTCCAAAGCATCTAAATATTTTGCATTAGATTGGAACCGGATATTCTTCCAATCCTGTGAACAAAACAATATTTGCCACCAATAGAACTCAATATCTGGAGTTCAACCGACCAGCTATAGGATTTGCCTTGAACCCATGATATTTCCAGTAGATGAGCTGCACAAAGTAAACAATGCTGAGAATAAGCTAGTGTCATAAATTTTTCAAAGATCATTCAATGAAAAAGACGGGCCACAAACCTGGTAACTATCCCAAGATGCCTCGGAACATACATGGTAACCTGCCCAAGAGCACTTACAAGATTTTAAAAGTTACCTCAATGATATGGTGCAAAAATTTTTCAGTCAACTGTAAGTAATAGGCATAGCATTATAGTAATTAATGCGAGGGAAATTTCATCTAAAAAAGCATAACATAATTTTGAAGTTGGAGCCAAAAAACAACAGTTAAATATTACTTTACCTGTCTAACATGAAGTGCCATGCCAGATTATTGACCAGTGATTGTTGGAAAATGTACTCCAGAATTAAAGATTTCTAATGAGATCCCTATGTTTGATGAAGGCAGAAAGTGATGGCTTATATTAGTCCCTCAACCTTGGCCATTGTGATAGGTAAAATCATTTTATGACTCATCAAATACCATTTGATCCCAGCAGCTATTCCATGCCATGGAAACTAGGATGCATGTTTCCTTCCCTTTTGCTTGGCCTGCTTGAGCTTCAACTTCACGTTCACGCCATTCTTGATGATCGATTGGACCACAATCCCAAGCTTCCCCTCCATCACCTCCCCTCTCCTTGGACTGTATACTATATCGTGTATATCATCAGCTAGAGCCCTCTGAGCCAATACTTTCCCAATGGCCTCGCAAGCTCGGGCATTCCTCGTCGATGTAAGATCAAACTTCATGTCCTTCGAGATTGAATGTGCAACAACCACAACCTTGCTTGTGACCCTGTGGACAATGCAAGCTCTTATCGAGGCCTTTGAGATGAAGATGTCTAGGCAGAATGGCTTGTGGTATGGACCAGTGAGCTCATTGAATGTCGGAACCCTTAGCTTCTTCTTATGGTCTTCCCTTGCCCCCGCCACCTCGCTGGATTCATAGATCAAATACGGGCGAGTTTCTTCTCTTAGTGTCACCTTGTTCTTCATGCTGTGAAGCTTCTCATCTTTGGGATGAGACTTATTTCTTAGGATCTTCACTTCCTCAGGATCATCTTTGCGCTTCATGGACTTCTTCCTGTGAAAGTCGAAACTATACTCCTCGAACTCCTTTGATGTTCTATCTAGCTTGTAAAAGAGGTTCCCACGGATCCTCATATTGTCAATCTCATCAAAATCGGGCTCAGGATCACTGTCTTCAATTGATGATGGATCGCCATCCTTTACAGGTTCACCTACTGTTTGAGTAAATTTTTTCTTCTCCAAATTTCCATGCCATACACGAGCCAGTCCGGCTGACACACGCCAAGTCTCATCATCCACAACTTCGATGGAGTAGCCACCTTGTGGAGGATCAGCCCCCAGAAATAATGGAGAGATAGTCATACGACTAGCCCCCACAGGAGAACGTGCTGACTTCATTGGTCCCTCGTTGGCTGACCCGGGTTCTGGTTTTCCCATTTCCCCATTGACGAAGATGGAAGCCCTATAACAAAAGCTTTGACAGAGCCGTGATTCCACCATTCGTGCGAGTGAAATGGCTTTCTTTCGGAAAATTAATGCCATGATATATCTCTGGGTTCTAAAGAACACGGCAAATTATGAGGAGATTCATTAGGGCAAACCATCGAGCATCTGGTGTGCGTGGAGTAAGTGGGCTGTCTGAAATTTCGTAAGGGCCCTGTCCGAAGAGGTTCCGGATAAACCGGTTCTTCCACGTCTAAGGTGACTGTAATCAAGCAAATGAGCTCAGTATGAATATTAATGAGGTGCGTTGAGGATTTAGAAGATAAAGAAAATGCATTGAAGAATTAGAAGACATAATAGTGAAGGGAGGAGGAGAGATAAACATATTAAGATCATATCCACCTTCGTAGTGATATCTACTAATAGAGCATCCAAAGCACAGGCTTGCAGCAACATCTTCGTGTCCCAAATGGTTTTCGGGTTGAGAAGATGGAGAACTAAGAGTCAGACCCAGGGAGGGATGTCAATGGCATAGCCAGTAAAAAAATATTCCTTAGTTTTCGTTAAATTTACTTGCATATTATTCTCATTCGCCACTGGTTATCTCTTATGAGACCGATGTCCATTAATTCTACTATTCATCAACTTTTTTTTCTCAACACTACATTCATACAGTAATATCATCTCTATCATTCTTCACATTATTCTTTAACAAAAATTATTGCTACTATTTTGACTCAAAATTACCCTATTTTATCTATTTATAATAATTTGGTCAACGTGAGGTAAATCAGTAATCAAAATCTAAAAGTATGGAAAAAATTAATAAAATATTATTGGATGTACTATTTATGACAATAACGTAAAAATAAATGATCGCTACAGAAAAAACCCATAGAAAATATTAAATATAAAATGGTCCATGGGTTGCTCATTTTTTTTAAAAATAATAGGGACGATACAAAATTTTTCATCTAGCAAAATTTATTTTTGGATACATCAAATTACCAAATATTTTTTTAATTAAAATTATTGGATACATTGGTTTAATTTCTCACCCCGACATTACTTAGTAGTTGGTCCAATATTTTAAAATAATAATTATAATATTATAAAATAAAATACTGGGAAGGAATAGAAGCTGGAGAAAAGGACGCCTCATCACCATCTCCCTTTCTATTTTCTAGGTTTGATAAGGTGGCCACATCAAGAGTAGAGATTAGAAAACGTATTTACTTAAAAAATAAATAAAAATAAAATAGAACCCTCTTACCTATGAAAGAGGTTAGATGGTTGCAGGACCATCTTCTCCATGGTTGCAGGACCATCTTCTCCATGGGCTAGGATGATTTCCATCAGTTGCCCTTAGACTAGGGAAAAAGAGCAATAAAATCCCACTCGGTTACCAATAGTCGTCGTTGGACTATTATTGTTGGAAATCATGTTCCATTAATTCAACTCATTTTAGAGTTAAGAAATTGAGTAGAGGGAGGATCGGGAAAAAATCATGATAAAATTAGAAAGAATTGAACTTTGAACATCAAAAAATTTAAAGGAGATTAAAGTGGATAAAAATATATTTTTTGGTTCTATTATAAAGAAAACGAGCTAAAAAAATTAAAAAAATAAATCAAGCTAAGAATTAGTCAAATTTGTGTTAAATCGAGCAAAAAATGACAAAAATTAGGTTGAACTCGTTAGAAATTTGTAAATAGTGTCAGACGATCAACGACCACTAATTGGGTGACGTCAGCAGTCGCGACCAATCTTGATGTGCCATATGGCTAGGTAGCTAGTCAATAAGAGCGAACAATTAGAACATGCCACGTGTGAAATGACAATGTCGGCGTGAGAACACATCGGATGAAAGCAACCAATTAGAGTGCATCAGATGTCAAAGGACACTATGGGCAACCATTAAACACATCGAATAAGGTCAACCAACCATAGAGCATAATGTGACAGTAGTTACATAGTCAATATTATTTTAATCTAGCCACCAACACATGTCAGTAGTCGCAAACAATCATTGTGTGTCCTGTGGTGATGTATCCTGCGTGCATGCATGTAAGCATATTGCCATATTCCTCAAAGAAGATTCTCCAAAGAAACAGGGGACAAAGTACAAAATCGTCTGGTGAACTTAATCTACTCTTACATCGTGGCAATCTAGCTTTAAATCACCCAATCCCACACCGATGAGTTCTTGAGGATATCAAGGAGCTTTTCCCATAATTAGAGTTGTCCCTCCCCCTCTGGTCATTGAAATCCTCATCTGAAAGTCGTTTGCTTGAGCTAGACAGTGCACGTGAGAAGTCTAGCCTTAGTCCAAATTGACCCTAGAAGCCTTCTTTATCACAAGGAACCCCCCACTAGAGACCCCTAGTGCCCTAATTGTCACCGGCGTGGCTAAACAATAGTCATGTCCTCGTATTAAAAAATAGAACATCTACTTTGTAAGTAAATTCTAGCCTCCGCAAGTGGCCAATCGACCGGGAAAAGTACCCTGAGCTCCCTACCATCGTCTCCTTCATCAACCAAGCTCAATCGAGATGGGAGTTAAGCCTTGCACCTTAGCATTTCGTGTTTTTTCTATGAATTTCTGCTCATTTTTTGGGTGACACTTTATCTAGAGTTTTAAGCAACTCCAAAGGCTAATTAGAGCGGGGCTAAGCCTAGGGATGTCCCCTACCTTGTTCGACTAGTGGCCCCAACCAACTCTCCGTTGTCGGTGAGATACTGATAAATTGTGCTAATTGTGAAGTTTTTCAATGAAGCTCCGATCAAAGGCTAAACAAGGGCAAATCATCTATTAAAATGTTAGAATGATCATATGAAGGTGAAGGAGATGATAGGAAAATTTAAGAGGCTAATTTGAAGAAATGAGGGGGGATTGATGAAATACGATTTAGGGGAAATTTTGTAAATAAGTAGGAAGTTTGGGGACCCAAATATAATTAGTGAAAAATTTTCAAACCCCATAGAACTACTAAGGGAATTTGGGGATTAACTGTAAGAATTATGATCATATGAGGGTAAGTGTAATGGGAAGAGTTTAGGAAATTGGTAAGGGGTAGATACAGATATGATGTGTTACGATAGTAGAATGATATATTGATAGACGATATTTAAATGTTAACCGTTATACATGAATGGCTCAGGAATCAAAATGAGACTCACTCATGTGTCGGTTATTGACCCATGTAAAATTATGATTATGATGTTAGGTCTGTTGGATAACGTTATGCATACTACTTGTTTTCAAATTTCCTATGATATGATTTCGTAATTGCTTGCTTGAACTGAAGTTAGCATGGATGCACAAATGATCTTTGCTGAAATTTGCCTTCCGCCATATTTTTGGAATTTAGGGCAATGGCCCTGAACTAGGGCTTTGACTCTTATTTTTGAAATCCAAGTGACGACTCGTATTTTTATGAACACAAATTTTTTAAATTCTAAAATATAATTATTGTCACGCCCCAACCTTGTTTGGTCGGATCCCCGTGATCAACCCGCCACTCTTCTGGTTTATTAAAGGGTTTCCCCTTATTATAGACCGTAAAGGCATCCTTTAAACCTACACCTTTTCCAAGAATAACATAAACAAAACTGTATAGAAATTTAGATTTATCGTACCTGTATCACAGGCGTCTTAGTTGATGGTCTTTAAGGGTAGGCTTTTTGAAACCTCCTGAAAGGGATATAAGGGAGGAGGTGAGTACAACTACTCAGTGAATGAGTTTTCAAAGGTCTACTTTTAACTTTTAAGAAAAATATTTATATAGAGTGTGCCAGACTCCTTTCTTTTAAAAAAACCCTTTCATTTAAAAATTCGAATTGTTCCATCATGGCTACCATCAACTCAGAATGAGGGAAGAAGATATTTCTAAGACCACATTCTGGTCCCGATATGGGCATTACGAGTTTAGGGTAATGCCTTTTGGCTTAACCAATGCCCCTACAACCTTCATGGATTTAATGAATCGAGTGTTCCAACCACACTTAGATAGGTTCGTGATAGTATTTATAAATGGTATTCTCATATACTCATGAACTAGGTTAGATCACGAAGAACATTTGGCAATCACCTTGGAGATATTGAGGGAAAACCACTTAATGCAAAATTCTCCAAGTGTGAGTTCTGGCTGTAGGAGGTGGGGTTCTTAGGACACATAGTATCCAAAGATGGAGTCAAAGTAGACTTGGTAAAGGTGGAAGCCATATCCGATTGGAAGTCACCTAGGAATCCTTCAAAGATACAAAGTTTCTTAGGTCTGGCGGGATACTACAGATGGTTCGTGCATGATTTTTCTAAGATATCAACTCGGCTCACCAGGAAAGGAGTTGAGTATAAATGGGATGAAAGTTGTGAGAAATATTTCTTGGAGTTGAAGACTCAGTTGACAACCGCACCGGTACTATCCCTTCTTGACCCAAGTGCGGGGGAGTATACTACCTATAGTGATGTATCTAGACAAGGACTTGGATGCATACTTATGCAACAAGGAAAAGTTATCACCTACGCCTCCCGACAACTTAAGGTACATGAGAGGAATTACCCTACCCATGACTTGGAATTAGCGGTGATAGTGTTCGCCTTAAAGATTTGGCAACACTACCTCAATGGGGTTAAGTATAGGATATACACAGATAATAAGAATATTTAATACTATCTAACTTAGAAGGAGTTAAACCTTTGCTAGAGGAGATGGTTGGAATTGTAAATGACTATGACCTTGTGATAGAGTATCACCTCAAGAAGGCAAATGTGGTGGCAGATGCCCTAAGTCACAAATACCAAAATGAGGTGGCACAAATAAAGACAAGTTACTTACCCTTGTTGTAACAGTTGAGGAGAATGGAGGTGGACCTGAAGATGGACAAGAAGGAGAAATGCTTGTTGGCTGATGTGGTGGTGAGACCCAATTTAACAGAGCAGATTAAGTCTCAGCAAAAGGTTGATAAGGAACTCCAATCCTATTTCGACCCGGTTAATAGAGGGACGAAACCGAACTACGACTAGTGAAGTGACGAAGTGCTAACTTATAGAGGTAGAGTGTGTGTGCCTCAAGATAAGGAACTCAAGAGGTTAATTCTAGAAGAGGCACACGATGCATCCAAGCAGTACTAAGATGTACCGCACCCTCAAATAAGGATATTTGTAGAAAGGAATGAAGAGTGATATTACGGAATATGTAGCTCGATGCTTGTCATGTCAACAGATTAAAGCTGAGCATCAGAAACCATCATGACTGTTGCAACCCTTACCAATCCCGGAATGGAAATGAGAGCACATCACTATGGACTTTGTAATGGGGTTGCCTGTGACAAAAAAGGAACAAGATGCAATTTGGGTCATAGTGGACCGATTAACCAAGTCTACCCATTTCCTACTAATAAGAGTGATGGATTTAGTAGAACAACTGGTCATCCTATACATGAGGGAGATAGTAAGACTCCATGGCATTTCGGTGAGCATAGTATCGGATAGAGACCCAGATTTACTTCAAGGTTCTGGCCAAGTTTGCAAAGTGCCTTGGGAACCAAGCTCCACATGAGTACGACATTTTATCCTCAGATTGACGGACAGTCTGAGAGAATGATCCAAACCTTGAAAAACATGTTGAGAGCATGCGTAATCATCATGGATAAGGGTTGGGGGGAATACTTGTGCCCAATGAAATTTGCTTACAATAATAGCTATCAAGCTAGTATTTAGATGGCTCCTTATGAAGCCCTTTATGGACGACTACCTCTTTATTTTGGGAAGAAGTGGGGGAAAGAAAGTTGGAAAGGGTCAAACTAATAGAGGATGCCACAAAGAAGATCAAGCTAATCAGGAGTCACCTTAAGGCCGCTCAAGACAGGTAAAAGAGTTATGCAGATCATCGGAGAAGAGACCTAGAGTTTGATGTGGGAGACCAAGTGTTTCTAAAGGTATCTTCATGGAGGCGAATACTGAGGTTTCAACAATGGGGAAAGTTGAAACCAAGGTGCAAGGGTCCTTATCCCATCATCCAAAGGATAGGATCAGTGGCCTACCAATTGGAACTACCTCCAAACATACAGAGAATACAAGATGTATTCCATATCTCAGTACTTCGGAAGTACCAGCCTGTTCCTAGCCATGTGTTGGATTGACCCCACCAGAACAGGAAGATAACTTGACCTATCAAGCTGAACCAGTACAAATCTTTGTCCAGAGGAATAAGAACTTGAGGAATAAGAGGATTCCTATGGAGGGATAAAAACGGACCTGTGCAACAAGAGACATGGGAGACCAAGAGTGTAATGAGGGATGGGTACTATCAATTATTCAACATGTAACTGTTCTGGGGACAAAACCCCTAAAAGGAGGGGAGAGCTGTAAACCCCATCCTTTGATAATAAGAAAAATCAGGAAAAGAACCGGTTATTTCTAAAGAGAAAACTAAGTTGGTTTATAAACCGTAACTGATAGAGAAATGGCAAAATTGGGAAATTTATAAATTTCGAGTGACCTAAAGAATCACAAAACTCATGGGAAAGGACTTTAGGATGAATTGGAGGAGAAAACAAAACAGGTTCAGGTGAACCAGACCTAAATCGGATTTAACCGGTTTGAACCACTGTTAAACTGGTTTCTAAATTCATTTTTCTAGGTGTCTTAGGAAATTCAAATTGGAGAATTGCAGCCACCATTGTATAGAGAATGAATTTAGATGACTTTAGAAGTTTTTAATTTTGAAAAACTCGGTCATATTGGGCATGAACCAGCTGATTTAAGCATTGAACCCGGTTCGCACTGATCCGGTCCAATTCGGAATAGTGTCGTCTTCTTCCTTCACATGATAGCACTATTCACTCACCGAATAAGTGAGCAGCACTAGCAGAGATGAAAAGTCTCCGTTCAGGGAGTTTTAGGCCATGAATGATTGCTATAAAGGTGCCAATCGAACGGCCAAGGAGTCCCCTAGCTTCCTATATAAAGAGCTCCTCCTCATTCATCCTCCTCACACCTGAAAACTCCTCTCTCTCCCTACTACTCCATTTTTTGGTGAAGCTCGAAGCAGAGCTCTGATATTGGGGTTTTTCTAAGACAAAAAATGTGAGGTCAGGTTCCTTAGACTTGGGGAGAAGTCAACTACCCGACGATGGTCACCAATCAATCTAAGGATCGTCGGCAAGCAACTTCGGTGGACGGAAAATGCCCTGTTTCGGCCGAGCTAAAAATGGCCAAATTGATCCCTCCTCAAGCCAAACTAAGCTCTCCCAATACTTTCACAGCCCTCATACGACTGAATTATAGCTGAAAGATAAGCCAATTTAACTCTACTCTGTAAATTCTGATCAGTGTTAGAGAGAGAAACGGCGAAACTTCGATGACCAAATTCTCACTCAATTCAACATGAATTATTGTAATTCTTGATCCTAGGAGGATCCTCATGATGAGAGCTACCTGCCTCGATCAAAAGCTCAGACCGTTGCACCTTCGACGGTAAGCTTTTAAAGCTTTCTCTCTATAAGTTCAATTTTCCGACGAAGCTCCGTTTGAGCTCAATTCGAACCCAAATGACACAATTCAATGCTCCATTGAATCATGTGGAAGTATAGCAACTAATCCATACCTTCAATTGGATCAATAAACCCTGATTGAATGGGACCTAAATGCAAATAACAAAAAAGTTTGGGCATTTTGTTCATACGTGAGGAATTAGGGCTATTATGCCAAATGTTAATAACAAGGATGTCCAAATCGTGTAGGAGCACGAAGGACCAAAAACGCCAACAAGGATAAGCTCGCGTGGAGGCAAAAAGCCGATCAAGAGGAATACACTACACTTATCAGGTGAGTGGGATTTTTCGCATCATACCCGGTTGGGATGATGAGTACCTCAAAAATGAAAGACCACTACTATGTGAAATTTTAACACCACACCTGGTTGGGGTGATGTGAGAACTACGCGGAAAAACTACTTACCGGTTGTAAGTAGATCATACCCAGTTGGTATGATGAACTTCTTGGAAGGAAGTAGAAAACCCGCTTACCGGTTGTAAACGGAGATGTCATCACACTAGGTTGGTGTGATGGACGAGTTGAAATTTATTTTGTCAGAAGTGTTCACCCATTATTATGTGCCAATGCTTAAAAATTTTGGTAAACCTTCTTAATGAGAGCTCAAATAGCTCATATAGATCAGAGGCCTCGGTTTTGGAACTTGGGGGCTAAAATGCTCGATTTTGAAAATCTCGCACAGTGGGCCCAAGGCCAGTTTGCATGAGCAGGAGCTCGTAAACAAACATTATGATAAGCCATGAAAAATTCTAAATGAATGATTATGTGATTTGTCCATGGTACCAAGACAGGACCGACATACTCGATGGACTAGCGATAGTGTGATAGGGCTGGGTCGAGGGACCGGTCTAGACAAACAGTTGCAAGTCGAGTTGAGGGTCGGAGCCATTGGACTAGTGGCACCAAAGATTAATGGCTTTATGGAAAACTTTGTTTGTGCATGCACTTGCGGTTCAAGACCATTAAGACGCCGAAGAGGGGTAGTGATGTGTCCTTGGGGCTATTGGACGACATGGTGCAGATAAGTGCAGTTTGTCGTGCCAGCCGTCAGGGAAGCTCAATGTAGCTTCATGCACATAAGACCGGGGTGGGGTTGAGATGAGGTCTCCATCCTCATATAGACACAGAGATGATTTCGGGTTTGAGGGTCGGATGTTGTGAACATTCACTCATTCTTAGGGTAGAAGTAGACGGGCTTCTATTTGGGTAGCTGGTAAAGTCGCTTCTACGCCACAAGTGGGTGCAGTGGATGAGCTGCCCTGTGAATGTGTGATCCCTTCATGATGAATGGTGTGTGTTGATTGTTAAACACACCAATTGTGGATAATGAGGAAATTGGTTTTGAATAACCAAGAATTCAATGAAGAAATGATTTTAAAGGAAATAAGGAGTCTGTCACACTCCAATTCAAAACTATTTTATATAAACTCATTTTCAAACATCCATTCACTGAGTTGTTGAACTCACCCCCTCCCTTTACCCCTTTTCAGATAATCGAGGGAAAAACCTACCTAAAGACTTTCCACTAGCTAAACATGCAAGACAGGTATGTAAGTTTAAATTTATTCAGTTTTGATTAATGTTATTCCAGGAAAGGTAAATGTAAAAAGGATGCCTTACTCCTCACGGTCTAAAGAAGGGGAAAACCCTTAATAAACCAGAAGAGTGGCGGGTTGTTCATGGGGATCTAACCAAACTGAGTGAGGGCATAACACAAGATCCCCCAACCACCTCTAGAGGTGCCCCCAACCTTCCCTAAACTAAGTTAGTAAGTCCCTCCATCGTCCTTCACTGAAAATTACTATTCACAATTAGTTTTTTCTTAAAACTAAAATGTAAAATTCTCACTACTCAAGCAATCAATTGAGGTGCAGTTTGATCCAGGAAGGATCCCCAAGGAGCAAGCAACTCGGAGGAAGCAAGAGCTCCAATCTTCGGATCCTCATCGGTAAGTAATCGAAGCTTTAAACATTTCTTCTCCTTATCCACACCTAGATCTATTTGTAGCTTTCCTATCTTCTCTAATAGTGGTAAGTAAGTCACTCTCACATAGGCCACCCCCTTGCAATACTTGCGATTGAGTGCATCTACTACTATGTTAGCCTTACCGGGATGGTATTCTATCATCAGGTCGTAGTTTTTTACCAGCTCTAGCCACCTCCTTTGCCTAAGGTTGAGTTCCTTTTGGGTTACGAAGTACTTTAAACTTTTATGGTCGATGAATATCTTGCACCTGACTCCATATAGATAGTGTCGCTAGATCTTCAGAGCGAAGACTATGGCAACTAGTTATAGGTCATGGGTGGGGTAATTTCATTCATGTGTCTTCAACTATAGCAATGCATACACTATAACCCTTTTTTGTTGCATTAAGACACACCCTAAGCCTTGTCTCGATGCATCACTATACACTATATATTCCCCTACATTTGGGTCGGGTAAGGCTATTACATGGGCCGTAGTTAGTCTGGTCTTAAGCTCTTGGAAGGAGCTTTCACATTTCTCATCCCACTTATACTCGACTCCCTTCCATGTTAGTTGGGTCAATGGGGACACAATACCCAATTCATTAGATCCATGAAGGCAACGGGGGCGTTTGTCAAACCAATGGGCATCACCCTAAATTTGTAGTGTCCATAGCATGACCTAAACACAGTCTTCTGAATATCCTCCTCTCGGATCTTTAGTTAATGGTACTCGGATCATAGGTCTATCTTGGAGAAATAACATGCCCCTCTCAAGTGGTCAAATAGATTGTTAATCCTTGTTAAGGGGTGCCGATTTTTAATGGTTACTTGGTTTAAATTTCGAAAGTCAATGCACAACCTCATACTTCCATCCTTCTTTTTCACGAATAGGACTGAGGCACTTTACGGGGAATGATTGGGGTGTATAAAGCCTTTACCTAGCAATTCGTCCAATTACTCCTTCAACTCCTTTAGTTTTGCAGGGGGGCATTTGGTAGGGTGTTTGAGAGATGGGTTGTGTCCCATGTATCACTTCTATAGTGAATTCCATCTGATGATCCAGAGGTAGTCCAAGCAATTCATCAAGAAATACTATAGGGTGGTGTTTAACTAATGGGATCTCCTCTAGCCCCTTCTTCTCCCGGTTTGCATTTGTAATCATGGTGAGGAGAGACCTACCTCCTTTTTGCAATATGCATTGAGCCTTTACACGTGATACCAATTGTATCCCTTTCTTCTTTTTGTCTCCTTCAAATACTACCCCTTACACCTTTGGGTCGTGAAATGTTGCTTCTTGTTTTGACAGTCTAACTTAGCTTGATACGCGGATAGCCAATCCATTCCCAAAATCATTTCAACTTCATTTAGAGGTAAGAGGATTAAGTCGGCCTCCAAGTTTGTCCCCATGATCTTTACTTCACATCCTTTTAGGATTTGTTCCCTAGCCAATTCCTCTTCTAATGGCATGAGCATGTTAAGACTGAGTTCTAGAGGCATGAGTTATTGAGGGAGAGTGAGGACTATGATTTCCTTGATGTACAACCGTTCTACTCCAAAATTCAAGAGGGCATAGGTTTTTCTCCCAGATAATTGCACATAACCTAGATGAATGAAAATTTCTAATTTCTCTTGGGGAAAATGGTATTTTATTAATTCAAAAGAAATTTACATTATTCGAAGAGTACATTTCCTTTTTAGGCGAGGGTTCGGTAGGTACCAACCACTACACTAGGATCCCTTTGTGCCACTTCTTGCATAAGGTTATATTATCCTAGTTGGCACCCTGGATGTTGTAGGGGCTTCCCTTCCTCTAATTGGTGTCTTCGGGACTCTAGGAGGTGGCTGAGGGTGTTCCTTCGGATGTTCCCTTGAAGGGTTAGGCAATTCCTAGCAAAGTGTCCTAACTGCCCACATCTAAAACATGTTGAGCATGTTCCTTCGTAATTCTTATTACACCTGGGTTAGTAAGGGCCCTTCTTCTAGGGTGGTGCATTCACCTCCTTGTTTGTCCTATAGAATTCCCCCTTCCAACAGAGCTTTGCCCTCGTCCCCCACGGGGAGACACCTTGACCCTTCTGATTCACTTGGCTATGGTGGCCCGCTTCCTCTCTCTTATTGGCATGTTCCATCTTTCGATGTCACATTTACACAAGACGTTTGCACTCATGTGCCAGGCTGATGATAGCTGCAAATCCATGGGTCATCCTAGTACCCTCATCCGGTCTCGTTTGTCCATATTAAGATCGTCTACAAACTTTTGGAAGATATATGCGGGTCCCGCTAGGTCAAGGGCGAAGGGTCTCAGCTAATTAAACTTGGTCCCATACTCCGATATGGTACTTAAGCCTCGCCGGGGCCGGAAGAATTCCTTTTTCTTTTTGTTGATAAGATGGGGGGGGGGGGGGGGGGGGGGGGGCTAAGTACTCCTCCAAGTACCTTTCCTCAAACTCCTCCCATGTGGGTATGGCTAGGAAAGGTTCCTCACGTTGTCCCACCATCTCTTAGCGCGTGCTTCTAATAAGAATTTTGCCAGGGTGACTATCTCTTCTGGTGGGGTCCTTATAATTGCCATAAACTTCTTGATGCTTGCGAGCTAGTCCATGGCTGCTTCTACATCCTTCTCTCCTTGGAAGGGTTTTCACCCTAGTTGATGGAGTGTCTTTAGATACCGCAGGATGTCAAATAGGGGAGACATGACCATAGGGTTGGGTTGGGACTACACCTCCTCTGTCTTGGTGTGGGAGTTGGTGTCCGAGTGGATCTCGGGGGTGAGGTTGGGCCTTCCGAACACCCAGGTGAATTCCTCGTACAAATTTTGGTGCTCAAGATTTAACCCGGGTGGAGTTATCTGAGTCCTCCTAGACTCTTATTCAGGAATGGGATTTCTTGTGGTTTCTGCGGTGGTCGCTCGTGTTTTCTTGGTTCCATTCTTGGTAGCCATATCTATAGTTTAGGATTTTCATAATTTTTTTTTGTTATAGAGTCTTGATAATTTATTCAAGGGAATCGAGGCACTGATACCACTCAACCTATCATGCCCCAACCCAGTTTGGTTGGATCCCCGTGATCAACCCACCACTCTTCTCAGTATAGAAGGATACTCTCCCTCTAGTCACCCTTGAGAGTTAGACGTGGCTCAACTATATTTGGTTTCCTTGGAACAACATTATCAAAACTAACTCAAAATAAAGCCTTTATGCCAATTGTACCTTATGTTAGATGGTGGTTGGTGTCTCCTTGCGAGTTTATGTCTTCTCTTCCTAAAAATGGAAAATGGGAGGTTTTGAGTTTTGAAACTCAGTGTGAGGGGGGTATCGAAGTTGAGGAAAAAGGGTTTGGTGGGTTTCTTTTATCATTTCCCTCCATTTTTCTCTTAAGGAATTTCAACACACACAAACAATCGCCCTTTTATCATCAAAGGGTTCACACATACGTAGAGCAGTCCCCAACTACTCCACTTATGGTCCGGAGTGCATTTATCGACCACCTTGATAGAAGGTCAGACTTTCTACCTGTAGTTTGAGTGAGCCTTTCCGCCCATCCCTCAAACCTTAATTGCCTCCGTGTCCGCTATAGTGGGACGAGACCTCTCCCCTTACTTCCTTGGTCTTAATGCACATGAAGCTCTTTGAGCTTCCTAACTTATTGTACAACAAAGTTCCTTTATACTCTCTAGGTCGTCCAACAGTTGTTAGAACCAACACTACTCTATATCGAGTGCCTCAATGGTTTCGTATCTCAGCATGCACAAGCATAAGTCCTTTTAGTTAAGACATTTATCTTTGGTGTTACCGACCCCCAAGAGCTTGCTAACTCGACTTTGGCTTGGTAACTACCTGCCCAACGAGTTCGACGACCCGGCTTCGGCTTGGTAGCCACCAGCCCAACGAGTTCGACAACCTTGGCCTTGGCTTGGTAACCATATCACACAATTTACCATTTATATGAGTTTTTCATATGCTCATTACTCATCTACTTGTCTACGGGATTAAGCTTGTTCCCATTGGCCTTGGGCCCACTAGAGAAACTCTAGATCTTCTAAAAAATAGCTCCAAAAAATTTTAAGCACTTTCACGTCATTAGGGGAGACTATTATCGGAAAACGGTTTTCAATGGAAAGGTATGCTCATCACCTCAATTGGGCGTGATGTCGGAAATTCCCATTCACTCATATTCCAAGACTTGGTCGTCTTAGGGAATGTCAAGCGTGTGTGCGTTTCTTCTCCGTGAACTTGTAGGCGATCCGTTCCTACATAGAAGGGTAATTAGGTCCTAAACCAAAAGGCATTTACACTTAAAACCTATAATTTTCTATAATTACGTTTTAATTCCTAAGTTTACCTTATTTCCAAATAGACCCCTAAGATCACCAATCTCTCATTTAGGCCCCTAATTTCTTAAAATTTCCATCTAGGACACTATAATCCTTTTAATTGTAGAAAATCCTAAGTTTTTTTTTAAATTTACGATTTAGCCCCCAAACTTTCCAAAATTTGTAATTTGGTCCTTAAACTTGGACTTCATCAATTCGACCTGAATTCTTCCCAATTGAATCCTAGCATGATACTAAGCATCTCCCTCATGTCCATGGTTCATTTCAAGCCTTAAAATACCCATTTTGGCTTAGAAATGAGCTTGATCAGAGCTGGAAAATGGTCCTAGAGAGAGAAAACTTCGATTACTCACCAATGAGGGGTCGGCAATCGGAGCTTTTGTTTCCATGGGATTCCCCCTCTTCCTGGGGATCCTTCCTAGATCAAACCTCAGCTCAATTGATGGCCTAAGCAATGATCATTTCTAAATTAATTTCTCGATCAAAGTATTTTGTGAAGAGTGGATTACGACAAAGGATGACATAGGGGATTTACCAAGACGGCTCAAGAGAGGTCAAGGCTCCACTAGGGGAGGTTGGGGATGCTTTGTTTGGTCGTGGTTGCTCTGGGGAGGGCTAGAATGTAGCTCGACCAATTCTGGTCACAGACAATCGGGGGAGCAAGTTTAATGTGCAAGCTCGCTCGTGCTTCTCCAGCAATCATCGAGCTGAAAGGAGGTTGCACGAGGTAGAGGACTTCTTCCCGATTTTAGGGAATCCAAATTCGGCTTTTGAGGTTGCAAGAAAGGTCCTCGTCAGTGTATTCGTTCGTGCCTCACCAAGAAATGGAGTACCTCGTCTTCTTTGATCGTTTGCGGGATGAGAAGAATGAATGAGAAGGAGCTCTTTATATAGGGAGCTCGACAACTGATAGGGCTACCGGTCTGACTAAAACTCAATTAGTTTTGGGCTCGATTCGACTGGTTTTCTAAAATCTAAAAATTTTTAAATTTTTTTAAATTCATTTTCTACCTAGTGGTTACTTCTATTTCCTAATTTGACACTTTTAAATCACCTAGAAAAATCAATCTTTGAACCAATTCTTCGTGGTTCGGTCTGGTTCACCTTTAAATGGTTTGATTATCACCTTCAATTCACTTTATGGTTCTTTTTTGTAAAGTTTGGGTCTTTGTTGGCCCCTTGGTGCTTCCTAATTTTCTGTTGACTTTTATTCATTAATTTCATACCACTTGAGCCCTTAGTTTGCTTTTAAAATTTTCTAGTTTCTCGTTCCAACTTTCTCATTATGAAGAAACATGTCTTACAACATCTCTCCTCTTATTACTTCGGCTATAAGACATCAATTAGTACCTGATACTACCCCTCTATACAGGTGTCTACCGGTACCATCTCACGTCCACCTCAAATACAAGAAATACAACATATCATAATACAAAATGACATAAAGGTTGACTTGTTATCTGACCAACACCCTTATGAGGCAATTGTTATTTATTTGCATAGGGATTGTCATGCTCTCTAGTCAACCCCTCTACATTCATGTTATGATTTAAGTTGTTAAGTCATGAGAGGCATCTTAAAAAGTTTCCAAAAACCATGGACCATGGTCCTCCTTTTCAATCACCCATTCACAACTCTACTTCCAAAAATTATGGGTAACGCCCTTAGGTTAGGAAAAATGTGGGTAGAAATCCGCTTTTTGAAAATAAGGTGAAGTCTCACTTTTATTTGTAGTTCATGGGCCAAAGCCATATCTTTCACACATGTTCAAGTAGACGTTACTTTCCAAAATGGAGTCCATAATTGTAACCCTCACACTTTTGAGTTAAGGAAAACCGGAAAAAGAACCGGTCAAACCGAGTAAGAAAACCGAGCTGGTTTACAAACCTGATCATTTGGGAATAAGCAATCTGAAAATTTACAACTTCCGAGTGATACAAAGGGTTCATTACACCTTGGAATAGAAACTTAAGACAAATTAGAAGATAACAACCAAATTGGTTTAGGTGAACGAGAATCTATAAGAACTTTAAAGTTAAGTGTGCTTGTCCAAGAGTAGTGTGAGGATGGGTAACCTCTTAGGAAGTATGATTTTTTTGTAACCCGAAATTTGGTCAAAAATTTTTATGCGAACCTTATCATAAATAATCATAAATTAATATATGTTTCATTATTAGAATTAATACAAATAATTTAATATCGAAATTAAATTATTGGAATTAATACCAATAATTTATGGTAATATTAATAGTAGTAATAAATCTCTTCTATTTAATACACGATTTTACACCTATATAAAGAGATCATCCCCATTCATTTTCCTCACACTTCCTCTACTGCTCCATTTCCTAGTGAAGCTCGAACTAGAGCTTCGACTTGAACATTTTTCTTAAACTCGGAGGGAGAGGCCGGGCTCTTTAGAACCGGGTAGAAGACAGCTATCTGATAGCAAACTCTAGTTAATCCGAGAATCGCTGGAGAAGCGTCAGCATAATGGAATAGTGAAGCAGCTCCGGCGGAGCGAAGCTGCCCTATTTCGGCCAAGCAAAAATCTACCATTTTGAGCCCTCCTCAAACCAAACCAAACCAAGCCCTCTCAACACTTCCTCAGCCCTCCCATGGCCGAATTAGGACGGAAAGGTAAGCCAATTTGGCTCCTCTCTGCAATTTTCGGTCGGTGCTAGAGAGAGAACCGACAGAATTTCAATGATGAAATTCTAACTCAATTCGGCATCAATTGATGTGACTCTTGATTCTAGGATGAACCTCAGGATGAGAACTATCTACCTAGATCGAAAGCTCGGACCGTCGTGCCTTCACGGTGAGTAATCAAAGCTTTCTCTCTCTATAGTTCATTTTTCAGCGAATCTCCGATTGAGCTCGTCTCGGCGTTAAAACTTGCGATTCACATTGCTAAAGAATCATATGAACATGTAGAAACTCAATTTCAACTTCAATATCAACAATTGGAAACGTTTGATGGGTCAATTTGATGAAATCAAATTTGGCTATGTTAAGAAGTTGGAATTGATGGAAAATTGAGGATTTTCAAAATTCAAAGGACCAAAATGCAATTTTAAGAAATTGAGGGTCAATTGGGCATGAAAATAATGTTGGAGGACCAATTGAGGAATGTTGGAATTTTTGGGGCAAAACTTACCATTTTTGTAAAGGAAGGGCAAAATGGTAATTTTGGAAAAGTTGGGGGACCAAATTGGAAATTTGGGAAATTAAACCCCTTTTTGTGAAATTGAATAAATTGAGATACCAAGATAAATTTTAAAAGTTTCGGATTCAATTTGAGGAAAAATCGGCATTTGGGGACTTAAAGTTAAAGAGAAATAACTTTAGGGATCTAATTGCAAATAACTAAAAAGTTTGGGTTTTCTCATTCATTGGAAATGAATGAAGGTTGTTAAGTCGAGTAATAGTGAACAAAGATGTTTATATCGTGTAGGAACACGAAGTACCAGGAATGCCATCATGGATGAGCTCACGTGAATACAAAGAATCGGTCTAATAGAATTCACTACATTAATGGGTGAGTGGGTTTACTAACATCATACCCGGTTGGGATGATGAGCACAACTTAAAGATAAAAACCACTTATCGATTGTGAGTGGGATTATATATCATACCCGGTTGGGGATGATAAGTGCCTCGGTATAAAAATTCACTGTTTAGTGGTATTTTTATCATCACCACTTAGAGAAAGCGATGTGAAAATTTTGCGGAAAAAGTACTTACTAATTGTAAATAGATCATACCCAGTTGGTATGATGAGACTTACTCGAAGGAAGTTGAAAACCCGTTCATCGATTATGAACGGAGATATCCTTATACCTGTGGGTATAATGGACAGTGAAAACTTATTTTGTCGGAAGGTTCTCCCCTAACTGTGTGCAAATGCTTAAACTATTTAGGAGACCTTCTTGACGGGAGCTCGAATAGCTTTTACAGGTCGGGGGCCTCAGTTTTGGAACTTGAGGGCTAAATGCCCGATTTTGAAAATCTCGTACAGTGGGCCCAATGCTAGTTGGCATGAGTAGGAGCTCATAAACGAACATGATATATGTGCCATAAAACTTAATAAGTGAATTTTTTGGCCATGGTACCAAGATAGGACCGACATGCTCAGTCAACTAGCAGCAGTGCGACATGACAGGTTAACGGACTAGTCAAGACAAACAAATACGGGTTAAGTTGAGAGTCAGGACCATTGGACCAGTGGCACCAAAGATTACATGGCAATATGAGAAAACATTGTTTGTGCATGCACTATGAGTACGGGATCATCAAGACTCCCACGAGGAGTAGTGATGCATCTTAAGGGCCTTGGACGACCTGGTGAGTATAAGGGCAGATCGTCGTTCCAAGTGTCTGTGCGAAATTTGGAGTAGCACCAAGCGCATGAGACTAGGGTGGGGACAGGATGAGGTCTCTGTCCTCATATGGACACGAAAAAGCGATTTCGGGATTGAGGGTCGGATGTCAAGTACATTCACTATTTCCCAGGGTAGAAGTGGTCGTGCTTCTATCCGGGTGGCCGGTAAAGTTGCTCCGAAGCCACTAGTGGGTTCAGTAGTCATACTGACCTGCAAATATGTATAACCTTCATGATGAAGGATGTGTGTTGGGTGATGACATGTCGTGGTAAATCCAGACCGAAGATTTATCTTGGAGAAGTAAGCTGCTCCTCTCAGTTGATCAAATAGATCATCGATCTATGGAAGTGGATATCTGTTCTTGATAATGACTTGGTTCAACTTCCTATAATCTATGCACAGTCTCATGCTCCTATCTTTTTTTTTACAAACAAACTGGTACCCCATGGAGACTGGCTAGGATGTATGAAGTCCTTCTCCAATAGCTCGTCCAATTGCTCCTTCAATTCCTTCATTTCTGCTGGAGCCATGTGATAAGGGGCTTGGGATATGGGGTTTGTACCTGGAATGATTTCTATGGTGAACTCCAATTGTCAGTTTGGATAGTGTTTAACCACTTGGATGTCTTTAGGTCCCTTCTCCTCAGACTTCTTGTTGATGACCATGGCTAGAAAAGCCGTACAACCTATCTGTATCATCTTTTGGGCCTTTATACCATCTATAACCTTTCCTTTGGTCATCTTGGAATTTTAGTTTATTTGTTCGGGAGTGTGGAAGGTTACCATCTTCTTTCAACAGTCCATCCTAGTCTGATGGTTACTTAGAGGTAACGAAATCAAATCTACTTTGAGTTTGATTCCTCCAAACTTTATCTCACATCCCTTAAGTTGTTTGTTCCTATTTAACCCTTCTCCTAACGGTGTGAGAATGTTGAGACTTTGTCCTAGAGGGGTGAGTTTTAGGGGTAAACTTAGAATTAAGTCCTCTTTGATGAAAGATCTCTCTGCTCCTCAGTTGAAGAAGGCGTAAACCTTTTGTCCCCATAATTGGAGAAACACATATTTTAGAGAAAAGATTTTCTTTATTGAATGAAATTTCAATTATATGATTTTTCTTAATCTAATTGGGAGGGTTTTGGGAAGTACAAGCTATGGTACTAGGGTCTTTCCTAACCTCTTCTTAAGTGAGGTTGTATACCCTAGTTGGTACTCTGCTGTGGCGTCCTGCCTAGGATTCCTGGGCTTCCCTTAGGGCAGTCCAAGCGTATTCCTTTGCTTGTTCTCTCTAAGAGTGGGGCATTCTTTTGCAAAGTGCCCCACTTGTCCATATGTAAAACAAGACAAGCACGCTCATTCATGGTACCTTTGGCACTTAGGACTGTGGGGGTTTTCTTGTGGCAGGGTAGGGACTACTCTTAGGGAAGGTGGTGGCATATCCTTCCTCTTTTGAAATCCCACTCTATTTGCCCATCTTGGACCATTATGCTCCTTCCGTCGTCCCTAACGGTTTTGGCCCTTGTCCTCTTTCTGGGTTGTTTGCTCCATTCAGTACTGTCGGGTCTGTACTAGTCGTTCACATTCGTGAGCCATACTGATCACAGCCGCCAGATTCGTGGAGCATCCTATCACACCCATATGGTCTCATATGTCCATATTGAGACCGTCCATAAATCATTGGCATATATATGTCGGTTCAGCCAAGTTAGGAGCAAAGGGTCTTAACTCATTGAATTTGGTCTCATACTCCGATATCAATTTAGGCCCTGCCAAAGTCGGAGGAAATCCTGCTTCTTCTTGTTAATCAAATGAGGAGCTAGGTACTCCTTTGCGTACCTCTCCTCAAACTCCTCCCAGGTGGGTGTGGAGGTATGTAGGCTTCAGACATTATCTCACCATCTTTTGGCACTACCCTCCGGGAAGAATTCTGTCATGATCACCATGTCCTCTAGTGATATTAGACTATCCCCATCAGCTTCTTAATGTTAGCCATCCAATCTAAGGTGGCACCAGCATCTTTCTCTCCGAGGAAAGGTTTACACCCTAGTTGACGGAGAGTCTTGAGATTTTTGGGAATGTCAACTAGAGGGGGGTGGCTAACAGGAGGAGGATGGGATTGTACTTCCTCTGGTTCAGCCCGAGAATTGGTGCCTGCCTCAGGAATGAGGTTAGGTTGTCCAAATACTCAAGTGAACTCTTCATACAATCTTTGGTGTTCTGAGCTTAATCCAGGTGGGTTGTCTGGGCTCCTCGGGGAGTTTCCACAGGCAGGGGTGGTTGGGTAGTGTAAGAGACTGCGACTCTAGTTCTCTTGGTTCCTTTCTTGGGAGCCATTTAAAAATTTTTAAAATTATCCCTATTAGTTACTATGTTCTCTAGTCTTGATAATGTATTCGAGGAAACAGACTCTGATACCACTTAAGTTATCACACCCCGACCCGGTTTGGTTGGATCCCCAGGAGCAACCTGCCACTCTCCCGATTTATTAAGAGTTTTCCCCTTATTTAGACTGTGAGGAGTAAGACGTCCTTTTTACCTTTACCTTTCTTGTAATAACATTAATCAAAACTGAATAAATTTAAACTTGCATACCTATTTTACAAGTTTAGCTAGCAGAAGGTCTTTAGGTAGGTTTTTCCTTCGATTACCTAAAAAGGGATAAATGGAGGGGGTGAATTCGACAAATTAGTGAATGTGTGTTTGAAAATGAGTTTCTATAAAATAGTTTTGAATTGACATGTGCCAGAATCCTTATTTCCTTTAAAATCATTTCTTCCTTGAATTTCGGTTATTCAAAACCAATTTTCTCATTATCAACAATTTGTGTATTTAACAATCAATACACGCCCTTCATTATGAAGGGATCACACATTCGTAGGGCAGCCCGTCTACTGCACCCACTTGTGGTGTCGGAGCGACTTTACCGACCACCTAAATAGAAGCCTGCCCACTTTTACCCTAGGAATGAGTGGATGTTCATGACATCCAATACTCAAACCCAAAATCATCTCCGTGTACATATGAGGACAGAGACCTCATCCCGACCCCACCCCGATCTCATGCGCATGAAGCTACGTCGAGCTTCCCTGACTGCTGGCACGACAAACTGCCCTTATCTCCACCATGTCGTCTAGTAGCCCTTAGGACGGCATCATTACCCCTCTTGGGCATCTTGATGGTCCCGAATCTCAAGTGCATGCACAAACAAAGTTTTCCATAAAGCCATTAATCTTTGGTGCCACTGTTCCAACGACCCTGACCCTCAACTCGACCTGGAGCTGTTTGTCTACACCGGTCCATCGAGCTGGTCCAGTCGCACTGCCGCTAGTCTATTGAGTATGTCAGTCATGTCTTGGTATCATTGCCAAATCACATAATCATTCATTTAGAAATTTTCATGGCTTATCATTATGTTTGTTTATGAGCTCCTGTTCGTGCCAACTGGCCTTGGGTCCACTTTACGAGATTTTCAAAATTGGGCATTTTAGATCCCAAGTTCCAAAACTGAGGCCTCTGAGCTATATGAGCTATTCGAGCTCTCGTCAAGAAGGTCTCCAAAAATTTTTAAGCATTGGCACATAGTCAGGGGAGAACACTTATGACAAAATAAATCTCAACTCGTCCATCACACCAACCGCATGTGATGACATCTCCGTTTACAACCGGTAAGCGGGTTTTCTACTTCTTTCTAGGAAATTAATCATACCAACCAAGTATGACCTAATTACAACCGGTAAATAGTTTTTCCGCGTAGTTCTCACATCACTCCAACCAGGTGTGATGTTAAAATTCCACATAATACTTTTTCATTTCCGAGGTACTCATCATCTTAACTGGGTATGATGTGAAAAATTCCACTCACCCGATAAGTGCAGCGTATTCCTCTTGATCAGTTTTTTGCCTCCACACGAGTTTATCCTTGCTAGTGTTTCCGGTCCTTCATGCTCCTACACGATTTGGACATCCTTGTTTATTAACATTTGGCATAATAGCCCTAATTCCTCATGTATGTGAACAAAATGCCCAAACTTTTTAGTTATTTGCATTTAGGTCCCTTAACTTTATGTCCCTAATGCTAACTTTTCCTCAAATTGAGTCCCAAAACTTCTCAAATTCATTTTTGGACCACAATTTATTCAAAATTATAAAAGGGGTTTAAATTTCCCAAATTTCCAATTTGGTCCCCAACTTTTAAAAAATTACCATTTTCCCCTACTTTACAAAAATGGCAATTTAACCAACAATAAATTTCAAAAAATCGACCAATTTGTCCTCCAACATCATTTTAATGACCAATTGGCACTCAATTTTACGAAATCCCCAATTTTCTCCAAAATTTTACCCAATTTTCCCCCTTTCAAACTAATCGGATTTGATTTTATCAAATTGACCATTTAATTGGGGTTTATTGATCCAATTGAAGGTATGGATCAGTTCCTATACTTTCACATGACTCAATGCAGCTTTGAATCACATCATTTGGGTCCGAATTGAGCACAAACGGAGCTTCGTCAGAAAAATGAAATTAGAGAGAGAAAGCTTCGAAAGCTTATCGTCAGAGGTGCGGCGGTCTGAGCTTTCGATCGGAGTAGGTAGCTCTCATCCTAAGGAACCTCCTAGGATCAAGAATTACAACAATTTAGGTCGAATTGAGTGAGAATTTGGTCATCGAAGTTTCGTCATTTCTCTCTCTAACACTGATTGAAATTTACAAAGGGTAGACAAATTGGCTTACCTTTCAGCTCTAATTTAGTCGTATGAGGGCTATGGAAGTGTTGAGAGAGCTTGGTTTAGCTTAAGTAGAGCTAAATTTGGTCATTTTTAGCTCGGCCGAAATAAGAAGCTTCGGTCCGCCGGAGCGCTTCTCCAGTGATCCTCGAATTGAATGGTGACTACCATTAGGTAGCTAACTTCTCCTCGAGTCTGAGGAACTCGACCTTGCCTTCTTTTGCTTAGAAAAATCCCAATATTGGAGCTCTGGTTCGAGCTTAAATGGAAAATGGAGCAGTAGGGAGAGAGATGAGTTTTCAGGTGTGAGGAGGATGAATGAGAAGGAGCTCTTTATATATGAAGCTTGGGGACTCCTTGGCCACCCGATTGACACCTTTATGGCAATCATTCATGGCCTAAAACACCCTGAACAAAGAATTTTCATCTTTGTAGGTGTTGCTTGCTTTTCCTGCAAGTGAACATTGTTGCCATTTGAAGGAAGAAGACGACACTATTTTGAACCGGTCTGAACTAGGTTCAATGCTTAAATCAGACGGTTCAGGCCCGATTTGATCGAGTTTTTCAAAATTAAAAATTTATAAATTCATTCTCTATCCAATGGTGGCTTCAATTCTCTAATTTGAATTTCCTAATCCACCTAGAAAAATGAATTTAGAAACTGGTTCAATAGTTGTTCAAATCGATTCAATCTGGTTTAGGTTTGGTTCACCTAAACTGGTTTGGTTTTCTCTTCCAATTCATCCTAAAATCATTTCCCATGAATTTTGTGACTCTTTATGTCACTCGGGATTTATAGATTTCCCAATTTTTCCCTTTCTCTATTAGTTACAGTTTATAAACCGACTCGATTTTCTCTTTATAAACGACCGATTCTTTTCCCAGTTTTTCTTATTATCAAAGGACGTGGTGTATATCTTGGTTTGGTTAGGATTGGTCCTAAGGTGGCTCGAATTTAGCTCAAACAACTCGAATTGAAGACTACCAAAGAGCGCATGTACTATGGGAGCTCACCAGTGCTTCTTCGATGATCCTCGAGCTGAATGGAAGATGTCGTCATGTAGCTAACTTCTTCAAGATCCCAGAGAACCCAAATTTGACTTTGGAGGTGGAGAAAAGTGCCCTAGTCTGAGCTCTGGTTTGTGCTTCATTAGAAAATTAACACTTCTTCTTTTCTAGGCATTTGTGGGGTGACAAGTACGAATGGGGAGGAGCACTTTATATAGGGGGCTCAGGGACTGACCGTTCTATCAATTTCTCCATCAATTGGCAATTAACACTCCAATTTAAGGCCTTGTCGGAGGAGTTTATTGGCCGTTGGAGAAAGGGCGTCTGTTTTGCCCCTTTCTCTCTCCCATATTTAGAGGTAGACGATGACTCTATGTCGCGTGTGTGAGATTCGCACGTACGGACTTGCCACATGGCGCTCTGTGATTGGCTGGTTTTGATGACACGACTTCCTACTAAACAGCTTGGTCAACCTTTGACCCATTGACCGAACATGTGGCGGTCTCCTATTGGCTGCTCGTTCCTACATGGCTGCCAACCGTGTTCGATCAATCGTTGACCGTGACATGTGGCATCTTCTCATTTTCTGATTTAAACACGTCAGATTTCCCTCCTATAGAAAGGGTACCACTATCACATGTCAACCTCTGATTGGCTGAGGTCACCATACGTTGCACTGCCACGTGTCGACCTCTAATTGGTCAGTCATTTCTCTAACATCCTTGTCGGATGTTGACGTGGCCTCCTTGACACGTGTCAGCTCCTCATTGGTCAGCCTTACTGACAGGGCCTTTCCGACATTGATTGTTGACTAGGACACGTGTCGCTCTCCTATTTGTTGGTCATCACTAACGTGGATTTTTCTCCTTTAACCATTGACCAAGGACACGTGTCATGCTCTTATTGATCAACGCTTACAGGCGTTGATTGAGTGGCTGACTAGGCACACTTCGCCACATGTCGCACACTGATTGGTCACGACTGCTGATTGGGCACTGACCTGGTAGTAATCTGTTGACCGGTTGGACCATTGACCGGTCCGGTCCAACTGGGCTCAGTGACCCGAAAAGTAAAATCGACAGGTTCAAGCCCGACTCCACCGGTTTTCCAAAAATTAAAATTTTCTAAATTCATTTTCTATCTAATTTTGACTTCAATTTCTCAATTTGATATTTTTAAGCCACCAAGAAAAATGAATCTTTAAACTTTTCTTCACGGTTCAATCCGGTTCAGGTGCGGTTCACTCTGAACCGGTCTAATTTTCACATCCAATCCACTTCATGGTTATTCTCCATGATTTTGTGATTTATTGGCTACTTGGGATTTTCCAAATCCCCGTTTTAATCATTCTTTATTATTTCTGGTTCACTTGGATCCTCGATTTTCTTTTCAAAAAATCTTTTCGATTCTTTAATCCAAGAGGACGGGGAATACATACGACCTGCTGGTTTTCCAACACAAAGTAATCAAAATAATTGTAGGAAATTATCGTACCTTATGCATGTAGACTTCTCGCTTCAACCTCTCCCCCACTTTGGTGTAAGTGCTTTCTTGAAAGGGGTAGGAGAGGGGGTAGGTTTTCATTACTCAGTTAGGGATAAAATTATCAATGTATTTAAGCATTTATAAAGTTTATTTAGTTTGCTTGTTTGATTAGCACACAATCATCCACCTTTTTTCATCAAAGGGATCACATGTTGCAAAACAATACCCAACTGTTCCACTTGTGGACCGGAGCGTCTTTACAGTCCACCATGGTAGAAGTTCACAACTTCTACCAAAGTCTATGTGGGCATCAATTGGCTAAAACCCCATACTCAAGTTCGTACTTCGTGTTCAGAAATATAGGATGAGACCTCTCCCCACCGACCTCGGTTTCAATGCGCATGAAGCTCCTCGAGCTTCCCAACATACTGAACGACAAAGCTTCCCTTATGCTCCTTGGGTCGTTCAGCAACCCTTAAAACCACCACTACCCCATACCAAGCGCCTCGATGGTTCCATATCTCATGAATGCACAAACAACAAGTCTTTTTAGTTAACACCTTTTATCTTTGGTGCTACCGGTCCCCATGAGCTTCTTGATCGGGCTTTGGCTCGGTACTGCCAGCCCAATAGGTTCGACGACCTGGCTTTGACTTGGTGACAACTAGCCCAATGAGCTTGACAACCCTGGTCTGGGCCCGATAGCTATCACACATAATTTATCCATTATATGAGTTTTTTTATAGGTTCATTACTCATATGTTTGTCTACAAGCTTAAACTCGTGCCCATTGGACTTGGGCCCACTCGAGCAATACTAGCTCTAATTATTGCATGATTCATGCGTTCATCGTAGAAGTCTCCCAAAAATTTAAGCTGGTTTAAACAATTAGGGGAGAGCATTTCCGGAAAATAGTTTTCAATTCGGGAAAGCACATTCATCAGCCCAACCGAGCGTGATGCAAAAAACCAACTCACCCAGTGCGTCGCGACTCGTTCCTGGCTAGATCTCGGCCGGCTATGTGCTCCACACAAGTTCTTGAATCACCCATCCTACATGGTCTAAGCATTCATAGTAGTAAAATTTCATAAACAAACATGAGATATGTGCCATAAAACTCTAATAAGGGCAGTTCATCGTACCAGGTGACCGTGCAAAATTTGGAGTAGCACTAAGCGTATGAGACTAGGGTGAGGATGGGATGAGATCTTTGTCCTCATACAGACACGGAGAATTGATTTCGGGATTGAGGGTCAGATGTCACGTACATCCACTCATTCTCAAGGTAGAAGTGGACGTACTTTATCTAGGTGGTTGGTAAAGTCGCTCCGATGCCACAAGTTGGTTCAGTGGACGTGCTGACCTATGAATGTGTGTTTGACCTTCATGATGAAGGATGTGTGTTGGGTGATGACACACCGTGATTAAATAAGGAAATTGTGGTATAACCCAAAAGGATTTTTTTAAAGAAAGGAGCCTAGCCCACTCCAATACAATTCTTTTCCTCAAAGTTAATTTTTGAAAACCCGTTCACTAAGTAGTCGTACTCATTCCCTCCATTATATCCCTTTTAGGAAATTTCAGAAAGTTTACCCTTAAAGACCATTAGCCCAGACGCCTGCGAGACAGGTATGATAAAATTAAAATATTATATAGTTTTGATTTATGTTATTCTAGGAAAAATGCAGGTTAAAGGACGTCTTACTCTTTACAGTTTATAACAAGCGGAAACCCTTTAATAAACTAGGAGAGTGGCGGGTTGATCACGGGGATCAGACCAAACCGGGTCGGGATGTGACAAAAATCGACTAAGAGTAATTTCACTGCATGATCAGGTGAGTGAAATTTTTATATCCTACCTGGTTGGGATGATAAGCACCTCGAAAATGAAAACCCACTACTAAGTAGTATTTTAAACTTCACACTTGAGATGAGTGATGTGAAAATAACGCAGAAAAATTATTTACCGGTTATAAGTAGATCATACCTAGTTGGTATGATGAAACTTCCTCGAAGGAAGGGAAAACCCATTCATCAGTTATGAGCAGAGATGTACTCATACTCGGTTGACATGATAGACAATTGAAAATATATTTTGTCAAGAGTGCTCTCCTCTACTGTGTGCCACTGCTTAAACAATTTGGGAGTCCTTCTTTACGGGAGCTCAAATAGCTCTGTTAGGCCGGAGGCCTCGGTTTTGGAACTTGGGGGCTATTATGCCCAATTTTGAAAAATCTCGAACAGTGGGCCTTAGGCTGGTTGGCACGAGCAGGACCTCATAAACAAACATGATCTATATGCCATAAAAACTTAAGAAATTGAATTGTTTGGCCAGGGTACCAAGACATGACCGACATACTCAGTCAAGTAGCGACAATGTCACATTACAGGTCTCCGGACTAGTCAAGACAAACAACTGCAGGTTGAGTTAAAGATTGGGGCTGTTGGACCAGTGGAACCATAGATTATATGGTATCATGTGAAAAATGTTGATTGTGCATGCACTATGATTACAGGACCTTCAAGATGCCCAAGAGAGGTAGTGATGCGTCCCGGGGCTCTGGACAACCTAATGGATATAAGGGTAGTTAGTCGTACAAGAAGTCTTACGAAGCTCGACGTAGTTTCAAGCGCATGAGACCGAGGTGAGATCAGGATGAGGTCTCTGTCCTCATATGGATACAAAGATTTATTACAAAATTGAGGGTCGGATGTCGTGAACATCACTCATTCTTAGGGTAGAAGTGGACATGCTCCTATCTAGGTGGTTGGTAAAGTCACTCCAACACCACAATTGAGTTCAATGGACGTGTTGGCCTACGATTGTGTGTTTGACCTTCATGATGAAGGATGTGTGTTGGGTGATGACACACCATGGTAATTAGAAATGATTTTGAGAACTGAGATTTAAAGATGAGAAAATTTAAAGGAATTAAGTAGTTTGGCACACTCTGATTTTAAAACTAATTTTTTTAGAAACTCCATTTTTAGAATACCCATTCACTGAGTTATGGAAGCTCACCACTCTTTTCTATCCCTTTTCAGGAAAAGAGAAAATGACTAGGAATAAAACCGAGCCTTAGCCTCTGTCAGGTATGCTAAATTTCTCTTAAGCTTGCATTTTATTTAATATGTCTTTCCAAGGAACAAGGTCGAAAATACGCATGGCTCCTCTTGAGTTAAAGAAGGGGGAAACCCCTCCTTAACTAAGAGAGTGATGGGTTGTTCACGGGGATCAGACCAAATCGGGTCGGGGTGTGACAACTCACATATTAGGGTTACAACCTAGCAGTGAGGTCACACCCCTCTCTTCTTGTGCCTAGTGGTGTGCTAAGCATCTCTCCATTGTCCTTCACTAAAACCACATTAGGATGAGTGCCCATCGATATACAATAAGGTTTGAACCACCAACGCCTCCTTGGTCTATTATTTAACACTGCCTTATGACTTTCGTGTAATGGATATCTAGGAGTGAGCATCTGTCCTACCTCAACCTGATTTGGTTGGATCTCTGTGATCAACCCGCCACTCTTCTCGATATAGAAGGATACTCTCCCTCTAGTCACCATCGAGAGTCAAGCATGGTTTAACTCTCCTTGGTTTCCCTGGAAAAACATTATCAAAACTAAGTCAAAAGAAAAGCTCTTTGCCAATTGTAACTTATGTTAGATCGTAGGTGGTGCCTCCTTGTGAGTCCGTGTCTTCTCTTCTTGAAAAGGGAAAAGGGGAGGGGATGAGTTTTGAAAGTCAGTGAGTAGGGGTATCGAAGTTGAGAAAAAAGGGTTCGCTAGGTTTCTTTTATCATTTCCCTCCATGTTGTTTCTTAAGGAGTTTCAACACACATAAACAATAACCCTTTATTATCAAAGAGTTCACACATACGTAGAGTAGACCCCAACTACTCCACTTGTGGTTCGGAGCACCTTTACCGACCACCCTGATAGTCTGTGTGAGCCTTACCACCCATCCCTCGGACCTTAATTGCAAATTAAGTCTTAGAAATGAGCTCACTATAAGTCTTAGAAATGAGCTCGATCGGAGCTTTACCGAAAAATGGTCTAGAGAGCTTCGATTACTCACTGGTGAGGGGTCGCTCAGGCCCACTGGCCTAAGGCCCACCTGTTCGAGATTTTCAAAACCGGGCATAATAGCCTCCAAGTTCCAAAACTGAGGCCCCTGGCTTATAAGAGCTATTCGAGCTCTCGACTTATAAGTTCCAAATCGTTTAAGCATTGGCACACAGTCAGGGCTTAACTTCCACTTAGTTAGTTTCCGTCCCTAGCAAGCTTAACTTCAATTGGTGTTCCCGATGTCTCATTTTCCTACATGAAATGAACATAGTTGTTCGTTATTTTTTGGCCTAATAGCCTTCAATCACTCCAAATGAATGACAAAACTAAACTTTCTATTTACATGCAATTAGGACCCTAAAGTTATTTTTCTTTAATTTTTATTCCCTAATACCGATTTTTCCTCAAATTGCGTCCCAAAACTAAATTTATCTTAGAACCTTAATTTATTCAAATTCCCAAAAAGGGGGTTTATTTTCCCAAATTTCTAATTTGGTCCACCAACTTTTCCAAAATTACCATTTTACCCTTCCTTTACAAAAATGGTAAGTTTCATCCCAAAAATTCTAAAATTCCTCAATTGGCCCTCTAACATTTTTATCATGCCCAATTGACCCTCAATTTTAGAAAATTGTATTTTGCTTCTTCGAATTTTTGAAAATCCCCAATTTCCCCAAATCTTCCCCAATTTCAACTCACTAACATAGTTGAATTTGGTTTCATCAAATTGACCAATCAAACACCTCAAATTGTTGAAATTGAAGTTGAAATTGAGTTTCTACATATTCATATGATTCCATAAAACTTTAAATAGTAAGTTTTAACGCTAGAACGAGCTCAAACGGAGCTTCATTGGAAAACAGACTATAGAGAGGGAAAGCTTCGATTTCTCACCGATAAGGGCGTGGTGGTTTGAGCTTTCTATCTGGATAGGTAGCTCTCCTCCTGAGGTTCCTCCTAGGACCAAGAATGACATTAATTGATGTCGAATTGGATTAGAATTCTGTTATTGAAATTCAGCCGACTCTCTCTCTAACACTGATCGAAAATTGCAGAGGGGAGCTGAATTGACTTACCTTTCAATCCTAATTCTACCGTGGGAGGGCTGAGAAAGTGTTGGGAGGGCTTGGCTTGACCTGAGGAAGGCTCAAATATTTTGATTTCAAATCAATTGAAATAGGGTAGCTTCGGTCCGTCGAAGCTGCTTCACTGTTCGATCATGCCGGCGCTTCTCCGACAACTCTCGGAATGAATGGATGTTACCACCATGTAGCTGACTTCTCCCCGGTTCTAAGGAACCCAACCTCGCCTTCTTTGGCTCAGAAATAACCCTATATGGGAGTTCTGGTTCGAGCTTTGTAGAGAGAGAGAGAGAGAAGTGTTTAGGGTGTGAGGAGAATGAATGGGGATGAGGTCTTTACATAGGTGTAAAATTGTGTATTAAATGTGGGAGATTTATTACTAGTATTAATGTTACCATAAATTGATAAGTATTTATTAGTATTAATTCCAAATTTATGGCTATTTATGATAGGGCGTACGTTGGCATAAAAAATTTTTACCGAAATTTTGGGTTACAAAAAAACATACTTCCTCGCACTACTCTCACACAAGCACGTTAACTTTGATGTTCTTATGGGATCTAGTTCATCTAAACCGATCTAGTTTTTCTCTTCTAATTTATCTTAAAGTTCTTTTCCAAGATTTTATGAACCATTTTGAGTCACATGGGAGTTGTAAATTCTCAATTTGTCTGTTTCCTAATAATTAGCTTATAGATCGATCAGTTTTAAAATTTAAAACTGACAGGTTCTTTCCCCGGTTTTCTAATTTTCAAAGGATGGAGTTTACAATTTTTGTCACGCCTTGACCCAGTTTGGTCGGATCCCCATGATCAACCCGCCACTCTCCCGGTTTATTAAGGGTTGCCCCTTGTTTATAAACCATGAAGAGTAAGACGTCCTTTAAACCTGTACCTTTCCTGGAATACATAAATCATAACTGCATAAACTTTTTAACTTACATACCTGTCTTGCAACTGTGATTAACAAGAGTTCTTTGGGGTAGGTTGCCCTTGGTTACCTGAAAAGGGATATAAGGGAGGGGTGAGTTCAACGACTTAGTGAATGGGCATTTAAAGTTTGACTTTTAGGGAAAATATTTGAATTGGAGTGTGCTAGACTCCTTATTTTCTTTTAAAATTTCTCATTTTCAAAATCTCGGTTTCATAGCCATTACTCTCTCTTTAACCATAACTGGTGTGCTTATCAACTAACACAAGCCTTTCATCATTAAGGGAACACACATTCGCAGGCCAGCCCGTCCATTGTACCCACTTGTGGCATCAGAGCGACTTTCTCGGCCACCTAGATAGAAGCACGTCCACTTCTATCCTGAGAATAAGTGGATGTATGTGACATTCGACCCTTAATCTCATGAATAAAACTCTATGTCCGTATGAGGACAGAGACCATATCTCGGTCTCATGCACATGAAACTCAAACACAGAAGCTTTAGGAAGCCCCAAACATAGTAGCTTCGTGGAAACCAAACATAGAAACTCTATGGAGTACAAACATAAAACTTCGTAAAGTACAAATACAAAACTCCATGATTGACTGGTATGACGAGAAACACAAACCCAATAGCTTCTCTTTACCCTTATTGCCACCATGTCATTTAGTAGCCCTTAGGATGCATCACAACCCCTCTCGGCGTCTTGATGGTTTCGAACCTCAAGTGCATGCACAAACAAAGTTTTCCTTAAAAGCCATTTAATCTTTGGTGCCACTGGTGTAACGGCCCCGACCCTCAACTCGACCTAGACAAACAATTCATTCATTTAAGTTTTATGGCTCAAATTCATGTTTATTTACGAGCTCCTACTCATGCCAACTAGCCTAGGGCCCACTATTTGAGAATTTCAAAATCGGGCATATTAGCCCCCAAGTTCCAAAACTAAGGCCTCCGGCCTAGATGAGCTATTCGAGCTCCCTTCAAGATGGTCTCTCAAAATGTTTAAGCAGTGGCACACAGTTAAGGGAGAGTACTTTCAACAAAATATATTTTTCAACTGTCCATCATACCAACCAAGTATGAGGACATCTCCACTAATAACCGATGAATGAATTTTCTATTTCATTCGAGGAAGTTTTATCATACCAACTAGGTATGATCTAGATACAATTGTTAAGTAGTTTTTCCGCTTGATTTCCACATCACTCCTCTCAGGTGTGATGATTAAAATACCACTTAGTAATGGTTTTTCATTTTCAAGGTGTTTATCATCCCAATCGGATATAATATTAAATTCCCACTCACCCGTTAATATAGTGAATTCCTCTCGACCGGTTCTTTGTATTTCACGCAAACTTGTCCTTGTTGGCATTTCCGGTACTTCATGTTCCTACACAATATGAACATTCTTGTGTCCCTTGGCCTAACAACCTTCATTCATTTCAAATGAATTAGAAAACCAAACTTTTCATTTATTTGAAATTAGGTACCTAAAGTTATTTTTCTTTAACTTTAAGTCCCTAATGCCAGTTTTTTCTCAATTTGAGTCCCAAAATTTTTCACAAAAAGGGGTTTAATTTCCCAAATTTCTAATTTGGTCTCCTAACTTTTCCAAAATTACCATTTTGCCCCTACTTTACAAAAATGGTAAGTTTTGCCCCAAAAATTCCAAAATTTCCCAATTTGTCCTCCAACATCTTTATCATGCCCAATTGGTCCTCAATTTTATGAAATTACACTTTAGTCCCTCAAATTTTTGAAATTCCCAAATTTCCCCCAATTTCAACCTTCTAACTCAGCCGAATTTGATTTCATCAAATTGACCGATCAAATGAGTTTAATTGTTGAAATTGAAGTTAGATTGAAGTTCCTACACCTTCATACGATTCAATTAAACTTTGAATCGCACGATTTGATGCCGAAATGAGCTCAAACGGAGCTTCGCCAGAAAATTGGTCTTAGAGAGAGAAAGCTTCAAAAGCTTACCATCGGGGGCACGATGGTCTGAGCTTTCGATTTGGGCAGATATCTCTTGTCCCGAGGTTCCTCCTAGGATTATGAATTACATCAATTGATGCCGAATTGAATGAGAATTTTATCATCGAAGTTTTGTCAATTCTCTCTCTAGTACCGATCAAAAATTGCAAAGGGGAGCCAAATTAGCTTACCTTTTAGTTCTAATTCAACTGTAAAAGGATTGTGGAGGTGTTGGGAGGGCTTGGTTTGGCCTGAGAAGGGCTTGAATTGGCTGATTTCAGCTCGGCCGAAACAGGGCAGCTTCAATCCACTGGAGCTGCTTCATTGTTCGATCACGTCGGCGCTTCTCTAGCAACCCTCGGAGCAAATGGAGACTACAATGTGTAGCTAACTCCTCCCCAATTCTAAGGGACCTGATCACACCTTCTTTAGCTCAAAAAAGACCCTATATCAGAGCTCTAGTTCGAGCTTCACTAGAAATTGGAGCAGTTGAGAGAGAATGGAGTTTTCAGGTGTGGAGAGTATGAATGAGGAGGGGCTCTTTATATAGGAGGTCGATGACTTCTTGGTTGTCCAATTGGTGCTTTAATAGTGGTCATTCATTACCTGAACTCCCTGGCCAGAGACTTTTCAGCTTCTCCAGCGCTGCGCAATTTTCTAGTGAGTGAATAGTGCTGTCATCTGAAGGAAGAAGATGACACTCTTACGAACCGGACCATACCAGTTCGAACTGGGTTAAAAGATTAAACTGCTCGGTTCACCCCTAATTTGACTGAATTTTTCTAATCTAAAAATTTCTAAATTCAACTAAATTAATTTTCCAATGGTGGCCTCAAATCTCAAATTTGAATTTTTAAAGCCACCTAGAAAAATGAATTTTGCATCCGTTTCAATAGTGGTTCAAACCGGTCCAAACCGGTTCAATCCGTTTCGGATCCGATTCACCTAAACCGGTTTGGTTTTCATCTCTAATTCATCCTAAAGTCCTTTTTCATGACTTTTGTGACTCATTAGGTCACTCGAGATCCATAAATTTCCCAGTTTGCCCTTTCTCTATCAGTTTCGGTTCATGAATCAACTCAGTTCATAAACCGATTCAATATGGTTCGAATCCAGTTCTCATGAACCGGTTTGGTTTTCTCTCCCAAATTGTCCTAAGATCCTTTTCCAAGGTTTTATGAACCCTTTGGGCCACTCAGTAGTTGTAAATTCCCTAAATTACCCATTCTTTGAGGTGACCGGTTCCCTTTGGGCCACTCGATTTTTCTCACTCGAGGTGACCGGTTCTTTCCCTAGTTTCCTTGTTTTAAAGGGACAAAGTTTACAATTTGTCCCTTTCGAGCTAAATCTCCATTGGTGTTCCTGATATCTTATGTTCCTACACGAAATGAACATTCTTGTTCATTATCATCTAGTTTGATCACCTTCATTTATTATAAATGACTAAATATTCAACTTTTTAAATATTTTCAATTTGGTCCCTAAAGTTATTTTTCCTTTACTTTATGCCTTAATTGATGGTTTTTTCCCTAAATTGAGTCATGAAAATTTTAAAATTCCCCTTGGGACCTCAATTTATTCAATTTCAAAAAATAGGTTCACCTTTCCCAAATTCCCAATTTGGCCCCCAATTTTCCCAAAATTACATTTTGACCTTCCTTTCCAAAAATGGTAAGTTTTACCCAAAAAAATTCAAAAATTTGCTCAATTGGTCCTCTTACACTCTTATTATGCCCAATTGACCACTCAAATTTATAAAATTGCATTTTGGTCCCTCGAATTTTAGAAAATCCCCAATTTTCCCCCAATTTCAACTTTCTAACACAGCCGAATTTGATTTCATCAAATTGACCGATCAAACACTTCTAATTATTGAAATTGAAGATAAATTTGAGTTTCTACATCATACGATTCAATTGCACTTTGAATCGTAAGTTTTGATGCTGAAACGATCTCAAACGGAGCTTCACCAAAAAATAGAACGTAGAGAGAGAAAGTTCCAATAGCTCACCGTTGGGTACGCGACGGTCCGAGCTTCCAATCTAGGCAGATGGCTCTCCTCCTGAGGTTTCTCCTATAATCAATAATTGCATCAATTGATGCCAAATTGGGTGAGAATTCTATCATCAAAATTCTGCTGGTTCTCTCTCTAGTACCGGTCAGAAATTATAGAGTGGAGACGAATTGGCTCACGTTTCAGTTCTAATTCGACCGTAGGAGGGCTGAGGAGGTGTTGGGAGAGCTTGGTTTGGCCTGGAAAAGGCTCAAATTGGCCAATTCAGCTCGGTCAAAATAGGGCAGCTTTGGTCCGTCGGAGCTGCTTCACTGTTCGATCACGCCGGCGCTTCTCCAGCGACCCTCAAAGCGAATGGATGTTACCACCGTGTAGCTAACTTCTCCCCAATTCTAAGCAACCTAACCATGCCTCCTTTGGTTTAGAAAAGACCCTATATCAGAGCTCTAGTTTGAGCTTTTCCAAAAAAACTAAGCAGCAGAGAGAGAGTGAGGTTTTTAGATGTGGAGAGGATGAATGGAGAGGGACTCTTTATATAGGGAGCTCGGGGACTTGTCGGTCATACATTTGGCACCTTTATAACAGTTATTGATGGCCTGAAATGTATTGAACAAAAACATTTATTCTTCATCGGTGCTGCTTTGATTTTTTAGCGAGTGAACAGTGTTGTCATCTAAAGGAAGAAGATGACACTGTTCCGAACTTGACCAGACCGGTCCCAACCGGGTTCAAAGCTTAAACTAGTCGGTTCACCCTCGATTCGACCGAATTTTTCAAATCTAAAAATCTAAAAATTTATAAATTTATCTAAATTCATTTTCTAAACAACGGTGGCCTCAAATCTCAAATTTGAATTTTTTAAGCCACCTAGAAAAATGAATTTATCATCTGGTTCAATAGTGGTTCAAACCGATCTAAACCAGTTCAATCCGGTTCAGATCTGGTTCACTTGAACCAATTTGGTTTTCATCCCCCATTCATCCTAAAGTCCTTTTTGACTTATGTGACTCTTTAGGTGACTTGGGGTCCATAGATTTCCCGATTTACCCTCTCTCTATCGGTTTCAGTTCATAAACCTGCTTTGTTCCTAAACCGGTTCAATCCGGTTCGGGTCTGGTTCACCCGAACCGGTCTAGCTTTTCTCTTCCAATTTGTCCTAAAGTTCTTTTTCAAGGTTTATGAATCTTTTTGTGTCACATGGGAGTTGTAATTTCTCCAATTTTCCCATTCCTCATTAATCAGGTTTGTGAACCGGCTCTGTTTTCTCGCTCGGTTTAACTGGTTTTTTCCTAGTTTTTCCTTAACTCCAAAGAGCGAGGTTTACATGAGTATTGTGGTGACAATCATAATTTGATTTGTAAAGCAATGCATTAGTCATTACTATTTTATTACTTGTATGGTTGGGGACCACTTCACATGATAAAGCTCGAATGTGAAAACTATATAAGCTTGAAAATGATAATTAATTAAAAAATAAGCTTTATACTCCTTGTTACCATTTTAGTAGGGTTTGTGCCATGAAAATGGCGTTCCTACGTTAGTGCCTCAATCATTGAGCCTCATAGCTCACCCCTCTCCCTAACCCCTTTTAGATACCACTTCCTTATGAAGGAAAACCCATACAAAAACCCCAAGACTAGGCTCGAGGTAAGCCACCTCAAATAACTACAGGAGTCTGTACAAGCATGGTGTTTTTGGGGTAAGGTATTTCCATACTTTTTTTAAAAATTATTTTTAAAAATAAAATCTAATTTATTTTGTGTTTCTAAGCCTTAAGACCTATCTGTACTATAGTAGTGAGGGTCCCACTATTGTAATATTGGGAGGACATGGCGGTTATGATTACAGTCCAACCCGAGATGTCGGGTTGGGATGTTACAAGTACCGTCATCGATATAGGAAATGGGCCAAGCCCATGGTCGACAAAAATGGACTATACCATTGTTTAGGGAAAGTGGGCCCACTACCATTTGAAAACACTCATGAAAGTGGTCCCAAGGCAGTGATTTTGAAAGAGAGGGGCCATGACCCCGAAGGAAAATAGGTACCATCCCATACTATTTCAAAACTTGGAAACATGTCTTGTCCTATAAATAATAATAGTAGTGGGATTAACTAGATAGCAAGACGAGTCTCAATAATAAAACTACTTAACAAATGGTTGTGTGAAACGGACCATGTCCAATAACTACTATTGAGTTAGAAACAGGTTTCAACTCGTAGAGTTGATAGTACCAAAGATGAATAGATAAGATTGGTCAGATATCAAGCCAACTCTCAAATGATTAAAATGATGTTATATGTGTTTGTTATGAGCGGGGTCATGAGATGCCTAAAGAAGTGTAGTGATAATTTCAAGGACTACTAGACCGTAAGGCGAGAACAAGGGAAGTGGATACTGGTCCGCTACATCAAGGACTCTATGAGTCATGTGCACATTAGATGTCACGCCACGACCTAGTTTGGTCGAAACTCTGTGATCAACCCACCACTCTCTTGGACCTCGAGGAGGGGTTCCTCCCCTTGATAGGGAAGAGTTAGGCGTATTACTTGTTATGTTTTCTTGGAATAACATTAAACAAAATTAGAAATCTAATTTTTACTTGGGTCGGGTCTTGGCGAGGGAAAGCCCTATGCAATCTCTCCCTTCCTAAAAAAAATGTTTAGGGAGAGTGTGAGTTCCACGACTCAATGAGTGGGAGAAATCTTAGGGGTATATTTAATTATGTGTCATCATGTTTATAGTAATTCACTTTCTACCCCTTCTTGGGTTGGCACACAATCATACACCATTTCTATCATAAAAATGGATCACATGTTTGCAGAATAGTCCCTGATCGTTCCACTTGTGGACCAGAGTGCCTTTACTGTCCACCCTGATAGAGATTAACAACATCTACCTTGAGTTTGAGTGGACCTTGCTCATCCGACCCTCAAATCCCAATCACAATTCATGTCCGCTTTGTGGGACGAGACCTCTTTCCTCCTGTTGCCTCAGTCTCAATGTGCAAGAAGCTCCTAGAGCTTCTTGACATATTGGACGACAGACTGCCCTTATGCTCCCTAGGTTGTCCAGTAGCCCTTAGGACCACCACTACCTCATACCATATGTCTCAATGGTCTCGCATCACATGCATGCACAATCAAGAATCTTATTCTTTTATAGACTTTATCTTTGGCCCTACAGCCCAAGGGCATGTTGGCTTGGCTTCGGACCATGCGCACTAGCCCAACGGGTTCGACAACCCGGCTTTGGCTTAGCAGCTATTCGGCCCAACAAGCCCAACATCCCAACCTTAGCTCGGTGGGTATCACACAATGTTATCCATTATTAGAATTTTTAGCAGTTCATAACATGCTCATTCTTAACGGGTCAATACCTATGCCCATCAGCCTTGGGCCCACTTATATCACTAAGCCTAAGCCTCGAAATTAGCTCCCAAATATTTTAAGCAGAGTCACCCAGTTAGGGGTGGCTAATTCTGAGAAAACTTGTTTTAAAGGCAAGGTTATCATCCCAATCGAAACTGATGTTGTAGATTTCTCACTCACCCGATAACAGCGATGTGGTCGTCCCGGTGAGACCTCGATACATGGTGCACACCTTTGCACCGGTACTTAGGCAACTAGCTCCTACATGGTATGAGTATCCATATTAGGAGAATTGGCATAAGAGGTCGCATACTTTCGTGTATTTGCACATAAGTCCTCCCATTATGCCTTAATTGTATTTAGGTCCCTATAACTTTACCTCTAGGTCCCTTGTCATCCCTTAATTTCAATTAGGTCCCTAGGATTTCCAATCATCCCTTATGGGTCCTTAGTTTTTTCGAAATCACCAATTGACCCTCAATTTTTCCAAAATTGCCAATTGGTCCTCCATTTCATCCAATTGCCCAATTGGACCTCAATTGGGAGTAATTTCATGAAAATCCCCCAAAATTTCCTAAAATTATAATTTGACCCCCAATTTTCCAAAAATTTCCAAATTGCCCAATTGTTCAAAAATTACAATTTGGTCCCTGAATCATCATTTATTTTAATTGATCACCAAAACTTGGTTAATTGTCCCAATTAGTGATCTGAATCATCTTCTCTATGTCTCTCTCATCATTTTGAGCTTTGAAGCACTTCATTTGTCTCATAAATGAGCTCAAACGAAGCTTAGTCGGAAAACTAAGTTTAGATAGAGAAAGCTTCGATATCTTATCGGCGAGGGTCCTGCAACTGGAGCTCTTGCTTTCTCTGAATAGCCCTACTCTTGGGGATCCTTCCTAGATCAAAACACGCCTCAATTGGTGGCCTGAGCAATGTAAATTTTACAGTTTAAATTTTTGCATAAACGTATTGTGAATAGTATTTTTCGGCGAAGGGCAGCGGAGGGGACTTACTGTCTTGGCTTAAGGATGGTCAGGGCACCTCTAGGTGTGCTCTAGGGAGCTTGGTTTGGTCAAAATTGGTCTGGAATGGCTCGACTTGAGCTCGAGTTGCTAGCCATCAAGGAGTTGTGATACTGTACGAGCTTCCCTGTTCTTCTCCGGTGGTCCTTGAGCTGAAGGGACGGTGTAGCTGGATAGAGGACTTCCTCTTGGTTCTGAGGACACCAAATGCAGCTTCAAAGGTTGAAGAAAGCCCTGCTGTCAGAGCTCTAGTTCACTGCTCGCCAAAAAATGGAGTACTTCACCTTCTTCGCTCATTTGTGGGATGTGGAAGACAAATGGAGGGGTGCTCTTTATATAGGGAGCTCGGCAACTCACCAGGCTACTCGTTGGCATAGGACTCGACCACTAACTTCGCCACCGACAGTCATACCAGAGCTCTTCCCAAGTTGTTGGAGGAATCCCCCTCCTCTCTCTCTCTCCTTTCTGTCAGCTGATCGAGGAAGAAGATGATGATGTGGTGGGTGAGCCACGTGGCACATTGTGATTGGTTAGTTTTTCTAACGTGGCATTCCCACTTAGCCGCCGTATCAGCCGTTGATCGGTTGATTGGACACGTGGCTGCCTCCCATTGGTCGCTCATGTTTGCATGGCAGCCTCCCATTGGTTGCTCGTGTCTGTATGGTAGCCTCCCATTGGCTGCTCGTGTCTGCGTGGCAGGCTGACCGGTCATTCGCTAACCGTTGGCTAGACACGTGGCAGCCTCCTATTGGCTGCTCGTGTCTATGTGGTTGCTGATTGGGCATCCACTAACTGTTGACCAGCTCGAGCGTTGACTGGTCTGATCTATTAATTGGCTTGACCGTTGACCGGTCTAGTCTGAACGGGTTTGGTGACCCAAATTCGAAAATCGGTTAGTTCAGGCCCGATTTGACCGATTTTCTAAAAATTAAAAATTTTTAAATTTGTCTAAATTTATTTTCTACATAATTGTGGCTTCAATTTTCCAATTTGACATTTTTAAGCCACCTAGAAAAATAAATCATTGAATCGATTCACCATGGTTCAACCTAGTTCAATCTGGTTCTAGTCTGGTTCACCTTGAACTGGTCTGATTTTCTCATCCAATTTACTTTGTGGTTCTTCTCCATAATTTTTATGACTTTTTGGTCACTTGAGATTTTCCAATTTCCCATTTTAACCCTTCTTTACTATTTTCGGTTCATTAATTGACTTGATTTTCTTATGGAAATTGGCCGGTTCTTTTCCCGGTTTCCTTGGTCTGAGAGGACAGGTTTCACAACTCTCCCCTCCTTTTAGGAGTTTTGTCCTCAAAACTTTTACATGTTGAACAATTGCAGATATCTATCCCCCATGACTGACTCGATCTCCCATGTTTCCTCCTCTACTTGGTCGTTTCACCAAAGGACCTTCACCACGGGAATCCTCTTATTCCTTAAGTTCTTCTCTCGTCAATCGAGGATTCATATTGGCTCTGCTCTGTAGACCATGTCTTCCTCTATCTCGGGTGGTGGTTGATCCAGCACGCTAGGGTTGGGCTCATATTTCCACAGCACCTATACGTGGAATATGTCATGTATCATTTATAGGTTCAGAGGCAACTCCAGCTTGTATGCCACTGGTCCAATCCTCTGTCTTATGACGTATGGACCTATGTACCTTGGTTTCAACTTTTCTCTCTATTGAAACCTAAGTATTCCTTTCCACGGTGACACCTTGAGGAATATTCGGTCTCCTACTTTGAATTCTAGGTCTTTTCTCCTATTGTCAGAATAACTTTTTTGTCGATCCTGAGTCTTCTTGAGTCGGCTCCTTATTATTCAGATCTTTTTTGTCACATCCTCTATTAGCTCGACCTTTTTGAGTTTTCTTTCCCCTACTTCTTCCCAAAATAGGGGCATACGATAGGATCACCCGTAAAGGGCCTCGTATGGTGCCATTTGTATGCTAGCTTGATAACTGTTATTGTTTGCGAACTCCATGAGGTATAGATAGTCCTCCTGGCCCTTGTTCATCATTAAAACACATGCCCATAGCATGTCCTCTAAGGTTTAGATGGTTCGTTCGGATTGCCCATTCGTCTGAGGATGAAAGGCGGTACTCATATGGAGTTTAGTTCCGAGGGCAACTTGTAAGCTAGGCCAAAACTGGGAGGTAAACCTTGGGTCCCAATTCAATACTATGCTTACAGGGACCCCGTGGAGTCTCACAATTTCCCCTACGTACAAGGCGGCTAACCTTTCTACTGGGTCGGTCACCCTTATAGGTAGGAAGTGGGCGGACTTGGTCAATCGGTCTACGATAACCCATATTGCATCTCGGCCCCTTTTTGTCACGGGCAACTCAGTTACATAATCCATGGTGATGTGTTCCCACTTCCATTCAGGGATTGGGAGGGGCTGTAGTAGTCCAGAGGGTTTTTGGTGTTCAGCCTTAATTTGCTAGCACGACAAGCACTTGGCCACATATTCTGCGATGTACTTTTTCATTCCCTTCCACTAGTACCCTGGCTTTATGGTGTGATACATCTTTGTGCTGCCAGGATGCATGGTGTATATCAAGTCATGTGCCTCCTCCAGTATCATCCTCTTTAGTTCTGGGTTATTCGGTACCCAGACCCTCCCTTTGAAGGTCATCAACCCTAAAAAACCCATCTTTTCTAACTGTGAGATCTTGGGTTGGTTCACTATCAGACTGGTTCCAATGCGGATAGAGTTCCTTGTCCTCCTTTTGTAGAGCCCGTATTTGGTCTACTAAGCTAGGTTGTACGACCATGTTGGCCATTAGGCCACTTCAGCCCTTATCTAGATTGAGGTTTACCCTTAGGCTACGCAACTGTCTTAGTAGAGGTAGGTAGTCGGTCCTCATCGAGGCTACTCTCGTGTGGTACTTGTGACTGAGTGTGTTTGCTACCATGTTAGCCTTGTCGAGGTGGTACTCGATCGTCAAGTTGTAGTCCTTTACCAACTCCAGCCACCTCTATTGCCGCATATTGAGCTCCCTTTGGGTTAGGAAATATTTGAGGCTCTTGTGGTCGGTGTATATGCGACACTTAACTCCACACAAATAGTGACGCCAAATCTTAAGGTCGAACACTATTGCCACCAACTCAAGGTCATGAGTAGGGTAGTTCTTCTCATGTGGTTTCAAATGTCGAGAGGTGTATGCAATGACTTTTCCCTGCTGCATTAGAACACATCCTAATCCTTGTCTGGATGCATCACTATATATTGAATACTCCCCTGCATCTGAGTTGGGTAATGTCAGCATGGGGGTCGTCGTCAATCAAGACTTAAGCTCCTGGAATGACTCCTCACACTTAACATCCCACTTGTAGTCAACTCCCTTCTCTACAAGTTTCAGGTAGTATCCTGCAAGTCCGAGGAAGCTACGTACCTTGATTGGGCTGGTGGATGCCTTTCAGTTGGATATGGTCTCTATCTTAGTTGGGTCTACCTTTACACCGTCCTTTAACACTATATGTTCTATGAAGCCCACCTCTTGTAGACAAAACTCGCACTTTGAAAATTTGGCGTATAGCTGATTTTCCCGTAATGTGCTTGGCGTGGTCTCCAAATGTGCTTTGTGTTCCTCATCAATTTCAGAGTATATGAGGATATCATATATAAATATGATTACAAACTTATCCAAATATGGCTGGAACACCTGGTTCATCAGGTCCATGAAGGTTACGGGTGCGTTCGTCTATCCAAAGGGCATCACCCTAAACTCATAGTGTCCATATCGTGATCAGAATGCAGTTTTTTGTATATCCTCCTCCCGGATTTTCAGCTGGTGATACCCAGATTGTAGGTCGATCTTAGAAAAGTATGCGGCTCCCCACAGTTGGTCAAACAAATCATCTATCCTGGGGAGAGGGTATTTATTCTTGATGATTACCTGGTTCAGCTTCCGATAGTCAATACAAAGACTCATACTTCCATCTTCTTCTTGATGAACAGGACCGGTGCACTGCACGGGAACTGACTTTGTCATATGAAAAATCTTTTTCTAGTAGCTCATCCAGCTATTCCTTAAGCTCTTTAAGTTCTGCGGGTGTCATACAGTAGGGAGCATGCGAGATGGGGTGTGTCCCTGGTACTATCTCAATCACGAACTCTAGTTGGCAATCTGGGGGTAGGTTGGATAGTTCTTCTGGGAACACGTCGGGGTAACGGTTAACTATCAAAATTTCTTCCAGTCTTTTCCCGGGTGAATCCTTGCAAGTGACCTATGCGAGGAATAACTTAGAGCCTCTTTGTAGTAGGTCCTGCGCCTCTACGCATGATATCAGTTGTATCCCAGCGCTTCCCTTGTCCCCTTCAAACACTATTTACTCTTTCTCAGGAGCGTGGAATATTATTCGTTTATTCCCGCAATCCATATTGGCTTGGTGCATGCTTAGTCAGTCCATCCCTAAGATAATTTACATTTCTCTTAGCGGGAGGGGAATTAAATCCACTTTCAAAGTTGTTCCTCCTATCTGGATCTCACATGCTTTAAGGAACTCGTGTCGTGATAGCTCTTCTCCTAGTGGCGTAAGGGTGTTGAGGGGTGGTATGAAAGGGGTGAGTTTCCTAGGAAGGACTAAAACCAAGACCTCCTTAACAAAGGATCGCTATGCCCTTGAATCGAAGAGAGCGTATATCTCCTTACCGAATATTTGCACGTGACATGAGTGAGATTTAACAGAACCTTTGAGAGAATACACTTTATTAATTTGGGAAAAAAGGGACTACATGACTTGGGACTACAGACTCGTCTTAAGGGAGTGGTTGGGACGTACTAGCTACTACGATGGGGTCCTTCCGAGCTTTCTCCTGGACGAGGTTATATATAGGGGCTGGGACTTGGGTGGGCGTCTCCCTTCCACCATTGGGTGCCCTCTGAATTTCGAGCAGTGGCTGTAGGGCATGTTGTCGGGCGTTGCCCTGTAGTGTTGGGCAATTCCTTACATAGTTCACAAGCTGCCCACACCCAAAGCACATTGCGCATGCTCTTTCATGATTCGTGTAATACCTGGGGTAGTAGGGGCCCTTCCTTTGAGGGGATGCATTCACCTCCCTTTGAGTTTGGTAACATTCCTCTTTTCTCGAAAACCTTTGCATGTTCCCCCATCGCGACCCACCTTGTTCCCTCTGGCCTCCTTTGCTACTATGGCCCTTCTCTTCCCTTTGTCTGGCATGTTCTACCCGACAACACCTTGTCTGAACTAGCCGCTCGCATTTGTGGGCCATGCTGACTATCGTGATCAAGTCAGTGGGGCATCCTAATACCCCATCATGTCTCTCACATCTATCGTGAGCTCATCTAAACTTTTAGCAGATGTTTGTCGATCCCACCAAGTTAAGGACGAATGGTCTCAACTCATTAAATTTAGTTTCATATTCTAAGATTGTACTCGCCCCTTATAGGAGCCAAAAAATTCCAACTTTTTCTTGTTGATTTGGTGGGAAGCCAGATACTCCTTCTATTATCTTTTTTTGAACTCCGAGTTGGATGTGGTGAGGGAGAGACCGCTCATATTGTACCACCACCTCTTGGTGTTGGACTCCAAAAATAACTTAGTGAGTGCCCCCATCTTCTCCGATGCCTTCTTATTATCTAATTGAAAAGACTTGCACTCGTTGTGAAAGCGTGTTCAAGTATTTAGAGATATTAGAGTCGATTGGGACCGTAATTACTCGGGTCGAGTTTTAATATATATATATATATATAATAAAATATATTATTTTTATTATATAATTTTATATAAAATATTATTAATATATATTTAAAGGATATAAAGATAAATAAGAAAATACATAAAAGGTATTAAAATAATTTAAATAAAAAATTTAACAACCCTTCTGAATTTCCAAAATTGAAATCATTAGGTTTTTAGGTTAAATAAAAAGTTTTGAATGTGTTCATTCATTTCTATAAATTCTTTTATTTTATTTTATTAAATATAAAATTTTCCACCCATTTATTTTATTTTATTAAATATAAATTTCTACTCCCGTTCAATCCATACGCTCCAAACCCACAAAATACAAATGGAGAGCTGATGGACTTCTCACTTCTTTCCAAACAATACATTAGTGGGTGGCAGAACTGACGCGGTTTTCCACTTGGTCGGTAAATTTGATTTAAAATTAGTTTGACTTGTTAGGGGGAACTACGAGGAAAATAAGCTATGCGTCAACAGGTATGTCCGTCAGCAGCAGCACGGTAGAGGTCAAACTACGGGCAAGTAAGAAGAATAGTCTCTGTTTGCACCTTACGCTCCAACTAACAGAGTCAAATAAATTCCTCCAGCACCAGCACTTCCTTCCGGCAACATTCCCAGTCCCCCTCGCTCTCCTCGGCAGAATGAATCACGTCGACGTCATCTCCACCGACCGACCGACGATCTTGGTCACCAACGATGACGGCATCGACGCCCCTGGTCTCCGAGCTCTCGTTCACGTCCTTGTCTCCGCCAATCGCTTCAATGTCCGAGTCTGTGCTCCAGATTCGTACGCTCTCTCTCCCTCCCTTTACTTGTTTAGTAGGATTCTTTTAAGTTCAAGTAGACATGTCTGCTAGATTCCGATTTTGTGTTGTTGATGATCAACGGCCAGTTGCGTGATCCATTGAATGACGGCTGCGTTACTTAATTACTCTTATATTACAGCTATTATCTGATTTTTGAAGCTCCTATTTGATTCATACCACTCACTATTGAGGTTTGACTGGTGTCTGACTGCTCTAATTCCTATGCCCCATCATAGACAGCCGGTGCAAGTTTATGTACCCTCTGTATAACTAGAATTTGCAAATGAATTTCGGAAATGTTTAGTGGTGATTATATTTTAAAACATTGGCTTTTTAATCTACCAATTATGCGATTTCTCTATGTTTATGTCAAATAAGATATAGACATGCTATATATTTCATGTACAGAGTCATGTTATAGATTCCCATGGCTGGTTGCCCATTGTCTGCTTTGCTCATGAAGACATTATTGCTCATGCCAATGTTTTTCTTTCCTTTTCTAGAAAAATATTTTTCTTCCCTTCCATTTGCATATTAACTGATTTAGGACTTTTGAACGTTCTTTGTTATTCGTGGTGTTAGTTTGAACATACACTGGATTTTCAAGATAATCTGTTTTAATATTTCATTTTTCATGTTTTCCATTTGACAGGGAAAAGTCGTCTATTAGTCATTCTATCACATGGCGTCGCCCTCTTGTTGTCAAACGAGTACATATTGATGGAGCAACTGCATTTGCAGTATCTGGTTTGTGATGATATTCTTTTGATAGCCTCTATACATGGAGCTTCTGAACAATTTAGTTTTGGTTATGATTCTTTCTGTCAGACAACAATCTGTGGTCACTTTTTTCTCTGCAGGAACTCCGGCTGACTGCTCTTCTTTGGGAGTCTCCAATGCGCTTTTTCCAACTATGACAGATTTTGTATTCTCTAATCCTATGAGTAGTCATAATGTCTTAACTCCTAATAACGATGTGACTGTAGATATTTCCATCTTGAATATACTGCTCTTCACTGATCATCATTCACCCTGCCAATATACATATTCATTTTAAAGCCTTCCAAAAATTATCTAAATCTTTATGCAGTTTGACTATTTTCCAAAACTGTAGCACAAATATGCAGTAGATTTGCAATAACAGGACTCCTGTTGTATATTACTTTTTTTTGGTCATCACTGTTGTATATTACTTCAAATTCCTCTTTAGATTACTTATCCAAATTAACCAGTAAATGATCATTTGATGGTATAAGATTTTTTTCCTATATAAATTATTATCATTATGATTTTATTTTACATTATCTCATTCATGAATGATCTGTTTCTCTGAACAGGTGATTAGTGGCATCAATAAGGGTAATAATTGTGGATATTCAATGTAAGTAACAGTTTTTCAGCATTGTTTTTAAAGTTATTTCTTATTTTTGTTGATATTAACTAATCTCTTTTGGGCAAGAAAGTTTTTAACCCTCTGAAAGACACTGATGTCATTTTAAAGCTCAATTGAATGCATGAAGGCCTTCAGAAAATGAAACTTCTCATTTAAATACTGGGAAAGAGATTCCATGGGAGATGCATATGCCATGGGCATGATGAATAATTTGTTATTGCATAAGCAACTCGATTGTTCAATGTCAAGACATTGGAGAGGCTTCTGTTACTGCATTTTTAGTTTTCCAACCAAATTTAGCTAATTTTAATATTGATTACGGTAATGCAGTGTTTACTCTGGCACAGTTGCTGGAGCCCGTGAAGCCTTTATGAATGGGGTGCCTTCCATGTCATTGTCATATGATTGGTAAGATGGTCATTTTGTAATATAAGTATAGCTTATTAGTTATTTGAACCTGATATGGGGAAAATCTCCCAAAACATTTCTGAAGATATTGCAGCATGGTTTTCCTAATTCTGGTAATTGGACTTGTAGGGTTAGAGACAAGAGCAATATCCAGGACTTTAAGCTTGCTGCTGAAGCCTGCCTGCCAATTATTGCTGCTATTTTAGTTGAAATCAAGAGAAATAACTATCCTAGAAGTTCCTTCTTGAACATAGATGTGCCAACAGATGTTTGTAATCACAAGGTATACCTAAAAGTACAAAGATATGAACACAATATTTTCTTATACATCTTCCATCTATCACTATCCTTGGAGTAACAATTTGGATGTAAAGCAAGCTATTGCATGGTTGTTTTGAGAATGTTATTTTTTCATATCTTTAGACCATGCAGTAATTCCTTGTATTTTATTTTAATCTTTTCCACCCTTGATCTTGACGTCTCTTCTATGAAAATTTTATTCCCCTGCTTATGCAAGTTCTTAAAGTATAGGTTTTTCTTGTTGTTATGTTGAGTCATCAATCATATATTTTTCTGTTAAGGATTTTCTTTTAGGCTTATATATTTTGATTTTCACGTGGTCTCCCTGATTGGCTTTACCTCGAGAATTTTCCTTGACAACTGATCTGTAGATAAAGGATCTGCAATAACCACTGTTTACTGTATTTGGTTCTAGTTGTATCTTATACTTTCTTGCAGGAGTACTAGCCTCCAAAATGCCTAGTTCTTTGCAGTGGGATAATCTTCTACCATTGTTTTTCCCATTGAAGGGATATAGGATGACTAAGCAGGGGATAAGTATGGGCCTGATGGGTTGGAGGCAAGTTAATTCTGATGTGCAAGGAGGGAAAATTCTATCCCCAACAACAATGGATACAAATTCATCAGTTGTGACAGCAGAAGACTCAGAAACTCTGTTGCAGGAACATCTTTTATTCGAGAGAGAAGTAGGTTTCCTTTTGGCTCTCATTCCATATTTCTACTTATATTCTAGTGTTAGTCTTGTACCCAGTTATTGGCTTTCCCATGTATCTGAATTTTGTTTGCATGAATTTTCATTAGGTTATGTTTAGATTGAGGGTTTGGAGGGGAGGGGAGAATACAGAGGGATGAATCTCTATAGCCACTCCCACTCCAAATGCCTCAACACAAACACACTCTTACTCTTAAAGGTGAATGCCTTTCAGTTTATAGGCAATGACAGTGATGTTTTTAATAGAGAGACTTGCTTTATTTAGTTTAGACAGGGCCCATACTATACTTTCAATACAGTAGTTATCATGAGAGGCTACTGCTTCCGCAGACTCTTGTTATGTTTGTAGTGTTTCTTGCTATTCTGGTCCATTAGACCATGACCCGTTTTTATTGAGATTATAAAATACAGATGCTTCAATCTCAAAGGTGTACTGTTTGTATAGACAAACAGTTGAAAATTTAACTTACATTTTTTCCCATGGTAAACTGTTAAGGGGGTGTTTTGTCTATTACATGGTCAGTATATAATATAGATTTATTTACGACCCTGAGATACTTTCAGTAGTCATGATGGAACTAGCTACTGATGCTCTAGTCAGTTTTTAACTAATGGTTTTACTCTTTCAAATTTAGGACCAGGGAGCCCAAGTGGACGGTGAACCTACTGACCACCAACTTCTCAAGGAAGGATATGTATGAACCTTGTTGTACCACTGTAACTAGATTTTATTTTGGAGTGCACTCAATTTGGTCCTCAAAATATACTCGAATAAATACTTAGTGCTTAAAATATATTTTTCAACAGAAAGGTACCTCAATAATGATAAAAAAGATTAAAACACTTAATTCGTCACATTTTTCTCTCACAATAGTTGTGACTTATGGTTTTCTTGAATTTTGAGCTGAGTATTTTGGTTTTCTTGAACTGTAAGTGAATCATTTGTTAGCAAAAGCTTTTCGGGCAACAAAGCGTGAGACTTTTTAATCTTTGATGGACTCTTGTCAGAAAAAAAATCTTTCAGTTACTGAAGTGTTAGGCTTGAGTATATTTGGGAGATTAAATTATGGGTTTACTCTTTTATTTACCCACAAACTCATAAGATAATTAGTTGATATTTCTGCCTTTGTTTATTCTAGATTGCTGTCACTCCTCTCGGTGCCCTGGCCCATGTAGCAGCAGATTTCCAAGCTTTTGTACAAGATTGGCTTCCAACTGTGACATCATGCCCGTCATCAACTCTATAGTGGACTGTGGACAAGATTCCATGTGTGAGTATGGCTCCATATCATGATTAAAAAAATGCTCTGTACTTCATAATGGGGATTGGAAAGCCACTTATGGTGATTCCGTACATTTGTTCCAGTCTCTTTCAAAACATTTGTTTTGAAATACTTGGATTACTATGGATATGGTATTTGTATCTAATTCTATCATAATGTGTTATACCGTTTTTATACCCCAAACTCTTATTGTAAGTTACAACTGTGCATTTCTGCAGGATTCCTTTCTGCCTTAACCGTTCAGAGTCAATTCTGCTAAACAAATAATAGGATGCCCCATGGCATCATTTTTAGGGTGAGTGAATAAATCTTGAAATCAGAGTTGAGGTGCGTAAGAAAATTAAAAGTACTCTTCAATTCTAAATTTTATTTGAACTAATATTTCATTTTAATTTATTATATTGTGGGAGAAGAGTAGAAGTGAGTTTTGATATAATCTAACTTTAAGATTAAAAGAGAACGTGGTTTCTGGAAAATAGGCAGTGAGACATTAGAGCAAGTTTTGAAAGAAGTAGTATTGCCGTTTATATAGATATTCCATGGACATACGGACCACGCATCAGAGTTATGAGATAGTGAGTATTGTGTTGAGATATTGCCCACATATCTACAAAGAGAATATCTCTCAAGTCCGTCTTATGGTGGAGAATTTTTTTTTCCACATAAAATAGCATTTTATTAATATGTTGGAAATAGCAAATCGTCTACATCCAAATAGTGCTGGAATCTACCTGTATCAACTGGCGCTAAGGTAGAGCAGTAATGGGAATTGTCGCATCTATTCACTAGACTAACAAACAGTGAATGAAATAAAAGTTTTTTACAGCAAAATAGTCCCTACTTCCATAGGGGTAACAGTACACAATAATCAAATTGACAGTTAATTATGATCGTAGCTTATTAAATGTAGAAGGGGGGCTCCACCCTTCTACAAGGATTTGAACTAACACAACACTTACTAAAAACTTCATTCCCACTCTAAAAAAGAGGTTGGACTCCAACCTTGTATCATACTTAAGATATGAACCTATAAAAAGTGACACATAATTGGAATCCCTGAATACTTATTTTGCAACATTTGAGCTTGTGGATTTTAAAGGAAAAAATAGAACACATGCAAAGAAAAAATGAGAAATGTGAGGACATACTTTATACATTTTAAGAACATTTAATTGATGCTTTCCACAAGGATCACTAATGACAAATGAAATAGCAAACAAAAATAAACACATAAGGAGAACGTTGATATTCTTGGCTACTCTTAACGGGCGAAATAGCAAACAATAGAACGTTCACCATTCACCTATATTCTATAAGCCACATAAGTAATGCCTTCAATAATATAGTGAATGGAGTTAGCTTGAAAACTCACCGAGTCAAATAAATTACTTATAAAACTCTATTTTAGTCTATCATAAATGTTTATTATGTGAAGTTTAATGGTATACCACTTCTTATTTCTATTTTTTTGTATTAAGAAAATAGAAGTAAATAACTTGGCCTAGGATAAAAGTAATTTGGTGTTGAGACTAAGTTGTTTATGAAATGTTTCAAATAATTTATAATTATTTTGAAAATAACTTTATAAGTAAAATTATAAAAAATATCGTCTAAATTTTGATAACTCCTCCAAGTGTTGGCCTTTATGTAGAAAAATAATATATATTTTATTGAACTCGCACAAGAGATAACATGTTACAAAAGAGATCTATAACCACAAAATTAGTATTAGATTCGACAATATCACAATAACCTTGGTAAAATGCACCATTAAATCCATTTATGCCCATAGTTCTATTAGAACCCAGTTAAGAAACTAATTAAAATATAGGATGATTCTCATATCTTTAGGTTCACCCCTTTCTTTTCGTCGAACTCCATGATTTGTTCTAGTTGTTCCCATATCATTTTCACTCTAAAAAATCACAATGTCCATAAGGACATCACACTCGAGAATCAATAATATATTGAATCTAAGTTAGAATCTCAAACTTCTCATCTTGCTACCAAATTTCTAAGCATTGAGACATTCCGATATGGTTTTAACTTCTCTACATTAAACAAGACATTCTTAGTTTCCATTAGAAAATAACATCAAGTTTAGGACCTTGATTAGATCCTAGTATGATCTAATCCCTTAATAGTTCCAAGATAAAAGCTTTAGTGGTCCCATGTGGCTATTTTAGGTCAGCTACCACTGCTTTGCATACGCAAATCCAAAGTGCAATCATAATCGATTGACACTGAATGTAGTTTCTCCACATTTTTTTCCTTCAACTTACCAAATTTCCCCACTTTAAAAATTGTACTTTTAGGCATTTTTAGCCTTAGAGTTGATGGAGAAGCACCATGTGTTTTCTCTTAACTCCTCTGTCACATCCTAGATTAAGGGATGCACATTGTGATCTTTCATGTTTCCTAGAACACCCGGAATACGTACGAGTAACAAGAGGTTTGAGTACCATATTGTGTGGGAGACCAGCTGCGAATCTTCTAGGACCTCGGGGTGCCAAGGCATCAAGCTGCAAGGAGGCATATTTGAAGTGTCGATTATGGGAAGAGAGTCATGGGGCCTCTCATAGTACAACTCATGGTCTAGGATCATCAAGTGGTGATCCATTTTGGGTAAAATGCGAATTTGGTGTGCATTTTGAACACAAGAATGCACACCAAATCAATATGCTTAAAACATGGATAAACATGGGAGTTCAGACCCTCACTGGTCACCTCCCGTAGAAACACTAGAAACTTGGCTTTATTGGAGTTGGCTTCCATTTTCAAATAACTAGCCCAACGGCCCCAGACTCAGGTCTCACCATTTGATCCTCGACCTGGTCACAATTACAACAATGCACACATACCAAGAGTTTAACCCTCATTGCCCCTCTCCCCAATTCACCAATTGTTCTAAGCCAAAATTGTTTCCCCTTTGTTTCTCAAAACTAGTATTTATTTTGTACCCGGATCCTTAAGCTCGATTCTTACTCATACTTTTAAAATATTATTTGATTTTGTGGGCATGCTATATCAATTCACACTTCTTATATGAGTTTTTAAGATTCAACTTGCAAATTTAACAAGCAGGTTAAAGCAAGTAATTAAGAATCTCGGTCGGTCCAATAAAATGCGTCATCAAACAAAACCCACTCACCTCGAGTCTCAAAACTTATTCGTTCGGGGTTCCGAAGATCTCGCTCCCAATCTCACTCAGGTAATCTTTTACTCTTTCTACAATATAGAGCAAACAGATGGGTCAGTTCCCTCTGGGTACACCATAATTCACTACACCGTAAATTTACATAATAATTTACAGTTTTTTTCCTCATAGGCTCACGCTACCTAACTTACTAGTCTATAAGTCAACCTATACCCTAACCTTTTTTAAGGTTAGTCACTCGAGCTCAATGTTATTTTCTTTTCACTTCCATATATTTACCACCTAGTGGTCCTACATTTTCTAATTTACCATTTGATCATCAACTTGGAAAAAATTGTCATTTTGCCCTTATACTTTAGAACTTGTCTTTCTTTGGTCCTAAGACTTTTTCAAGTCTCCATTTGGGTCCTTCAAGTTCTCTTAAGTCTTATTTAGATCCCTAATAGGCATTGTAACATTTTCAAGCTCTATTTCCCCAAATTATCTAAAGGCCCTTAAATTTTGGCAAAATTACCATTTTGCCCCTCTTCTTTAGGACTTAGATTTCAAAATCTATTTTTAACCCAAACTTTTATCATTCTAGCCCCTAAACTTTCTTTAATTATGTTTAGGACCTTGGGTTGCCCAAAAGTTACCTTTTGGCCATGCAAATACTTATATTTACATTTTAGTTACTAACTTTGCATTTATTATAAATAGGTCTCTACACCATCCACAATAGGCAAGTCATGTCCCCTATCCTCATCAAACTTTTCAATAAGCCCCATAACTTCATTAAGCACCTTAGGAAGACCCCATAAAAATCTCATTCCTATTTGGGTCACATAAGTTTTACTTATTTGTATTCTAGTCCTCGGCCTTTATAACCCATAACCATAGTATCCACAAAATTTATAAAATTAAGTGAGGAGGTCCCCCTAGCCTCCCTATACCCTGTCGTAACTTTGGTTTAGCCGGAGTCAGTTGGAATTGCTTCGATCAGGCTTAATTGGAAACTTAATAAAAAACGAGTAAAAGTCGGGAACTAATCGGAGACAGCACGTCGGCCATCGAGGTCGGTGGGTTGGAAAGCTAACTCTTCCGGAGTCTGTGGCCACTTGAATCACCTTGATTGGTGATATGTAACTCATGTAATGTTCATTTTAGTCAGCTCACCCACTTAACCCGAGAATCAAAATTTTAATAAATTAATTTTCCTTCTATACTCACACAAATCGAGCAATATCAGTGGCTATTGAAAGCTGGTTATCTGAGGAATCTGATGAATATAACTCAACATTCGAGGGCTATCGATGCTGCTAAAATTATCACTTGAAACTCTGTTATTGTGTGATCATACCTACACAGGTAAATTGAGAGTTGAGGTAAAGAAAATTGATATTGAAAATCTGAATTTTTCAACTTTTTAGGTAAATTAAGATTGTATTATAAGGTGATCAAACAATAGAGTTAGACTCTCTAAATTTTAGGCTACTGAAATTGATAATTATTTATATTTTAAATAATAATTTCTAACGTTATACCTTCACCATTTATTTTAGGTGTTTTATATTCAAAATTATTATATGCAGAGTGATGTTACTCCCTCACCTATTGGTATTTATTACTTCTAATTATTTAACTTAGCTAATTATTCCATTTTGGTCTTCCTTGGAAGGAGGAAGACCACGCCCAACAAGAGACTTGCCCTATATAGTTTTTTAAAGCAAAAATGGCAACATGGGCTTCAATCCCTTTGACATGGGTCGAGAGCCCCTTAACAAAAACCCAATACCACAGCCTCATCTCGTATCCTCTATATGCTTGGTAAACCAAATTGACCGAGTTGATTGATCCTAACCGTTTTTTACCCGAATTTACTTTACACTTTAAATCTCAATTTTTCTTTTATTTCACTACAAAAATCAATTTTGAGCCAATTCAATTTTATTTTATTTAAGTTTGAATCTATCTCCACATATAATTAATTCTGATGAATTAATTTTAACCAAATTTCTAAAATTTTCTCAAATTAAAAATTTTTTCCTTAAAAATTTCTATGTTACAAATTAAATATTGTGAATATTTTTATCATTTTAAATTGAAAATATTAGGAGAGCCAAATTATTTGAGTAATAGAAATTTTGAGAAATAAAAGTGGGATATTTTTATCTCAAACAAAATATATAATATATTTGTTAATTGATATTGTGATGTAAACTAATTATCTAGGATGTAAACAAGTTAGTGTTTCCATTGATCTAAATGCAAAGTTTAAAAAGGTGAAGATGATCTAATTTTTAAAAATACATATAAGGAAAATAGTTGAAAATTGATTTATTTGATATTTGATTAAATTATACGCTTCGATATTTAAAAGGATTTGTTGTAGCTATCTGTTAATTATTATTGGGTTGTTTGTTCTAATATTAGAAAATCCACTAGTGGATTTATATTTTCTTGGAAATAATTTTGTGAAAATCAAATGAACAAACAATAGTTATTAGATCAATAAAAAAAAAGTTGAATATTGGGTTTCATCAAATATTACAATAATTTAGTTAAAAGATAGGATTAATAAAATATGATATAATTTGAATAAACTCACATTAATATATTATGATAATATTAACCTCTGATTCTGATTCATCACCTTGGTTTCAAGAGGGTTTTTGCACAAACAAGTAAGCTTCATTGGACATCTATTTCGGGCACCAACGAGCGTGATGGTAAAGGACGGATAAAGCGCCCTCTAGCAGAAAGGTCCACGCGCAAGACTCTTAATACTACTTGATATTTCTATATCCATCATACACCAATCCTTGGGTATGCTCACAGTTGCCAGTTGCAGGGGAAGCATGACACAGTTGCAACTCATTGTAGAGATATAAGCTGATTGAAAGAAGCCCGTGGACGGAGATGCAAGGCAGACTACAAAGATGGGCACATCAACTCACATGTGGGTTTTCTTCTGCAAGGTGACCAAGTCGAGTTTCGATCCATAGGTCCTGTTTAGAGCTTCCTTGCATCAACCATGTCCATCATCAACAGTGGGCATCCGGACCTCCATAAGAGGACCAGACTACAAAGATGGGCAATCAACTCACATGTGGGTTTTCTTCTGCAAGGTAACCAAGTCGAGTTTCGATCCATAGGTCCTGTTTAGAGCTTCCTCGCACCAACCATGTCCATCATCAACAGTGGGCATCCGGACCTCCATAAGAGGACACACAGGCCATTGAACATCGGGCATTTTAATCCCTGCCAGAACCCTCAGTACGTTAGATACATCAATGTCCATGCAAATGTTGATCTCTGGAACTCCTTTGTTAGCTGAAGGGATCCCGATCAACTTGAAGTGCCCTATGAGATGAGTCTTTCCCACCTTCCTCCCTTCGCCCTCATATACTAGAATAAGTGCTTCGGTCTGATTATCATGAACGGTTGTGAAGGTCAGCTCCCTCCGAGCAGGAATGGTTGCACCCTTGAGGATGATAGGAACAAAGATGTCTCCTTCTGTCCTGATGCCAATGCCCAGTGGAGTTGCCTGAATAGTCAGAAGATCCAAATTTCCGAACGGATCGCTTATTCCTGAAGCCACTGCTCCTTCCAGAGCTGCCCCGCAAACAGCTGCCTCCAATGGGTTGATCCCTGGGTAGACCTCCTGTCTCTTACAAATGCCTGTCACAAGACTTCTTATCCTTGGGATGTATGAGCACCCGCCAACAAGTATAACATCATTCACGTCCTCTACATACACCTTTGCATCGTGCAGGCATTGCTTTATCAGGTTCTCACATTTCTCAAACACCTTAAGGTTCACCCACTCAAATTCCTTTCTCTCTAACACTTTGCATATTTTCACCCCATTTCCTAAGTCTATATCAATCTGAACACTATTCTGGAAAGACAGTCTATTGATCGCATCCTGGGTTGCCATTCGAAGTATTCCCATTATGTGTATTTCATGTATCCCGTGACCACTACAGAAGAAATTCCTAGACTCAGGCAAGAGATGAAGTAATGTGTTAGAGAGCAAGTCTTCCCCTCCTAGAGTGATCCCTGCTAAGGCCTTTATCTGAGAGATGCCACCTGCAGTGGCAGTCACTGCCACATCACAATACCCTGCACCCATGTTAAAGATCAAGGCAGTCTTCTCATTCCCCCTTCCCATGTTGTCATGAACATTCTGTTGTTGCTGTTGGGCATAAAGCAATGCAACAGCAGTTGGCTCAGGCATCAACCTGAGGACATGGAGGCCTGCCATTGCGCAGACTCGTTCTATCCGAGTCAGCTGGAAACGACTGAATGCAGCTGGAACAGTTAAAATAACATTTCTTATTGGCCTCTTCAGTTGAATTTCTGCCATTGCCCTCAGCTCAACCAAGAATATTGCAAGAGCTTCCTCAGGAGTTGTGGACCTCCAAACATTGCCCACCAGAGCTGCAATGAAGGGACGAACTCCAATGTCCAGGGTCTGCACAAGAAACGGAAGGTTCTTGCTCGCATGAACAATAGGGTCAGTGTCAACTCTGCCAATGAGTCGCTTCATGTTGAATATTGCTGCTCCTGATAGCATCTCATGCTCCTGGGAAAGCTGGTTGCTAACCCCACTTGCAGGGATTTCATCCTTGAAAGTGACATAGGATCGCATATGCTGTTGGTTCCTTGTATTCCTGAGGAGCTCAACCCGTGAACCATTCCAGAAGGCCACACTGCACTGTGAGGTACCAATGTCGATTCCAATTGCAAGATCCGGGAAGGGAGACGAGACCTTTTCATCAGCAGTGGTTTCATTGTCTGATGCCACAGTGTATGATGGGTTTGCCATCCTTGCAGACACAAAGCAGAAAGAAATTGTTTAGAGGACTAAAGATGTGCTTGCAGGTAATGACACAAGTTCAACATTGCCAAGTATAGAAACCTCAAAAAGCATAAAAGCATTTATATCCTACTGGAATGTGAGAATTAATATTACAAAGATATGCCAACAACCTTTGATTGAAACTCTGAACAAGTGAAGAGCGCAGATCATTTCATTATATAGAAGCTAAAGAGACAATCTGCCACCATCCAGAGCCCCGAGAGGAACTGTTGCATCTTTCAATCTAAATCTCTATTAACTATGAGATTTAAATAACCCAATACTCTACAATCTATTCTTATCAACAAAATCATTTTTCCTCAGTATCTGCTATTTTGTATTCTATGGATCTTATACACAACCATTAACCAAAAAAAACTTGTTCACAGCCATTTTCCAAAAGATGGACTTTTTTGACGGATACTGGTCCACTGCCCATTCAGTTCAATGGTTTCAACTTTACTGCTAATAAACAAATGGGGTATGGGTCTTCATAAATCTAGCAAAGAAACGTCAGTTACCATGCAGAAAATAAACAAGAGAGCACACAAGCTAACACAAGAGCTCCTTTAACATCATTCTTTCACAATGATATGAACCTCGTAACTGCATTAGGAACAGCTATAATCAAATTATAAGGCAAACAGAAACTTCAGAACGGAAAAATACTTTGATGATCGAAACTTCACTTAAACAAAACAACAAACAACTTCAGGACATGACCGTGGCACTATGAGGACCGATCATACAATACAATATAAAACGAACCAGCTCCTTCTCTAACGATCCAGAAAGGAACGAAGCACGGGCCGGAAACAGACAAGGTAACTGTTGAGAGTGCTAACATATCATCGGCCAAAGATCGGCAGGACAACAACCCTTAGCAAAAGAAAGCAAACTAAGCAAAATCCAAGTGGAAATTGTGGAAGGAGAACGTAGAAGGGAACACCGACTTACCTATAATCCTGGTGAAGGAGATGTTAACTAAGAGAGGCAGAGCTGCTGGATGCAGTACAGAAAAGGAGATGTTAGGAATCTTCTGCTGCGGGATCTTCAGAATGCAAAATGGAAGCAATACCAAGGTGGTAGCTTTAGCTGTGCACAAGCTTTCCAGAGCTTCCCAGAAACGCGGTCATAATCATAATCTAGTCGGTTCCATTTTTTTTTTGGATCAAACAATGGAAGGACACTGTCAAATTATTTTCCTAACAGTTGATCTTATGTATTGCCCGCAAGATATTTAAATTAATTAAAATTATTATGTGATATTAAATTATAATTTTATGGAGGATGGGATTCTAGAGGGGCCCACGGGGGGTTATTTCAGTAATTATAATTATTTTAATATCATATAAAATACTTTTAACGGATTAAAATATTAAATTTATAATAAATGGCAATTTTACTGGTAAAATATAATATATTTTAATGGTTGGTACTGATATTAACTTTATTAAAAATAAAAATATTAAATAAATATTTTAGTGGTTGGATATTGATATTAACTTTATTCAAAATAAAATTTTATATTGATTAAATAAATTCAAAATCTATTTACTTAAAAAGGAAATATTTACAATACAAAATATCCCCATTTGTATTTTAATAACTTACATAATCTCTCTAGCATTTAAATTTTCATATTCACATTTTTTTATTCTTTTTCTCTTATAAAACTTTAATTGCATTATGAAATCTAGCAAAAATTATTTATGGAATGCTTCACTTCTATGAGCTTGCCGAATGAGTCCCAATCAACCAGCCCAAGTTCAAGCCCGCTACAATTGTAAAATGGGCTCTAACAAGCCCAGATACCCCTGAACAAGAAATTTATTCTAGTCAGGCCCATTTAGCCTATAGCTTGATATGGTTTTTAAAAACTATACATATTAATACAATAACATGGACGGAGAGGCAATCCTGTTTCTTTATTTGTAAAATCACAACAACATTATGATCCGAGCATTTAAAGTGTTTGAGTTACTAGCCTTTTTAGATAAGAAATTTGGACATTTCGATGTCAAAATAGATTTAAGAGAGTTATCTTTAAGTATATGGATGAGTACCAACCATTAAGTAGTTGTAAACGTCATTTTGGTCAACCTCAATACATTAATAATGTAACAACAAATTGTCGTCGCCCTTTCGGGATCAAAGTTAGCTAGCTTTATCTATCTTTCTGATCAATATCGGTGCTAAAAGAACCCACTGCATCTACTCTATCTTTCCATAGTCTTGGCCAACTTCTAGAAAGGGGGGATTCGACGGCCACAAGTCAATTTCCTTTATTGGGTCTATTTTGGAACACACTACCATTGTTAGTTCGTGGCAAATTTGACAAACTTCGGTGACCACTTGGTGGGTTACCACCACCAAACGAGTCGCCTTCTCTGTAGTTTCAAAACGTCTATCATACGCCCATCTATGGTGCACTCTCTATTAAGTATTTCTGAGTCGGCATTCTTTTATTATATTTTAACCATTTTAAGGAAACGATCAAATTTGACCAAATGTAGTCGGGGTTAGACTCTAACTTCTTTCACCAACCACTATGAATTAAATGAAGGTATTTAAAGTGGAGTTATTAACTTTGAAGTATTTTAGAGATGTTTTTAAAGTTTGGTAACCAAAGTTTAAGTTTTAAAAGGTTTGGAAAGTAATTTAGAAATAAGGAAAAATTTATGAAATGGATCCTAATGAAATTATCAAATTCTAGAAAGTGATTTTTGGGTAAATTAATGTGTCAAAAATGGTTTTTTGAAGTATAAGAATAAAAAAATTATTTTTTTAGTAAGTGAATGATAAAATAGTAATTTTATCTAAACATGAATAAAATGAACATTTTGTACCATGAAGGGCTATACGGTCAAATTTAAGAATTTGTGGATAAAAAATAATAAATATAAGAATGTGATGGACTAAAATATAAATTTTATAAAGTATAGGGTAAATTAATAAATTAGATAAAGTTGAGGCTTAAATGAAAATTTAAGAAATTTTAGAGGAATAAGGATAATAATGAGGAAGTTTGATATTTAAAATGATAAGTTAAAAAGAATATGAATTAAAATGTAAAATTTATAAAATTTAAGGGTAAATTGGTAGTATTAATAAAGTTTAGAATCAAAATACAAAAACTACGAAGGAAATAAAATGGATATTTAAGAGCCAAAATAACAATTAAATCAAACAGAAAAGTTTAAGTGAAATTTTATAAAACTAGAGTTGTAATGTGGTAAATATAGTAATTTAAAGAACTTTATAGGTTTGATTAGATAAATGTAATTTGTAAGGACCCATAGACAAACATTATCGATATTAACTGACCAAACTATTATTAAATTATCTAGTTTATCGAAATTCGTGTGGTGGAACTAAGTTTCCACTTCTAATAAACCTATTTTGGAACGAATATATTTCAACTTCGAGGTAATTGAACTATCTATATTTCTGTGGCATTAGTTTAGTTGAAAAGTTGACTACTATAATAGTACGTGAATATTTCAATTATTTCAAACGGGTTAAATAGTATTTTGTAAATATTATTTTACTATACTTAATAATAATTAAATGCTAGTTGAAATTTTTATAAATTTATTTAAAATTAATATATTTTTTTAATTTATACGAGGAAAGAAGGTTTGAAAATTTTCAATCACTAAAATATTATATTTAGTCGTTAAGTACGTATAGCAATACTTAAATGACTTAATTTGATAGATGAATGAGAAATTTGTAATGTTTTCAAATCAAATTATCGAAAAATAGACTGATTTCAATTTTAAAGAGCATTATAATGTGAAAGTGAAGTTAAATATTATATGATGGTATTTTATACTTAATAATCTATTTAACCATAAATATTTTCATTAAACCGTACCTCACTTATTGAAACCATAACTCACTCATTAGTACAATAATTAATTGAAATCGAGTAGACTTCTCAGTTTCAGGTTTAGTTGGGCCGAGGGCAGACGGTAGAAGGGTGTGATATATGTTCCCGTTCACTTCACATTTAATCCTCGGATAATATCACGTCATTATCAATTATATCAAATATTTTTACAATTTTAATTATATTATTAAAGTGCTAAATAAAATTAAATTATTTAGACTAAATTATTAAATGTGGAGCGTTAGAGAAACAAATAAGAATATTATCTATAAACACACGAGATATACTTTGACTGTAATATAATATATTTTAATGAAATATGATCAAACTAATATAACACAATGAACTTATACCATGTCATATTTCTAGTGGCTCATCAAAATATTAGATACAAAAATTTAAGTCGAATTCTAGGGTTTAGATGATGATGGTGGGCAATGGTGATAGTGATGATGAGTAGGTAAGGCACAGCACGCCTCTGATCCATAATCCCTTCTTTTTGAGCTAATAAGAGAATATGACATGATTATCTTCATTGCACGCCTCCTCTTCCCATTTCCCCTAATTTCTTTCTTCTCATAAAGTTTTCATACCAAATGAAAAGGAAAAAAAAAAAAACAAAACATGCTGACAATTTTGGGCAAGCAAAACTCACTTTCATCCCTCATTTTGATCACCATCTTCATCCTTTTGTCTCCTTCCTATTTTGTGCAGGGTGACAAAAGGTCGACTTAGATGGAGCGGTGGTTTCCGGGTGGGCTTGGATCAAACCTCAAAGAAATCTCAGCTAATTAACATATTTCACAGTTCATGGAGTTTATACAAAGCCTACAAACACTTCTTTTTGTCATGGAGGAAGTCGGGTTATAATTAGTTTACATGAAAGTGAAAGATAGGAAGAGGTATATGACCAATAGATAAGTAATGATAATCGTATCCTAGACCTCTTTGTCTTAAGAAGGTAGATGATAGATACTAAGTAACCACATGCATGGAATGTTGAGCCAGTAAAAGCCCCTCAAGATCTTACCAGAGAATCCAATATACCAACTTTTGGAAAACCAAAGGGGCAGAGAGATCTTTGGAGTTGTTCTGTTTCCAAGTCCATTCATTGCGGTCGCACATGTTATCCTGGCTGGACTTATGCACATGCAATGAAGGGGTAGAAGGATGATTAAGATAATGTGGAGGAAATAAACAAATAAATAAATAAGAAAAATATTAACAAAAACTTGAGAAAATGACAAAAAAAGTAAAAAAATCCTGAGAAAACTTTGATAAAAAAAAGTAAAAAAATCTTTTATAACATTGTAAACTTTGATAAACTTGAGGGTATAATTTTATTTTTTTTTTGACAAAATTTAAATTTCAATTAAATTTCCATAAAATTTGATGTTGAAAAGTCGTTTAAAAACTTATTTTTTAAAATAATCTTGAGTAAACTCAAAATAAGACTATGCATCTTGTGGTATATGATCGGATAGATGTCAATCAACATCTTCAATGGATTAAATATAATGATAAAATTAAAATAGAATAATAGTTAATTTTTTATGTAAAAAAAGTTTAAAAAGTGTAAAAATAATAATTATTTATAAATATAAAAATAATAAATTAGATAAGATGATGTATCTTATAAAGTAAAACTTTATCCACAGGGGGCACCATGTAATTTAGAAGGCGTGAAATAAGTCTGCCAGAAAAATTTTGTGTGGTATCATGATTTTGTCCACTTATCCGCCAGAAGGTAAAAATAACGTTTATGATGATGGGTGTGACATTCACTAGAATATTAACATGCATGCGGGCAGATCATCCTAAGGAATCTCACCCACCATATCTTCTACCCCATACCACCTCAATCATTCATTTTCTTAAGCATTTACGAAAACCCATGTAGATTTTGTTCTCTCCTTTTTTAATGCAATTATTTAATATAATTAGTATTACCATTTTTAATTATATCCATATTAGAACTAATCACAATATAATCGATCAAATAGAAAAGTGTTACTAATTAAAATTTATGCACAAACATATATTTGGAGTTGTCTCTGAATTAAAACATATATGGGCAGAGAGATCTTAGGAGTTGTCTCTGAATTAAAACAGACAAAATGATTAACGGTCCTCGAAATTCCCATGCCCAATATGATCTCTCAACCCCTTCCCTCTCCATCTCTTATATTTATCCACTTGGCCATTTGCATTGCTGGTTCATCTACCTGCCTCATAATCTTCATCGACCCTCTGAAGTAATACAGCTGTCTAGCAGAGAATAAGTAATGGGTGATATCTCGGTTTCTAATGGCAGTGGGAAGATCTCTTCCCCCCTAAACGGGTATAGGAAGAGCTGCTGGTACGAGGAAGAGATTGAAGAAAATTTGAGGTGGTGCTTTGCTCTAAATAGGTATGTAATTTAGCTGAAATGCTTGCTTGCTCTTACTATATGTGGTTTTCATTGATTAATTCACTCTCTTTTGCTTTGTAGTATACTGCATACAGGAGCTACCCCATATCAGGACATTGCACTATTGGACACCAAACCCTTTGGAAAAGTAGGTTGATTTGATGTTTATAAGAAGATAACCATCTTCTCTATCGTCCTATACTTTTAGATGGGAATAGAATAATGAATTCAATATCGCACCCTTGACCTTCAGGCTCTGGTGATTGATGGGAAGTTACAGAGTGCAGAGACTGATGAGTTCATCTACCATGAGTGTCTTGTTCACCCTTCACTTCTGTTTCATCCAAGGTAGGTTGACCCATGTTTCAGTTCAGTATAAAACCTTGTTTTACTTGCATGTTGTGGGTTGTGATTTTTGTTTTCTCTCAGCAGCCCAAAGGCAGTGTTCATCATGGGAGGTGGTGAAGGCTCCACAGCAAGAGAGATTCTCAGGCACAAGACAGTGGAGAAGGTGACCATGTGCGATATCGATGAGGTAGTCAGACCTTCCACCATTTCTTCTCATTATACTTGCGTTTCACTTGTAGTGTAGAAGAAAGGGTAGATAGATGGAAACTTAATCCAAATTATTTTTTTAATCTTTTTTTTAGAAGGATACCTTTAGAGAAAGCCGTAGTCCTAATTAGAATGATTGATTATATTTGAAGCAGGAAGTGGTGGAGTTCTGCAGGTCACATTTATTAGTCAACAGAAATGCATTTTGCGACCCAAGACTAGAGCTGGTTATCAATGATGCAAGGTGTGATGATTATTTTATTTATAATATATACACTTTTTTAAAAATACAAATTATATATAACTTTAAATTAATCAAGTTATAATTAAAATACTATATAATTAATATTTGTGTAATTAATTTAAAATAATAAATTAAATATCTTACAAATATATATTGTTAAAATCATATAATTTACTCTAAAAATGTTATAATTATAGAAAATTTATTTATGTAAAATATATGGGAGGAATAAGTTTCCTTTAGCTTTAAAATTGGTTACATAATATTTTAATTATATATAATTTTTACTCAATAAAATATTAAAAATATATATTTTAATTATTAATAAAAAATATATATTTTTAAGTTAAATAAAATATTTAAATATAAATTATAATATTATATAATTTAAAATTAATATTTTAGATATATCAAAATAATATAATTTATTTTTAAAATTGTATAATTATAGCTAATGGGAGATATATTTATATAATATATTTAATTTATTGTTTAAAATGGATTACAAAATATTAATTATAAGTGAAGATTATATATAATTTATATTTTTAAAAATATATATAATTTAAGTTAAATAAAATATTTACATATAAATTAACATATTATATGCTAATAATATGAACAAATACATTATCTTTTAAAATGAGTTATATTTTTCAACTGTTAGGATAATTGACTTTTATTCTTCCTTTTAATATTAAATTGTAACGTTTTAAAAAATATATTATATCATTTAAAATTACAAGTATTATATATTTTAGAAAATAATAGTATCAATCTATTATGATCATGACAGGGCTGAGCTAGAAAGCCGAAATGCGTGCTTTGATGTGATCATAGGTGATCTTGCAGACCCCATAGAAGGCGGTCCCTGCTATAAGCTCTACACTAAGTCCTTCTATGAGTGCATCGTGAAGCCTAGGCTCTCTCAAAATGGCATATTTGTCACACAGGTCTGTATTCTCCATGTTCAAATCTAGAGGAAGAAGAAAGTGAATTGAGATAAAGAAAAATAGTAAGTATTATCTTCTAAACTCCTGCAGGCAGGACCAGCTGGAATTTTCAGCCACACTGAAGTGTTCTCTTGCATCTACAACACTCTTAAACAAATCTTCAAATGTAAGAAAAACGAATTAATGGTAAAGTCATTTTTTTTTGGTTCATTTCTTCCTGAGGAACTTCCTGAAAATGTAATTACTGTATCTCATTCTATCCGTGGAATGGAATGCAGATGTTGTTCCCTACTCAGCTCATATTCCGTCATTTGCTGATACTTGGGGATGGGTCATGGTATGCATGTCTTTCACAAACACTATATATATATATATTTTTCAAAATTTTCAAAATTGATTTTTCATCTAACTATCCATCATGAACATGCAGGCATCAGATTCGCCATTTTCATTGACTGCTGAAGATCTCGACCTCAGAACAAAACAAAGGATCAAAGGAGAGAACAGATATTTCGATGGCAAAACATTCACATCAGCCTCCACCTTAAGCAAAGCCGTTAGGCAATCGTAAGTCACACATTCTCCTAAGAATAACTTTAATCTCCAAACCTCTCTTCTCTTACTGTTTATGAGCGTGATTTATTCTAAATTGATATTACTATACAAATGTTTTCCGCATGGGTTTATGAATTTTGACAGACTGAGCAATGAGACCCATGTTTACACTGAGGGGGCGGCACGGTTCATATACGGCTATGGTACTGCCAACAGACATGAACAAGAGTGAGAGAAGGGGTGGATCCCCAAGAGAAGAGGAAGAGAAGACCGCCATAAAAGAACAGAGAAACTGAAAGAAAAAGAAAGAATGCAAGTGAAATGCAATCCTTCATGTTATTTTATTTAATTTCCCCCCTTTTATCTCACTTGAACTGAGCTTTGATTCTCTGTCCTTGTCTTTCTCTGGTTGTGGGCATGTGTTGCCTAGACTGAACTTTGAGCTTCTTGAAGACGTTCGTTCAAAGGCATGGACTATGATGGGTCCTAAAGACGTTCTATAATATCCCTTAAAGCATGCAACGTAATGAATTCAATATAACAATTTGTATCCCTAAACTAAATTATGTCTCTAAAGTAATGGAGTTTTTATTAATCTAAATTCAAATGTTATCAGCCCATTTAACTTTTAAGATGTGAATTTTATTAAAAAAATCATATTCCTTTAAAATATTCAAAATTATAGATTGTTTGAGGAAAGATGTGTTCATTTTAATCAATATAATATCCACACAAAGTAACGAAGAAAAATCAATCCAACTTTCATCCAAGCCATATAAATCAATATATTCATAGGAAATAAGAGAAAACAATTTATACACGAACTTCCTTGGTGATAGGGGATTTACTACTACAAGAACTCTTTGGAAAACTAAGATATTAGTAGTACTCTACCATATAACCAAATTAGATATACTAACTTTATTTTTATTAAAGTAGGATAAATGGTGTAAATTGGTCTATTCATATATTTTTATTTTTTTCATAGTATATTATTAAATTAAATTCTATTTATAGGATGGGGTTATTAGATGAGCACACTACACTATCTAAGATAAAAGGAATCCAAACACAGTTATTATGTCCCACTTCGATTACCCGATTAGACGGGAGCAATTCGTTATAGCACTCCCAGTTCTATAACGGTTGTACTTTTAACTGAAATAGTATGGATAAAATAAGAAATTGATAATATAAAATAAAATTAATTTTTATAAATAAATTAAAAATTTTCATATATATAATATAAATTTTTACAACATTACTGTCTTAAAATAATGTATATTTCGATCTCAATTTTAGTAGTAGTCGCAATTCATAGTTAGAATCTTAACCACTTTTCTCTTTTTTTTTAATGTGTTGGAAGAGTAGATAAGCGAGACTAATTGAGTGTACATATCGCTAATCGGACCATTTATAAATTCAATATTGTTAATACTTAGAATTATTAATACAAATTCTCCTTATGTTTACTTTTATTGTATAATATATATATTTATTTATTTATTTATTAATTTCTTAAAATGAGTTTCAAAGACTAATAATCTCTTTTTATGGGATATTTTCAAAACTAGTTCTCAAAAGAACAATTATTTACAAATGATTTAGTATAATTGGGTTTTATTATGAAAACCCATGATCAAATTACCATATATATTATGTAAATCGGAGCTATAAGGTATGAATACCACGTCTAAGCACTCACAAAACAAATCATAAGATAATTGTCCCCATTTTAATGATATCAATATATGCCATTTAACATTTTTATACTTATAAATAAACACCACCTCTGTCGGGCCATAAATACACACTAACCTCGTGTATGTTTCCCAGAGATTTGGGTGATATATAAGCTATTATAATCTCTATTTATTCTTTTATTTTTAGTTCTTATCATTTGTGTACTACCAATTACCATAATATATTTGTCCAAATAATAAACTATGGTATAGTAAATACACATAAATGAATTTAATTATAACTAGCTAATTGGTTCGACGTTGTAGCGAACCGATTTTCGACCAATATTTTGATCAGTGGTTCGAACTAATTTTCTCCCAATATCTTTCAAATCCTTATACTTGTATTTTGAGATACACTCAATTGTTTTCCAAAATTAACTTTACCCCTCTTGGCTTATCCATTGATCTCTATCTTACATTCTTGCTCAATTTTATTCTCCAGTTAACATTCTGCTTCTATCGAAAAATTCCCAGTATTACAGATTAGTTATAAGACATGTTCTTTTATATGATCATATACTAGAATAGAATTTACATGTAATTGGGTTAAATTAGGGTTAAGAGAAAGGTCAACCCCAAATATACTTGAATGAACTTTACTTTATTTCCTATCGGCATGATAATTATACCGAGATGATCCCATTGTAGTGATCTTTAGAGTCAAGATCACCAACTAAGGGCTATAAACCTCCTTCTCTAGAGGCTCCTCCCTATAATGGATGATTGTATGCAAGAGTCTTCCACATCTAAAACATAAATACAATCAACGTTCATACTTAAATTGAATTCACCTCTCATCTCTGGTTAAATTTACACTTCACAGGCTCGGAATGAGTGGTTATTCAATAATTATTGATAACTTGCATCTAAAAAATAAACTGCCATTCAATTCACACACTCCATTTAACCAATTATATTAAATTCTCTACCCATTACTTTAAATCAATTAAATTGTAACTAGTTCAACCATATTGGGATTCAATTCAACTCTAATTATACGAGTCTATTATCCCATTTCTATTGATAGAGAAACAAACTTTGATCATAGATGAAACAATGACTCCCACTCAATATTTTTTTAGTCTAGCTGATATAAAAAAATTAAAAGAAAAATATATTGATATCCATGTTTTCCACCTAGATCGTGGCATTATCATGCCAAACCCACTTTGAAACACCTATTAATGCATTCAATTAACCTTCCTCTACAACAATGTGAAACAACAATATGAGACAATAGGATTACGGTCAACCAAATCTAACTCAATTACTTGGAACTTTGCAGATTGTTTAATGAATTCATAATTTATTCCTCATTATCCTTTTATATTCCTCCTAAACATAAGGTTAAAAAATGGGGAGAAATGAGATTATCCATCCATAACCTAACCTTTTAGTGTACATCCAAAAATAGGGCAAAGTGTTGGAGAAATGGGTTGCACTTGCACTTAACTTTAATCCCATCCATGTCGTACTTGAACTCGTGGGTACAAAAACATGAGGATGTGCATCAGTATTTCATGGACTGACATTAATTTCCATTGCAGAATCATTTTCAGGCATTAGAACCATAGTAAACATATTTGATTGAAATGATCCAAAATGAATCCAATTCAGGGGAAGAGCCAGAACAAGATTGAATCATATTACACAGCAAACATAAAATATAACCAATTTGCAGATAACACACTTAATTTCACGTGGGAATGAATATGTTCCAGGTACAAGTACAGCCGCCTGTTCCACGTTTTCAGGGTAGAAATGGCACTCCACACAACTTTGTGTTCTTGCCTGCCCGGTGCCTTCGTTCCACTCGTGATTTTGTCTCCTTCGTTGACTTCCACTAAAATTTCAGATATTTGTCCAGATAAATATAGGTTAAAGTCTTTTTTTGGGCAAAAATAATGATACTATGGTGATCTATGGTTTGGGAGTAGTTTGTAGTTTTGCTGGGTGGGTGAGGATTATTGCTTCGTCATCATCATCATCTCTTAGTGTGAACTGTGAACTACTGGCTACACCATATAATTGAATTTTTTATTCGGTGGATATAACATTATTAATTCAGTTGATGGATTTGATATTATTTCTTCGAGAGGTCACATCATTTGTTAAGTATAAGATGAAAATAGAAACATTGCCAAAAGAAATGATCAAAAGAAAAGATGAACAAACTTGGTTGGACAATATACTCTTTATTTTGGTCAACTCATTTATTTGTTCATTAGATTAGACTAATATGTATTTAGAATTTTAATGTCCATTAATGAAAAATATTTATCAAAATGAATTTTCTTCATCATGTTAGTCAACAACACTGACACCACGTAATAATTAAGATATCATAACCCTATAACATCAATCATTAAACCCCAAATAAGGAATTAAATTTATGATTTTACAAAAATTGTTAGCATTGTGGGTCATTATATACTCTACACATTCCATTTAAATTCCAAGGAATTACTCCTAAAATATTTAGTGGTGATAAAAATAATATTAGAATATTCAAGTAATATTAGAACCACATAATTTCAAATATATTTACATAAATTCGACAAAAAAAGAATATGATATTAATCGAATGCTCAAGTGGCATATCCTACTCATCCATTCTTATCCAAATGGGTTTGAAGCTTATACGAAATATTGTCCAGAAAAACAAATAATTGACCCAAAATTGAAACAAAAATCAAAGAATGCAAGCTCATTGGTCCTCCCATTATCTTGAACATGCAAGCCTCATGGTGTCACGGCCTCACGATTTTTACATTCGTGGGGGCCTCCACTAGTCAGCAAACAGACGATTCCATGGACCAACACTTTACTCCCATTGGCATACTACACTAGAAAGCAATACTCAAGGTACATAAGATCTTGTGTGCAAAAAATAAGATCAAGTAGATACACTAATACATGTACAATAACTTTGAATATATTAACCGGAAGAGTCATACTATATTCTAGAAAAATAAACATACAATAAAACCAAAATAATTACATAGAAGAATGGACAAATAAACATGAAGAACAAAATGAGAAGCAAACAAATTCTCTTATAATATTTTTTCAAATAATTTATGGATACTATATTCAAAATTTTACCACATAGAATGTGTTATATGTTTTGAAAATAAATTATTAAATTTTATTAAAATGATAATAATTGTATATAATAATTATATATTTATATTTTTGAAATTTAAATAATATAATATTTTATATGTAATAAGTTTAATACTTTTATTCATTCTCTTGTCATTCTACAATAATAACTCATTATTCTCTCGATATTATAATAGTTAGCGTGTTCAACACTGTAAAATTGATATAACATAAAATTTAAAATATAAAATATCATAATTTTTATAAAAAAAATTAAAATTTTTATATTAATGAAATAAATTTACAAATATATTTAAAATTCTGGGAATAAAATATAATTATCACAATACAGATCAATTCACGGGCAACGATCCCGTGCAACATACCATTACACTCAATTTTACAATGGTTAGTATTATAACCAAGGTAAAACTAGAGGATTATGCCTCAAAATAAAAGAATATCTTAAATTTTAGTGAAAATTTAAATATTTTTTAATATAAAATAAACCCCAAATATTTTATATAATACCTTAGAAATTTACAACAAGTGATAATAACAACTTAAAAATCTTAATACTTAAATCTTGAGATTTGTATTTTAAATCAATCTTAATACTTAAATCTTGAGATTTGTATTTCAAATCGCGTAAATGTTATAGTCGAAGTTCTGATTTGTACCATTAAACTTGCCTTTCACTTGTAATTATTTTGGTGAATGGGTGAGCTAATCGCTTTGTAAATGAGATATTGATGTTATACCATTACATAACTTACAACTTCATAATTCATATAAAAATCTATACATGAAAATTTATTTATAATTTCACAATCTTAATCACTTTTATAGTTTTACTTGAGCACTTAGACTCATGTATCAGCCCTCCTAAAACTATAATCACAATTATGTTACCTCAAAAATTTTCTCCCCAAATCACAATAATAATATAAAATACATACAATAGTGCATGATAACAACATATGGCCCAAATCATACCTAAAGATCATGCCATAACACTTATCATGTAACATGAGAGTGTGTGAGTCTTGTATACCCTATACAATCAATATTTTTCTAGTTCATCTCTCATTTAGATTTCTTTGCATCCCGAGTACACAGACACTAATTCGCACAATGCCATGTACATGCATCTATACACATACGATTCAATTCCGCCAAATTTCTCATCGTAGTGGTACACCATACCTGTATATCATCCGGGGTCACGAGTAATTTGGAAGTATAGATTTGCATCAACACTACATCAATAGGTGTATTCTCGACACTCAAAACTTTCAAGTGATATATATACATATATTAAAGACCATTCATATGAATAATATTTATGCTCATTTCATATTATCACAAACTATGGTACTCAATCCGATTAACTCAATATATTAAATGCGTGCATAATAGTTTGACCATTATTCTGGCCAACTTGATATATCAGATGCATGCATAACAATTAGTAAGTGACATGCGTGTTCAAATCATAATCACTAGGAGCTTGGTCCTTAATCTACCAACTCCATAACTCATATGCATGTGCAATAACCAACCAACAAAAAATATGTTCATATTTCAATTGCGTGGAGCTTGGTGCTTAACCCAACCAACTCCATATAAAAAATTAATATTGGGTACAATGCCATTACTCACATAGTCCTAATATGTGAATATGGTTATCTCATGGTTTATTGACCTTATCCCGTTTAGTAATTTTAGAAAAAAAATAATATTTCACAGTAAACATGCTTCCATGTAGTGTTTCAATACTTTTCAAAGGATTTTTCAAATAACACACCATGCATTTCACGATATTTATAGAAAAATAGTATAGCAAATCGCTTGGTTCAATCAGATTCGCTATCATTATCCCCATTAACAATTTTTATCGGAACATGTTCATTTTGATTTATATTCCCTCTAACTCGGGTTGTAAGATCGTTGCATGATTGATTATGATATTATCTCTAAAAGAGTCATATTACATAATTGAGATCAATTTAAGTACTTAATTAGCACATAAATACTACCCCATAAGTTTTCTAAAAAATTACGCTTTTAACACTTGGGCCTAGTTTGCTTGTGTCGAGGAACTATTATAACTAGCATCCTTTTAAGGTTATTGTACACAATTAGAGTCATAAACTTCTATGGTTATACTCATGATCTTACTTTTTTCTACTTAAGCCTCGCATTAACTAGGTTATTTTCCTAATTTGTTATTGGTTTGGCATTATGATGTATATGTTATATTTGCACATTATGATTTGAATTTTCCTTGGATTTCTTAGGGGAATGATGAATGAAATAAAGATTGTGCTATGATGCTGGAAATGTGATTGGTCTATCCATTTATTTATGTTTGTGCTCTAGTCTCTTTGTGTACCAGGTAATTTCCTTATTATTTTTGTTTAACTGTTGCGCTTGGACCTAATTAGGTAATTTACTTAATTAGTATGAGATTCTTTGCATGTCATATGTGAGAACAGATTAAGTAAAATCCTATCCTTCTACTCCCATGTTCCTCCGGGCATAAGGGATTAGATAATTTTCTTCGTATATTTCCTTTGGAAGAGTATCATATGACTTTGTTATTTCCGTATACCCTCAATCTAAATGAGAGATGTTATGTCATAGGTTTCATTTTATGCCTTTTCCAATTTATGAGAGATTGAATTATTCTTTTTTTGATTGGCAGGTTACGTTCAGGATCAATAGGTTCATCTCCTAGCATGCTATGATTGTCCATTACTCGGTGGGCTTCCATCACCCTTTTCCATTTTTCCATTCCAAGATATCTAGCGGAAGTGTCAAAACCCATATAGAGGATGTTGTTGCAAGCCCAAACTCCTTTTTTGTTATGTTTAAATGATCACAAAGTTGTCTTTGACAATAATAGAATTTAGGTTGTAATTAAATGAGTGGGCTTAGGCCACTTTCAATAATTTTAATAAAAATAGGGACTCGAATGAGGTTTATTAGAAGTATAATGTAAACATCGTTCCTTTAAAAATAAGAAAAATAGAAAAAGAATTGATCGATTCAAAAGAGAAAATTGAGCTAGATAACGAACTAAAACTGATAAATAAAGGGTGGTAAAGAAATGGTAAAATGAGAAATTGGAAAATACCAATTGACTCAAAAAGTCATAAAAAACATGGAAAAGAACCATGTAGCAAATTGGAAGAGAAAATCGGACTAGTTCAGGGTGAACTAGACTTAAACTGGATTGAACTAAATTGAACTGGTTTGAACCAAATATAAACCAATTTCTAAATTCATTTTTCTTGGCGGCTTAAAGTGATTAAATTGGAAAATTGAAGCTACCATTGGATAGCAAATGAATTTAGACGAATTTATAAATTTTTAGATTTGAGAAAACTGATCGAATCGGGCCTGAACCGTCTAATTTAAGCCATTGAACCCGGTCGGACCGGTCTGGTCTAATTCAGAACAGTGTCGTCTTCTTCCTCAGGATGACAACACTGTTCACCTGTTCAAAAAATTTTGCTCTCCGGCAAAGTAATATCCTCTTCAATCAAGGCATTTTCGGGTAAGGATAAGCTCAAGCAAAATGGAAACTGGTGGGGTAGAGGGTCCCCAAGCTTCCTATATAAAGAGCAACTCTCCATTCATCCTCCACACACTTCAAATCATCATTCTCTCTCAAGTGCTCCATTTTTCGGTGAAGCTCAAACCAGAGCTCCGACTTGGGCACTTTTCTTAGACTCAGAAGGCAAATTCAGGTCCTATAGAATCCATGGGAAGTCAGCTACCTGACAGTAATCTCCCTTCGACCCGAGGACCGTAAGAGAAGCGCCGATGGAATCAAACATTGAAGCAGTTCTAACGGACTGAAGCTGCCCTATTTTGGCTGAGTTGAATTTGGCCAAATTTAGACCTCCTCCGGCCAAACCAAGCCTCCCTAATGCCCCCACAACCCTCACACGACCTCCACAGAGGTGAAAGGTAAGCCAATTCGACCCTACTCCATCGTTGCAAATTGGTGTTAGAGAGAGAAAGTGTCAAATTTCACTAACAAAATTTACCCTCATATGGACTTCAATTATAGCAATTCTTGATCCTATAAGTAACCTAAGGATGAGAGCTACCTCCCCAGATCAAGAGTTCGAACTGTCGCACCTTCGACAGTAAACTTTCGAAGCTCTGTTTCTTCACGAACAAGTTTTTGGCGAAGATTTGTTTGAGCTCATTTTCGACCCAAATGCTATGATTCAAAGCTCAATTGAATTGTATGAAAGTGTAGGAATTGATCCATACCATAAATTGGAGAAATTAACCCCGATTGGATGGCCAATTTGAAGAAATTAAATTCAGTCAGTATAAAGGGGAGAAATTGAGGGAAAAATTTTGGGGAAAATTGAGGATTTTGAAAATTTGAGGAACCTCCATGCAATTTCACGAAATTAAAGGCCAATTGGCAATGAGAAAGATGTTGGGGGACCAATTGGTCAATTTTTGAAATATTTGAGGTCAATAGATTATTTTTGGAAAGTAGGGGCAAAACCATAATTTTTGGATAATTGGTGACCAAATTAGAAATTTGGGAAACTTGACCCCCTTACACAATTTAAAGTAAATTAAGGGCCCAATGAGGATATTGGAAGCACTTGGGACTTAATTTGAGGAAAATTTAACACTAGGGACCCATAGTCAAAAGGTATGAACTATAGGGACCTAAGTGCAATAAACTAAAAATTTGGCCTAGTCGCTCATACGAAGGTTGTTATGTTGAACACTCATTGATAATGATACCCAAATCATGTAGGGACTCGTGAGATCAGAACACCAACAAGAGAAAGCTCGCGTGGACTTGTAAGACGATTGGGGACAAATGCGTCACAATCACCATGTGAGTGGGATTATTTAACGTCATACACGGTTGGGATAATGAACACAGTTTTTAATGAATAAAACCTAATTACCAATTGTGAGTATGAATAAATATCATACCCAGTTGGTATGATGAGTTTTCTTAAGGAAATGAGAAACTTGCCTACTGGTTATAAGCGGAGTTATCATCACACTCGGTTGGTGTAATGAGTTAAAAAGTGAATTTTATCAGAAGTGTTCTCCTCTTACTATGTGCTAATGCTTAAAATATTTGGGAAATTGGAAAATCCCAAGTGACTCAAAGAGTCATAAAAATCATGGAAAAGAACCATTGAGCAAATTGGAAGAGAAAATTGGACCAGTTCAAGGTGAATCGGACCTGAACCGGATTGAACTAGTTTGAACCAAACATGAGTCGATTTCTAAATTTATTTTTCTTGGTGGCTTAAAGTGATTAAATTGGAAAATTGAAGCCACCATTGGATTGGAAATGAATTTAGATGAATTTATAAATTTTTAGATTTGAGAAAACCAATCAAATCGAGCATGAACCGTCTGATTTTCGCCATTGAACTCGGTCGGGCCGATCTAGTTTGGTTCAGAACAGTGTTGTCTTATTCCTCAGGATGACAACATTGTTCATTAGTTCAAAAAATTTCCTTCTCCGGCAAAGGAATATCCTCTTTGATCAAGGCATTTTCTGGCGAGGATAAGCTCGAGTATAATGGAAATTGGTCAGGTAGAGGGTCCCCCAGCTCCCTATATAAAGAGTAACTCTTCATTCATCCCCCACACACCTCAAATTGTCATTCTCTCTCAAGTGTTCCATTTTTCAGTGAAGCTCAAACTAGAGCTCCGACTTAGAAGGCAAGGTCGGTCCTATAGACTCCAGGGGAAGTCATCTACCTGACAACAATCTTCCTTCGACTTGAGGACTACCAGAGAAGCGCCGGTGGAATCAAAAAATGAAGTAGCTTCGATGGACCGAAGTTGCCCTATTTTGGCCGAGCTGATTTCGGCCAAATTTAGATCTTCTCCAGCCAAACCAAGCCTCCCCAATGCCCCACCATCTTCACACGACCTCAACAGAGGTGAAAGGTAAGCCAATTCGGCCCTCGTCCGTCATTGAAGATCAGTGTTAGAGATAGAAAGTGTTGAATTTCACTAACAAAATTCACCCTTAGATGGACTTCAATTGTAGCAATTCTTGATCCTAGAAGGAACCTAAGGACGAGAGCTACCTCCCCAGATCGAGAGCTTGAACCGCTGCACCTCCAACGATAAGCTTTCGAAGCTTTCTCTCTCAACAAATAGTTTCCCGGTGACGTTCCGTTTGAGCTCATTTTGAAACCAAATGTTTTGATTCAAAGCTCAATTGAATCGAATGGAAGTGTAGGAACTAATCCATACCATCAATTGGAGCAATTAACCTCAATTGGATTGCTAATTTGAAGAAATCAAATTCGGTAGTATAAAGGGGAGAAATCAGGGGAAAATTTTGGAAAAAATTGGGGAATCTGAAAAATTGAGGGGCCTTCATGCAATTTCTCAAAATTGAAGGCCAATTGGAAATGAGAATGATGTTATGGACCAATTGGTCAATTTTTAAAATATTTGGGGTCAATTGATTATTTTTGTAAAGTATGGGCAAAACCGTAATTTTTGGAAAATTGGGGAGCAAATTGGAAATTTGGGAAACTTGAGCCCCTTACACAATTTAAAGTAAATTAAGGGACCAAGGAGAATATTGAAAGTACTCGAGACTTAATTTTAGGAAAATTTAATACTAGGGACCTAAAGTCAAAAGGTATGAACTTTAGAGATATAAGTGCAATAAATAAAAAATTTGGGCCTAGTCACTCCGACTAATGCTGTTATGCCAAACACTCATTGATAATGATACCCAAATCGTGTAGGGACATGTGAGATCGGAATGCTAGCAAGAGAAAGCTCGCATGGACTTGTAAGCCGACTAGAGACGAACGCATCACAATCACCATGTGAGTGAGATTATTTAACGTCATACCCGGTTGGGATGATGAGCACGATTTTTAATGAATAAAACCTACTTACTGATTGTAAGTAGGAATAAATATCATACCCGGTTGGTATGATGAGTTTTCTTAAGTAAAGGAGAAACCCGCCTATCAGTTATAAGCGGTGTTATCATCACACTCAGTTGGTGTAATGAGTTAAAAAGTGAATTTTGTTAGAAGTGTTCTCCTCTTACTATGTGTCAATGCTTAAAATATTTGGGAGACTGTCACGCCCCAACTCGGTTTGGTTGGATCCCCATGAACAACCCGCCATTCTCCCAGTTCAAGAGGAGTTTCCCCCTTCTTTAACTCAAGAGGAGCTAGGAGTACTTTCAACCTTGTTCACTGGAAATACATATATCAAATAAAATGCAAGTTTAAGAGAATTTAAGCATACCTAACAGAGGGTAAGGCTCGTTATTATTCCTAGTAATTTACTCTATTTTTTGAAAAGGAATAAAAAGAGGGGTGAGTTTCTACAACTCAGTGAATGGGTATTTATTTAAAAAAAATAAAGTTTCAATAAAAATAGTTTTCAAGTTGGAGTGTGCCAGACTCATTAATCCCTTTAAATTTTCTCATTTTCAAATCTCAGTTTTCAAATCATTTCTTATTACCACGGTGTGTCATCACCCAATACACATCCTTCATCATGAAGGTCAAACACACAATAGTAGGCCAGCCCATCCACTAAACTCACTTGTGGTGTCGGAGCGACTTTACCGACCACCTAGATAGAAGCACGTCTACTTCTACCTTAAGAATGCGTGGATGTTCGCGACATTCGGCCCTCAATCCCATAACAAATATCCATGTCTGTATGAGGATAGAGACCTCATCCTATCCTCACCCCGGTCTCATGCGCTTGAAGCTACTTTGAGCATCGCAAGACTTCTGGTACGACAAACTTCCCTTATATCTACTAGGTCATCCTGAGCACTAGGACGCATCACTACTCCTCAACTCGACCTGCAACTGTTTGTCTTGACTAGTCCGTAGACTTGTCATGTCGCATTGCTGCTAGTTGACTGAGTATGTCGGTCCTATCTTGGTACCATGGCCAAACAATTAATTTACTTAAGTTTTCATAGCATATAAATCATGTTTATTTACGAACTCCTACTCGTACCAACTGGCCTAGGGCCCACTGTTCGAGATTTTCAAAATTGGGCATATTAGCCCCCAAGTTCCAAAAATGAGGCCTCCGGCCTAACAAAGCTATTCGAGCTCCTATCAAGAAGGTCTCCTAAAATGTTTAAGCAGTGGCACACAGTCACGTGAGAGTACTTTCGACAAAATATCATTTGACTATCCATCATACTTACCAAGTATGAGGATGTCTTCGCTTATAACCGATGAACGGGTTTTCCACTTCCTTAAGGAAGTTTAATCATACAAACCGGGTATGATCTACTTACATGTCACGCCCCAATCCGGTTTGGTCGGATCCTCGTGAACAACCGCCACTCTCCTGGTTTATTAAAGGGTTTCCCCTTTTTATAAACTATAAAGAGCAAGGCGTTCTTTGCACCTTTTTGTAGAAATAACATAAATAAAAACTGCATAGAAATTTTAAATAACTACCTGAAAGGGATATAAGGGAGGGGTGAGTACGACTACTCAGTGAATGGGTTTTAAATCTTTTGACTTTTAAGAAAAATATTTATATTTGAGTGTGCCAGACTCCTTTCTTTTTAAAACCATTTCATTTGAAATCTCGGGTTTATCACCATTTCTTTTTATCACGGTGTGTCATCACCCAACACACATCCTTCATCATGAAGGTTACACGCATTCGCAGGTTAGCATGACCACTGAACCCACTTGTGGCTTCGGAGCGACTTTACCGACCACCTAGATAGAAGCACGTCCACTTCTACCTTGAGAATGTATGGATGTACGCGACATCCGACCCTCAATCCCAAAATCGATTCTTCGTGTTCGTATGAGGACAGAGACCTCATCCCGTCCCCAACCCGGTCTCATGCATTTGGTGCTACTTCAAATTTTGCACGGTCACCTAGAATGACGATCTACCCTTATACTTACTAGGTCGTCCAGGGCCCTTAGGACGCATCACTACTCCTCATGGGCATCTTGGTGATCCCGTACTCATAGTGCATGCACAAATAATGTTTTCTTATTATGCCATGTAATCTGTGGTGTCATTAGTACAATGGTCCCGACTTTCAACTCAACCTGCAGTTGTTTGTTTTGACTGGTCCGGAAACCGGTCATGTCACCCTACTGCTAGTTGATTGAGAATGTCGGACCAGCCTTGGTACCATGACCATACAATTTACTTATTTAAGTTTTAAGGCACATATATTATGTTTGTTTACGAGCTCCTACTTGTGCCCATTAGCCTATGGCCTACTATTCGAGATTTTTAAAACCAGGTATATTAGCCCCCAAGTTTAAAAACTGAGGTCCCCGACCTATAAGAGCTATTCGAGCTCCTGTCAAGAAGGTCTCCCAAATTGTTTATGCATTAGCACACGGTAAGGGGAGAACACTTCCGACAAAAATATGTTTTCACTGTCCATTATACCAACCTAGTCGATATAAGGACATCTTTGTTCATAACCGATGAACGGGTTTTCAACTTCCTTCGATGAAGTTTGATCATACCAACTAGGTATGATCTACTTACAACCGGTAAGTAGTTTTTCCGCATAGTTTTCACATCACTACTCTAAGTCGTGATGTTTAAAATACCACATAGTAGTGGGTTTTCATTACGATGTGCTTATCATCCCCAGCCGGGTATGATATGAAATCCCACTCACAACCGGTAAGTGGTTTTTAATTTTAAGTTGTGATTATCATCCCAACCGTATATGATGTTAGTAAACCCACTCACCCGTTAATTGAGTGAATTCCACTAGACCGGTTCTTTATATTCATGCGAGCTTGTCCTTGCTGGTGTCCTTGGTACTTCGTGTTCCTACACGATATGAACATCTCAGTTTATTATTCTTCGGCCTAATAGCCTTTATTCATTCCAAATGAATGAGAAAGTAAAACTTTCATTTATTTGCAATTAGGTCCCTAAAGTTATTTCTCTTTAACATTAAGTCCCAAATGCCAGTTTTTCCTCAAATTGAGTCCCGAAACTTTTAAAATTTATCATGGGACCTCAATTTATTCCATTTCACAAAAAAGGGTTTAAATTTCCAAATTTCCAATTTGGTCCCCCAACTTTTCCAAAATTACCATTTTGTCATTCCTTTACAAAAATGGTAAAATTTACCCCCCAAATTCTAATATTTCTCAATTAGCCCTCTGACATTTTTATCATGCCCAATTGACCCTAAATTTTTGGAAATTGCATTTCGGTTCTTAGAATTTTCAAAAATGCCCAATTTTCCCCAATTCCAACTCTTTAACACATTCGTATTTAATTTCATCAAATTGACCGATCAAACGCCTCTAATTGTTGAAATTGAAGTTGAAATTGAGTTTCTCCATGTTCATACGATTCCATAGAACTTTGAATCACGAGTTTTAACGCCGGAACGAGCTCAAACGGAGCTTTGCTAGAAAACAGATTGTAGAGAGAGAAAGGTTCGATTACTCACCGGTGAGGGCACGACGATCCGAGCTTTCAATCTGAGCAGATAGCTCTCATGCTTAGGTTCATCCTAGAATCAAGAATCGCATCAATTGATGTTGAATTGAGTTAGAATTTCATCATTGAAATTCTGCTAGTTCTCTCTTTAGCACCAGACGGAAATTGCAGAGGGGAGTCGAATTGGCTTATCTTTTAGTCCTAATTCGGTCGTGGGAGGGCTGAGGAAGTGTTGGGAGGGCTTGGTTTGGCTCGAGGAGGGCTCAAAATGGCTGATTTCAGCTCGGCCAAAATAGGGTAGCTTTGGTCCGCTAGAGCTGCTTCATTGTTCCATCACGCTGGCGCTTCTCCAGTGACCCTTGGAGCAAACGGAGACTACATGTGTGTAGCTGACTTCTCCCCAGTTCTAAAGAACCCGACCTCACCTTGTTTGGCTTAGAAAAGACCCCATATCGGAGCTTTGGTTCGAGCTTCACCGGAAAATGGAGCAGTTGAGAGAGAGTGAAGTTTTTAGGTGTGGAGAGGATGAATGGGGTGGGGCTCTTTATGTAGGGAGCTTGGGGACCCGTTGGCCGTCCGTTTGGCACCGTTATGACAGACATTGAAGACCTGCAATGTACCGAATGGAAGCGTTTCTTTTTCATCGGAGTTGCTTCAATTTTCCGACGAGTGAACAGTGCTGTCATCCTGAGGAAGAAGATGACAATGTTCCAAACAGGATCGGACTGGTCTGAACCGGGTTCGAAGCTTAAACCGGCTGGTTCACCCCTCATTCGATCGAGTTTTTCAAATCTAAAATTTTCTAAATTCATCTAAATTTATTTTCTATCAAATAGTGGCCTCAAATCTCAAATTTGAATTATTTAAGTCACCTATAAAAATAAATTTAGGATCCGGTTCAATAGTGTTTCAAACCGATTCGGATCCGGTTCACCTGAACCGGTTTGGTTTTCATCCCCAATTCCTTCACAAGTCCATTTCCATGCCTTTTGTGACTCCTTGGGTCATTTAGGGTCCATAAAATTGTCGGTTTACCATATCTTTATCGATTCCGGTTCATAAACTGACTTGGTCCTTAATCCGGTTCGGGTCCGGTTCACTCGAACCTATCTGGTTTTTCTCTCCCACTTTGTTATAAGGTTACTTCCCAATATTTATAAGTTTCTCTGGGGCACAAGGGAGTTGAATTTCTCTGATTTGTTCATTCTCTATTAGTTCTGGTTCATGAACTGACTTGGTTCATAAACCGGTTCAATCAAGTTGGATCCAGTTCATCTAAACCGGTCTGGTATTTCTCTTCCAATTCATCCTAAGGTTCTTTTCCATGGTATTATGAACCTTTGGATCACCCAAGAGTTGTAAATTCCCAAATTGCCCGTTCACAAAAGATCGGGTTTGTGAACCGGTTCGATTTTCTCACTCTATTTGACCGGTTCTTTTCCTAGTTTTCCTTAGCTCAAAAGAATTTCAATGATAGAATTCTAGTCCAATTCAACATCAAGTGATGTCATTCTTGATCCTAGGAAGAACCTCACGAGGAGAACTAGCTGCCCAGATAGAAAGCTCAGACCGCGACACCTTCACTGGTGAGCAATCGAAGCTTTCTCTCTCTACAGTCTATTTTCCGGTAAAGCTCCGTTTGAGCTCATTTCGGCGTTAAAAATTATGATTCAAAATGCTAGAGAATCGTATGAACATGTAGAAACTCAATTTCAACTTTAATTTAAAAATTTGGATGTGTTTGTTTGGTCAATTTGATTAAATCAAATTTGGATGTGTTAAAGAGTTGGAATTGGGGGGAAATTGGGGATTTTAAAAAATTCCAAGGACCAAAATGTGATTTTATAAAATTGAGGTTTAATTGGACATGATAAGAATGTTAAAGGACCAATTGAGGAATTTTAGAATTTTTGGGGTGAAACTTACCATTTTTGTAATGTAAGGGCAAAATGGGGGACCAAATTGGAAATTTGGGAAATTAAACCTCTTTTTGTGAATTTGAATAAATTGAGGCCCTAAGATAAAATTTAAAAGTTGCGGGACTCAATTTGAGGAAAAATCGGCATTAGGGACTTGAAGTTAAAGAAAAATAACTTTAGGGACCTAATTGTAAATAAATAGGAAGCTTGGAATTCTCATTCATTTAGAATAAATGAAGGCTATTAGGCCAACAAATAATGAACAATAGTTTTCATATCGTGAAGGAATACGAAGTACTAGGAAAGCCAGCATGGAACTGCTCGCGTGAACACAAAGAATCAGTCGAGGGAATTCATTGCATTAATAGGTAAATGGGATTTTATATCATACCCAATTGGGAATGATAAGTGCCTCGAAATGAATTCCCACTATTTAGTGGTATTTTAAACATAACAACTTAGAGAAGTGATATGAAAATTATGCAAAAAAACTACTTACCGATTGTAAGTAGATCATACCCGGTTTGTCACGCCCCGATCGGGTTTGGTCGGATCCCCGTGATCAACTCACTACTCTTCCGATCTACTAAAGGGTTTCCCCTTATATTATAAACTGTAAAGAGTAAGGCGTTCTTTAGACCAGCACCTTTTTCCAGGAATATCATGATAAGAATCTTTAAATTGCTTGTTCCCAAGTGGGGCTTTTTCCAGGGTTACTTGTGGTTTGGTGCTTTACCGTTCTTGAGTCTGATCACTTTGACGGTTTTCTTGCTGAATCACCTTTGCTATGGGTCATGGTAAGAGTACTCCTAGGTTTTCTAATTCATCTTCCATCACTGGGATGTGAATTTTCCTTAGTTTCTAGGATAGTGTGGGTTTGTTTTATATTCCTTAGGTCATATTCCTAGTAAGATCACATACTCAGAAGATAGAGTTTTAGGAAATTTGAATCTTTTATTAATATGGGGATACAAAAGGTTAGGCTCTCAGCCCTATCATAGAAAATGGTCATAAATTAACTAGGGAGTTATGAAATTCTTGATAAGCATCTTTCTCCAAACTTAGAGTTGTGCCATCGATAGGTCCTACCACCATTCTCCAAGATGCTTCCCCATTTGGTCTTTCGACATTTCTGCCAGGTCTCAAACATTTGGAAAGCCTCTAGGGTTATGTCCTTAAGAAGGTAGGGCGTTGAGTAGAGCCATTCCATGTTTTCTTGGTTCCTCTCTTGGGAGCCATTTGAAAATTTTAGGATAAATCCTATTAGTTACTATATTTTCTAGTCTTTATTATGTATTCGAGGAAACAGGCCCACTCTAGTTGTCACGCCCCGACCCGGTTTGGTCGGATCCCCGTGATCAACCCGCCACTCTCCCGATTTACTAAAGGGTTTCCCTTTATATTATAAACCATAAAAAGTAAGGCGTTCTTTAGACCTGCACCTTTTTCCAGGAATATCATAAATCAAAACTGCATAGTAATTTAAATTAATCGTACCTGTCTTGCGGGCATTTAATTGCGCATGTCTTTTAAGGTTCAACTTTTTGGGACTTCCTGAAAGGGGTATAAGGGAGGGGATGAGTACAACTACTCAATGAATGGGATTCAAATCTTTTGACTTTCAAGAAAAAGATTTATATGGAGTGTGTCAGACTCCTTTCTTTCAAAAATTCCTTCATTTAAAAATTCAGGTTTTCCCATTATTTCATAGTTACCGGTGTGTCATCACCCAACACACATCCTTCATCATGAAGGATACACACATTCACAAGTCAGTATCACTACTTAACCCGCTAGTGGCTTCGGAGCAACTTTTCCTGCCACCCGGATAGAAGTACGACCACTTATATCCTAGGAATGAGTGGATGTACGTGACATCCGACCCACAATCCAGAAATCACTTCTTCGTGTTCGTATGAGGACAAAGACCTCATCCCGTCCCCACCCCGATCTCATGCGCTTGGTGCTACTCCAAATTTTGCACAAACACCTGGAACGATGAACTGCCCTTATAGCCACTAGGTCGTCTAGTACCCTTAGGACGCATCACTACCCCTCATGGGCATCTAGATGGTCCCGTACTCACAGTGCATGCACAAACAATATTTTTTCATATTGCCTTGTAATCTGTGGTGCCACTGGTCCAATGGCTCTGACTCTCAACTCAACCCGCAGTTGTTTGTCTTGACTGGTCTATCGACCTATCATGTCGCACTGCCGCGAGTTGATTGAGCATGTCGGTCCTATCTTGGTACCATGGCCAAACAATTCACTTATTAAGTTTTATGGCACATATATCCTATTCATTTACAAGCTCCTGCTCGTGCCAACTAGCCTTAGGCTTACTGTACGAGATTTTCAAAATCTGGGCATTTTAGTCCTCAAGTTCCAAAACCGAGGCCCCCGGCCTATAAGAGCTATTCGAGGTCCCGTCAAGAATGTTTCCCAAATAGTTTAGGCATTGGCACACAGTCAAGGGAGAACACTACCGACAGAATAGGTTTTTTCTGTCAATTATACCGATCGGTATAAGGACATCTCCGTTCATAACCGATGAACGGGTTTTTAACTTCCTTCGAGGAAGTTTCATCATACCAATCGATATGATCTACTTACAACCAATAAGTAGTTTTTCCGCATAATTTTCACATCATTTTCTCTAAGTGGTGATGATTAAAATACCACTAAACATTGGGTTTTTATACCGAGGTACTTATCATCCCCTACCGGGTATGATATAAAATTTTCACTCACAACCGGTAAGTGGTTTTTATCTTTAAGTTGTGCTCATCATCCCAACCGGGTATGATGTTAGAAAACTCACTCACCTGTTAACGCAGTAAATTCCACTAAACCAGTTCTTTGTATTCACGCGAGCTTGTCCTTGTTGGCGTTCTCGTAACTTTGTGTTTCTACCCAATATAAACATCTCGGTTCATTATCTTTTGGCCTAAGCCATCATTCATTTCAAATGAATGAGAAAGTCAAACTTTCATTTATTTGCACTTAGGTTCCTAAAGTTATTTCTCTTTAACATTAAGTCCCTAATGCCGGTTTTTTCTCAAATTGAGTCCCGAATCTTTTAAAATTTATCAAGGGACCTCAATTTATTCCATTTCACAAAAAGGGGAATAATTTCCCAAATTTCCAATTTGGTCCCCTAAGTTTTCCAAAATTACCATTTTGCCATTCCTTTAAAAAATGGTAAGTTTTGCCCCAAAAATTCCAAAATTACTCAATTGGTCCTCCAACATTATTTTCATGTCCAATTGACCCTCAATTTCATAAACTTGCATTTTGGTCCTTTGAATTTTGAAAATTGCCAATTTCCCCCAATTCCAACTCTTAACACAGCCGAATTTGATTTTATCAAATTGACCGATCAAACCCCTATAATTGTTGAAATTGAAGTAGAAATTTAGTTTCTCCATGTTCATACAATTCCATAGAAATTTAAATCACGAGTTTTAACGTCGGAATGAGCTCAAACAGAGCTTCGTCGGAAAATAGACTCTAGAGAGAGAAAGATTTGATTACTCACCGGTGAGGGCAAGACAGAACGAGCTTTCAATGTGGACAGATAGCTCTTGCCCTAAAGTTTATCCTAGAATCAAGAATCGCATCAATTGATGCCGGTTTGGATTAGAATTTTGTCATTGAAATTCGGTTGACTCTCTCTCTAACATCGATTAGAAATTGTAAACAGGAGCCGAATTGGCTTACCTTTTGGTCCTAATTCGGTTGTGGAAGGCTGAGAAAGTGTTGGGAGGGCTTGGTTTGGCCTGAGGAGGGCTTGAAATGGCTGATTTTAGCTTGGCCGAAATAGGGCAGCATCGGTCCGCTGGAGCTGCCATTGTTCCATCATGCCGGCACTTCTCCAGCGATTCTTGGATTGATTGGAGTTTGCTATCAAATAGTTGTCTTCTCCTCGGTTCTAAAGAGCCCGACCTCTCCTCCGAGGTTAAGAAAAATGTTCAAGTCGAAGCTCTGGTTCGAGCTTCACAGGGAAATGGAGCAGTAGAGAGAGAGAAGTGTTCAAGTGTGAGGAGAATGAATGGGGATGACCTCTTTATATAGGTGTAAAATCGTGTATTAAATGGGAGAGATTTATTACTAGTATTAATATTGCCATAAATTATTTGTATTAATTCCAATAATTTAATTTAGGTATTAAATTATTGATATCAATTCCAATAATTTAATTAAGTATTAAATTATTGGTATTAATTCCAATAATTAAATATATATTAATTTATGGCTATTTATGATAAGGCTTACATAAAAATTTTTGACAGAAATTTCGGGTTACAAAAAAAATCATACTTCCCAAGAGGTCACCCATTCTCACACAAATCTCAAGCAAGTACGCTTAACTTTAGAGTTTTATGGAATCTTGTTCACCTGAACAAATTTAGTTTTTCTCTTCTAATTTGTCTTAAGTTTCTTTTTTAAGGTTTAATAAACCCTTTGGATCATCCGGAAGTTGTAAATTTTCAAATTGCTTGTTCCCAAATGATTAGGATTGTAAACTGGCTCGGTTTTCTTACTCAGTTTGACCAGTTCTTTTCCCAATTTTCCTTAACTCAAAAGGGCTTGTTTACATAGTTGGTATGATGAAACTTTCTCGAAGGAAGTGGAAAACCCATTCATCGGTTGGTATAATGGACAATGAAAACCTTTTTGTCGAAAGTGTTCTCCCCTGACTGTGTGCCAATGCTTAAACTATTTGAGAGACCTTCTCGACGGGAGCTCAAATAGCTCTGATAGGCCAGGGGCCTCGGTTTTGCAACTTGGGTACTAAATGCCCGATTTTGAAAATCTCGTACAGTGGGCCCAAGGCCAGTTGGCACGAGCAGGAGCTCGTAAACGAACATGATATATGTGCCATAAAACTTAATAAGTGAATTGTTTGGCCATGGTACCAAGATAGGACCGACATGCTCAGTTAACTAGCGGAACTGCGACATGACAGGTCGACGGACTAGTCAAGAGAAATAGCTGCGGGATGAGTTGAGAGTCGGGGCCGTTGGACTAGTGGCACCAGAGATTACATGGCAATAACCGATGGACCGATGAATAGGTTTTCAACTTCCTTCGAGTAAGTCTCATCATACCAACCGGGTATGATCTACTTACAATCGGTAAGTAGTTTTTTTTCGCAAAATTTTCACATCACTTTCTCTAAGTGGTGATGATTAAAATACCACTAAACAGTGGGTTTTTATTCCGAGGTACTTATCATCCCCTACTGGTTATGATATAAAATTTCCACTCACAACAGGTAAGTGGTTTTTATCTTTAAGTTGTGCTCATCATCCCAACCGGGTATGATGTTAGTAAACCCACTCATCCCTTAATGCAGTGAATTCCACAAGACTGGTTCTTTGTATTCACGCGAGCTTGTCCTTGCTGGCGTTCTCGGTATTTTGTGTTCCTACACGACATGAACATCTTGGTTCATTATCCTTCGGCCTAATCGCCTTCATTCATTCCAAATGAATGAGAAAGCCAAACTTTCATTTATTTGCAATTAGGTCCCTAAAGTTATTTATCTTTAACTTTAAGTCCCAAATGCTGGTTTTTCCTCAAATTGAGTCCCGAAACTTCTAAAATTTATCATAGGACCTCAATTTATTCCATTTCACAGAAAGGGGTTTAATTTCCCAAATTTCCAATTTGGTCCCCAACTTTTTCAAAATTACCATTTTGCCATTCCTTTACAAAAATGGTAAATTTTGCCCCAAAATTTTCAAAATTCCTCAATTGGTCCTCCAACATTATTTTCATGCCCAATTGACACTCAATTTCATAAAATTTCATTTCGGTCCTTTGAATTTCAAAAATCCCCAATTTTCCTCCAATTCTAACTTATTAACACAGCTGAATTTGATTTCATCAAATTGACCCATCAAACGTTTCCAATTGTTGAAATTGAAGTTGAAATTAAGTTTCTACATGTTCATACGATTCTTCAAAAATGTGAATCGCAAGTTTTAATGTCGGGATGAGCTCAAACGGAGCTTCATCGAAAAATGAACTATAGAGAGAGAAAGCTTTGATTACTCATCGGTGAAGGCATAAGGGTTCGAGCTTTCGATCTGGACAGATACCTCTCATCCTGAGGTTCATCCTAGAATCAAGAATCGCATTAATTGATGCGGAATTGGATTAGAATTTCGTCATTGAAATTCGGTCGATTGTCTCTCTAGCACCAATCAAAAATTATAAAGGGGAGCCGAATTGGCTTACCTTTCGGTCCTAATTCGGCCGTGGAAAGGCTGAGGAAGTATTGGTAGGGCATGGATTGGCTTGAGCAGGGCTTGAAATGGCTGATTTCAGCTTGGCCGAAATAGGGTAGCTTCGGTCCGCCGGAGCTGCTTCACTATTCTATCACGCCGACGCTTCTCCAATGATTCTCGAATTGACTGGAGTTTGCTATCAGATAGCTGTCTTCTCCCGGTTCTAAAGAACCCGACCTTTCTTCAAGTCGAAGCTCTGGTTCGAGCTTTACCGGGAAATGGAGCAGTAGTGAGAGAGAGAGAGAGAAGTGTTGAGGTGTGAGGAGAATGAAATGGGGATGACCTCTTTATATAGGCATAAAACCCGTGTATTAAATGGGCGGGATTTATTACTAGTATTAATATTGCCATAAATTATTCGTATTAATTTCAATAATTTAATTTTGGTATTAATTCCAATAAATTAAATTTCGGTATTAATTCCAATAATTTAATTTTGGTATTAAATTATTTATATTAATTCTAATAATTTAATTTTGGTATTAAATTATTTATATTAATTCTAATAATTTAATTCCAAAATTAAATTATTTGTATTAATTCTAATAATTTAATTTAGGTATTAAATTATTGGTATTAATTATAATAATTAAATATATATTAATTTATGGTTATTAATAATAAGGCGTACATACAAATTTTTGACAAAAATTTCGGGTTACAAAAAAATTTATACTTCCCTGGAGGTCACCCATCCTCACACTACTCTTGGGCAAGCACGCTTAACTTTAAAATTCTTATGGAATCTACTTAACAGTGAAGCAGCTCCGACGGGCTGAAGCTGCCATGTTTTGGCCGAGTTGAAATCGGCCATTTCGAGCCCTCCTCATGCCAAACCAAGCTTTCCCAACACTTTCTCAACCCTCCTACAGTCAAATTAGGACTGAAAAGTAAGCTAATTCGCCTCCCCTCTACAATTTTCGGCTGGTGCTAGAGAGAGAACCAACAAAATTTCAATGATGAGATTCTAACTCAATTCGGCATCAATTGATGTGATTCTTAATCCTAGGATAAACCTCAGGATGAGAGCTATCTACCCAGATCGAAAGCTCGGATCGTTGTACCCTCACCGGTGAGTAATTGAAGCTTTCTCTCTCTACATTCCATTTTTCGGCGCTGCGTGTGAGCTCGTTCCGACGTCAAAACTTACGATTCAAAGTGCTATTGAATCGTAAGAAGATGGAGGAACTCAATTTTAACTTCAATTTCATAATTAGAGGTGTTTGATCGGTCAATTTGATGAAATCAAATTCAGTTGTGCTAAGGAGTTGAAATTGGGGAAAAAATTGGGGATTTTCGAAATTCAAAGGACCAAAATGCAATTTTATGAAATTGAGGGTCAATTGGGCATGAAAATAATGTTGGAGGACCAATTGAGGGATTTTGGAATTTTTGGGGCAAAACTTACCATTTTTGTAAAGGAAGGGCAAAATGGTAATTTTGGAAAAATTGGGGGACCAAATTGGAAATTTGGGAAATTAAACCCCTTTTGGTGAAATTGAATAAATTAAGGTCCCAAGATAAAATTTAAAAGTTACAGAACTCAATTTGAGGAAAAACCGATATTAGGGACTTAAAGTTAAAGAGAAATAACTTTAGGGACCTAATTGCAAATAACCAAAAGTTTGGGTTTTCTCATTCATTTGAAATGAATGAAGGCTGTTATGTCGAGTAATAATGAACAAGGATGTTCATATCGTGTAGGAACACGAAGTACCAGGAGCGCCAGCATGGACGAGCTTGCGTTAATACAAAGAAACGGTCTAGTGGAATTTATTGCATTAATGGGGAGTGGGTTTACTAACATCATACCCGATTGGGATGATGAGCACAACTTAAAATTAAAAACTACTTACTGGTTGTGAGTGGAATTTCATATCATACCTGGTTGGGGATGATAAGCACATCATAATGAAAACCTACTACTATGTGGTATTTTAAACATCACGACTTAGAGTAGTGATGTGAAAACCATGCGGAAAAACTACTTATCGGTTGTAAGTAGATCATACCTGGTTGGTATGATGAAACTTTCTCGAAGGAAGTTGAAAACCCATTAATCAGTTATGAATGAAGATGTCCTTATATTGGGTCGGTATAATGGACAGTGAAAACATATTTTTGTCGGAAGTGTTCTCCCCTGACTGTGTGCCAATTCTTAAACAATTTGGGAGACCTTCTTGACGGGAGCTCAAATAGCTCTTATAGGTCAATGGCCACGGTTTTGGAACTTGGGGGCTAATATGCCCGGTTTTCGGACAAGTCAAGACAAACAACTGCAAGTTGAGTTGAAAGTCGGGACCGTTGTACTAATGACACCACAAATTACATGGTATAATAGGAAAACATTGTTTGTGCATGCACTATGAGTACGAGATCATCAAGACGCTCATGAGACTTCCTCAAAGGAAGTTGAAAACCCGTTCATCGATTATGAGTGGAGATGTCCTTATACTCGATCGGTATAATGGACAGTTGAAAATATATTTTTTGTCGGAAGTGCTCTCCCCTGACTGTGTGCCAATGCTTAAACTATTTGGGAGACCTTCTTGACGAGTGCTCGAATACCTCTTATAGGTCGGGAGCCTTAGTTTTAGAACTTGGGGGCTAATATGCCCGATTTTGAAAATCTCGTACAGGGGCCCAAGGCCAGTTGGCACGAGCAGGAGCTTATAAACAAACATGAATTATATGCCATAAAACTTTAAATAAAGGAATTGTTTGGCCATGGTACCAAGATAGGACCGACATACTCAATCAACTAGCGACAGTACGACATGACAAGTCGACGGACTAGTCAAGACAAACAATTGCAGGTTGAGTTGAGAGTTAGGACCTTGGACTAGTGGCACCACATATTACATGGCTTGATAAGAAAACATTGTTTGTGCATACACTATGAGTACGGGATCATCAAGACGCCTAAGAGGGGTAGTGATGCGTCTTAAGGGCCCTGGATGACTCGGTGAGTATAAGGGCAGTTCGTCGTTCTAGGTGGCCGTGCGAAATTTGGAGTATCACCATGCGCATGAGACCGGGGTGGGGATGGAATGAGGTCTCTGTCCTCATAACGGACACGAAAAATTTATTCCAGGAATGAGGGTCGGATGTCACGAACATCCACTCATTCTCAGGGTAGAAGTGGATGTACTTCTATTCAGGTGGCCGGTAAAGTCACTTCGAAGCCACAAGTGGGTTCAGTGGTCATGCTGACCTGCGAATGCGTGTAACCTTCATGATAAAGGATGTGTGTTGGGTGATGACACACCGTGGTTAAAAAGAAATGGTGATAAACCCGAGATTTCAAATGAAATGGTTTTGAAAGAAAGGAGTCTAACACACTCCAATAATAAGTGTTTTCTTAAAAGTCTAAACTTTTAAAAACCCATTCACTAAGTAGTCATATTCACCCCTCCCTTATATCCCTTTTAGGAGATTTTGGAAAGCCTACCCTTAAAAACCATCATCTAAGACGCCTGTAAGACAGGTATGTAAAGTTTAAAATTTCATGCAGTTTTGATTATGCTATTCCAAGAAATGGTGTGGGTTTAAAGGACGTCTTACTCTTTACTATTTATAATAAGGAGAAACCCTTTAATAAACTGGGAGAGTGGTGGGTTAATCACGGGGATCCGACCAAATAGGGTTGGGGTGTGATAGTGATTATATAACAACATTACCCCTCATAGCCGTGAAATACTTGTGTATGAGATCTTAGGGTATACTATGGCGGGTCCATCGTGTGTGATGTTGTGATGGCATGAGTTCCATCAATGATGATACGTGGGGGAAGGTCATCCGGGATGACCCCACGAGTGCGGAATATGTATGCACATTTATCCTCCTTCCCCAAAGTCGCGTGTGTGGACTTCAAGGATGATTGTTTTAAAATGTGTGATACTATGTTATAAATGGGGAACTAAGTTCTTATAAAATAGTAAGAATATGAATAGGCATTAATAAAAAGATTGTGTGGAGACTGGGTCATAAGCCATGTTGTCGCTCAATATTGGTAAAGACATTCATTGAGTTGTAAGTTCACCCCACCCCAAACCAATTACAAGTATGTATGAAGTAGCATATAAGCCCCTACAACATTCGCAAACAACCAAGGGCATGCAATCAACAAATGGACTCGAAAACATGTACGGAGCCTAATTTTTATAATTATAATTTGTTATATTCCCATGATGTTTTGTAAAGTTTCGGCCACAGTACTTCTCTATAAAACTTCTAATTTCTGTTGATTTTTTTATAAATGTTTATTCTAAAGTTTTTGTTCTATTGGTACTAATTTAGTCAATGTACACATCATTATATTATCAAGGGGATGTGGCGGGTTGTGTACTGGGGCATGACAATTTTGCCGTGCAAAGTGGCCATTTTCTCTCATAATATAAAATGACCATTTTGCCCATTTTTATGCAAAAATTACCGTTTTTGTCCATCATTCATTCAAATTAACCACTTTGCCCCCCATTTACCCAAAAATGATAATTTTGTCAATATTATGCAAAATGACTATTTTACCCTTTATTTACAAAAAAAATAATTATTTTACCCATAAAATTTTAAAAATTATTTTTGTCATCTTATTTGTCCTTAAATCACCTCCTATCCCCTTAGATTTCCTTAGGTACTATTTTTAATATTTTTCTCTATTTGTAAACTAGCCCCCAAAGTTTTTAAAATTCGCACTTTACTCTCTAAATTTTGAAAAAAAATTCCAACCAACTTCAAATTTCACAAATAGACCCCCAAATATTTTCATTTATTTCTGAGGGCTCATGGGAGGAGTTGGGAGTCTTACAACGACCAAATTTAGCCGAATTTGGTTATTTTCTAAAAATGATAAAAACCGAGCTACTGGAGGGTTTGTTAGAAATACTCATCAGAGGGGTACCCGCGATGGAGGGAGGATAGGCAAAATGAACTCAATGATTAGGTGACTCGTTCTGTAGTGGTGGTCGACTAAGTGGTCATTGGAGCTGAGCGAATTTTGGTCTCGAATGATCATGTCGAAAGTTCCATAATAGACCATCGTAAAAAATCAGCTCGTGACGACTGAAAGTCACATTATTGAAGGTCGGCCAAGATTTGTGAAAGGTAGATAAAGGGCATAAGATTTTTTAGCACTAGTGTTGGTCGAAGTGGTGATTGAAAATGCTCGAATTTGACACACAGAGGTGGTAATACTGTATAATTTTTTTTTAATTTTAGTACATAATAGGCCAAAACGACACTAATGTGATATTTTTGGACAAATTTGAGGTTGGGATCAATCACAACTTTAAATGAATGTCTTAGTGTGAATTCAAGATAAAAATTATCTAATTTGGTGATAGGTAAAAAAAAATTGTTGAAATGAGGTTTAAAAATTTAGAAGAGAAATTTTATTTGATTGAAATTAGATAGCTTAAATAATTTTCTATATAAATTAACCTGAAAGTTGGTAACTCAAAAATAAGTTTTGTTGTATACAATTTAAACAAAAATCAAATAAATTTGATCAATTTTCCTAAGCTATCTATGCATATTCCAAATGGAAAGTGGGTGGAAGGAACATAGGCGGGTTGGACAAGCGAGGGAAAGTAGGGAGGTTGACCCGACTAGATGACTCCCTTTTATCCTTTTTTATTATTTTTATTTCTAATTTATATTTTTACCAAAATTATCTTTTTAAACATTTCTAATGCTTTCATTAATTTAAATTATATCCCAATTAGTATACGATCACTATTAATGGTTCGAGTTTTTCCGTTTAATCTAGATTTTCTATTAATTGAGTTAAAATTTTATATTTAAAAATTCTGGTATTTCAGTAATGGTAAGTCTCTTCTTATATAAGAAATTATTTGACAATGATATGCAATTGATTTGTGTTTTTTTAAAGCATAAAGAAAACGAGACACCATTTATAATAAATTTCCATTCTCGGTGCCTTGGGATGGATTTTAGCCTTTTGTATGACGTGGAAGGGGCATTTGCGTATTTTCATTGCACGAGGCACCTCCCGTCCCTCCGTTCACTCTTGTCCACAATCCACATACAGCTGCGTGGGCCCCGTGTGTCGACTCGGCTCGCAACTTGGTTCTTCTCAAAATGGTTCTTACAGTCTGACTCAGAATCCACACAGATTATGCCAGAAAAGAACAAAAAACAAAGGAAATATGCGCATGGTGATCCAAGCCGATAAAACTCAATAATACCATTCACTTTGCAAGTTTCAGATCATACATTCATATACATCCTTTTAGTGCACTGGTTGTAGCGTGTGGGCAATGATAAATAAATCTTCCAAATCTCCAAAGGTGCGACTTTCTCCATGATAGTTCTACTTGCAATATGAAATGTTCTTAATAACTACTTCGATAGATAATATGACTAACACTTCACACATGTACTAAAACTTAGGCTGAATAAATGTGTATGAGTGTGAGTTTGACATATATATGTATGAATGAGAGTCAGTTGCTCTATAAGCCACTACACATTGAATTTATATATTTAATATTGAGAAATTTACCAAGTAGTTAAGAATAAGATAGACTTACTATCCAAAAATAAATTAAATCCTCACTTTTTCATCAAAGCCCATTGCATTAGATATAATAAACTATAGTGGAAGGTGTTGATCAATGGATGCACCCACATACAAATAATAAATTAATTTTATGATAATAATATTAAATTATTGTTTGGAATATGTTCTAACATACTAATTTTGATTAAAATATATTAAATTTAATAAATAAAGTACAGTTTATTTGAACTTGATAAAATTAATAAATACAACCATTTGACATTTAACAAATAAAATTAGAAAAAAAAAACAAATTTGTGTTATTATATATTTAGAAAAATCCTACTCAGGGACCATCTGTCAATCTTCTTACGTAAGGTTACCCACCTCCTATAAATAAACCTCCAGCTCCGTCATCGCAGAGCCCTCTGCCTTCCCACTCTGTTTCAATCACCAGCGATACTTCCCCAAACCCCTTTCTTCTCCTCTCCATTGTTTTCTTTCTCCTTTCTCCCTGCACTGGCTATGGACTCCCACAGCAATTCGGCTTCCCCCTTCACTTGCCTCGTCTTCGGTAATTTCACAAATTCCTCCTGTTCTTCGCTTTCTTTAGCGCTCTTTCATTTATGCCAGAGACCCTGATTTTTCTTCTTCTTGTTCTCTATTGTTTCCATCGATTGCTTTCACTTGCGAAGATTTGGATGACACCTTGTACTCCTCAAAGACCGGAATCGCAGAAAACCTGAGGAAGAATATCGATGGTAAGTAAGCTCAACTCCCCGACCATCTGTAAACAGGAATTTGTGCTTATATGCTCTGATTCCGTCGCTCTCTGTAACGCAGACTATCTCATGGAGAAATGCGGATTCGCGGCCAGCAAAGCTTCTAGCCTCCGCGTCGAGCTGTTCAGAACTTACGGAAGCTCTCTTGCGGGTTTGCGAGTAATGAATGAATCTCTGCTCTGTCCCTCCCGCCCTCTCTTCTCCATCAATTAAACCCTCCGATAATGGATTTCACTGATCTCCGTCTGTTCATATCGCAGGCATTAGGCTACGACATAGACGCCGATGATTACCACAGGTATATATAGATATAGATATATGAAAGCGTTACTTGTTTCACCATTGTTTCTCGATCCGCCATTGATAACCTCCAACTCTCTTTATCCTCTGAGCGGACGAGCAGTTACGTGCACGGAAGGTTACCGTACCACTTGGTGAAGCCTGACCCTCAGCTCAGAAGCCTCCTGCTGTCTATTCCACAGAGAAAAATCGTTAGTTCCCTCCCGACACCGACAGGAGAAACCAGATTTCTTTAAAATCTGGTAAATTCCCTCAAGTGTCTTGTTTCTGACCATCTCTGTTTTTTCTGCAGATCTTCACTAACTCCGACAGAGCCCACGCCGTCAGGGTCCTGAAGCGACTGGAATTGGAGGGCTGCTTCGATCAGATCGTCTGCTTTGAGACGATGAACCCGAACCTCCCCGCGTCGACCCGACCCGATGAGTTCCCCGTCATCCTCAAACCGTCGCCGGAGGCCATGGAAATCGCACTCCGAGCGGCTGATGTCGACCCGCGGCGAACGGTGAGGACGGCCATCATTTTCTGCCATTTTTCGCTGTCGCTAGATAATTGGATAACGATTGACAGTATCCATCTTTCTCGGTCGCTGTTTTTTTCTACAGCTGTTCTTTGACGACAACGTCAAGAATATCGCCGCCGGAAAAGCCGTCGGACTTAAAACAGTTCTGGTAATTTTCAATCACCGCCACCTCTTATTTATTACATTTCTCCCCCGTTTGGATCTTGATTAAAGTAAATTAACAGTTTGATACCAATATTTGTCGGAATATCTGATCAAAACTAACATGTTAGTCAGACAAACATAATATTTAGCCGACATTGATAACAAATTTACGATAGCATAGCACTAAATTGTTGATTTTGACAAAAATTAACGACTAAATTGTATATCACCTTCAGGCACCAAAGGTTTTCTTATCTAATTTGTCTTGTAGATCGGGAAATCGGTGAAGACCAGGGAAGCAGATTACGCATTGGAAGCCGTGAGAGACCTGGCCGGAGTGATCCCGGAAATCTGGGGGGCTGCTGCTACCCAAGGTGGAGACCAAGCCATCATCCCAACTAGAAGCGGCATCGATTCCATCCCCACACCCACCAGTGTCGGTGCCTGATCCGGCGAACGGGGCGAACGGACGTGGAGCCATGTTTGTACAGATGACATGACATGACGTGTGTATATGTTGATATCAGTGGGTGTGAGTTGTGTGCGCATATGTATGTTGATAATGGCATAATGGAATAAGAAAGAAATGTGATGTTACCACTTTAATAATATCTTAACGAGAGATTGTGCTGTCATTGTCTGTCCAATCAATCATGCATGGTTCCTGATAACACAAGGCCCCTTGAGTGTACGGTTTGGGTTCCGGTTGTTCCAGAACTTTCGAGTGCAGCCATAGGCTTGAGGGATGATGAGGAAGTCATTTCTCCAAGATTTAAATTAAAATAACAACATTTTTAATAATACATCTGAAAATTTGAGGATAAATGGGTTTTATTTCATTTATTAAAAATATAGGTAATGGAAAATGGAATATAGAAGGAAAATTTTGATTTCATTTCATTGATATATCATCTACTGTGCGGACAAAATTTTAATATAATAAGACAAAATAGAATTTGATAAGATAGTGCCAACTAATTCATATATTATATTTAACACCAAAATTTTTGTAAATAAATTTTTAACTCAATTTAATTTGAAATTAAGTTTAAATCCCATTTGAAATTTTGAGAATAAATTGTATTGAAAACTCATTTATCAAATGAGAAATCAGATTATTTTAGAAAACAGGTTTAAAACATTTGAGAATAGGATATAATTTAAATTATAGAAAATATATTAAAAGTTCAAAATGTTAATTTTTAAAAGTTATAAAATTATATAAAAAATGGTACTACGTCGGATCATCCAATCCAACCTAACATTTGCTTCCCCAATTCGTTAGCGTCACTATTCACACTACTCTACTCGTTTTTTAGGGTTTTTCTATGCAACATATCTAATTAATTTGACCTTTTTTTTTATCAAATTATACATAACAAAATAAGTTGATAATTCACATACTGGTTTTTTTTATAAAATTGATTAATTATTATTAAATTAAATTTATTTTCTAAATTTGGAAAACTTATTATCGTATACTTACAAACCGAGTGATCAATCGAAAAATTCTATCACCTAATCACCAAATTAGTTATGTGATGAGGCCTCAACCCAAAAGTGCCCAAAAATATCGCACAAATGTCGTTTTGCTCGACTCTAGTCCAAAATAAAGCCCTTATGAGACCAGATTCGACTACCTCCGTCTACCACTACTAGTGCCAAAATAATTAATTATCTCTACTCTACCTCCCATAAGTTATAACCGACCTCCAACAAGGCAACTTCTGCCTGTCATGAGGTAATTTCCCACGATGGGTCTGTTATAAAACTTTCGGTCATGGCCGTTCGATACCAAAATTTGTCCAGCTCCGACAAATACTTGGTCGGCCACCACTAAAGAATTAGTTGTCTCGTTCTTAGTTTCATTTCACATACCCTTCGGCCACCAATAGTGTCACACTCGACCCGATTCTCCAACACGGGTTAACATAACAACCGTCACGTTCTCTTGCCGTTATAATAATAGATATCTCACTAGAGTAGAAACGATATGATAAAAGTCTCATATTAACTATATAATTTCAAACCCACTTTTCGTGCATTAGTACAAGTTATGAGCTTATACTAAGAATAGAACATTAGACTATCATTTGAATTAATTAATCGAGTAGTATCTATTAATATACAATTGATATTTTGATAAAGTATTCTCTTAGCATAATCATACATGTAAAACCCGCACTTGTGAGTTAAGGAAAACCAGGAAAAGAACCGGTCAAACCGAATAAGAAAACCAAGCCGATTTACAAACTCGATCATTTGGTAACAAGCAATTTGAAAATAGATGATCCAAAGGGTTCATTAAAACTTGGAAAAGAAACTTAAGACAAATTAAAATAGAAAAACTAAATTGGTTTAGGTGAACAAGATTTTATAAGAACTTTGAAGTTAAGCATGCTTGCCCGAAAGTAGTGTGAGGATGGGTGACCTCTTAGGAAGTATGATTTTTTTTGTAACCCGAAATTTCGGTAAAAAATTTTTATGCGAACGTACGCTTGATCATAAATAGGCATAAATTAATATATATTTAATTATTATAATTAATACCAATAATTTAATAACCTTGGGAAGTATGATTTTTTTTGTAACCCGAAATTTCAATAAAAAATTTTTATGCGAATGTACGCCTTATCATAAATAGGCATAAATTAATATATATATATATAATTATTGTAATTAATATCAATAATTTAATACCTAAATTAAATTATTAGAATTAATACAAATAATTTAATATTAAAATTAAATTATTAAAATTAATACCAATAATTTATGGCAATATTAATAATAGTAATAAATCTCTCTCATTTAATACACGATTTTACACCTATATAAAGAGGTCATCCCCATTTATTCTTCTCACACCTGAACACTTCTCTCTCTCTACTGCTCCATTTCTTGGTGAAGCTCAAACCAGAGCTTCGACTTGAACCTCAAAAGGAGAAGTCGGACTCTTTAGAATCGGGGATAAGATATCTAATAGCAAACACCAGCCAATCTAAGAATAGTTGGAAAAGCGTCGGCATGATCGAACAATGAAGCAGCTCCGTCGGACTGAAGCTGCCCTATTTCGGCTAAGCTAAAATCAGCCATTTCGAGCCTTTCTAAAACCAAACCAAGCCCTCCCAACACCTCCCTATTCCTTCCTCGGCCGAATTAGGACCGAAAGGTAAGCCAATTCGGTTCCCCTTTACAATTTCAGATCGTTGTTAGAGAGAGAGTCGGCTGAATTTCAATGAAGAAATTCTAATCCAATTCGATATCAATTGATGTCATTCTTGATCCTAGGAAAAACCTCTAGAGGAGAGCTACCTGCCCAAATTGAAAAGCTCCACCGCCGCGCCCTCACCAGTGAGAAATCAAAGCTTTTTCTCTATATAGTCTGTTTTCCGGCGGATCTCCGTTTGAGCTCGTTCCAGCGTTAAAATTTGTGATTCAAAGTTTCTTAGAATTGTATGAACATGTAGGAACTCAATTTCAACTCCAATTTCAATAATTTGAGGTGTTTGATTGGTCAATTTGATAAAATCAAATTTAGCAATGTAGAAGAGTTGAAATTGGGAAAAAAGTTGGGGAAATTAGGGATTTTTGGAAATTTGAAGGACCAAAATGTAATTTTCTAAAATTGAGGGTCAATTAGTCATGATAAGAATATTAGAGGGCCAATTGACAAATTATAGAATTTTTGGGAAAAAAATTTACCATTTTTCTAAAGAAGGGGCAAAATGGTAATTTTGGGAAAATTGATGGACCAAATTGGAAATTTGGGAAATTAAATCCATTTGTGTTAAATCAAATAATTTGAGGTCCTAAGATAAAATTTAAAGGTTTCAGGACTCGAATTTAGGAAAAACCCGGCAATAGGAACTTAAAGTTAAAGAAAATTAACTTTAGGGATCTAATTACAAATATATTTAAAGTTAGGTTTTCTCATTCATTTGGAACAAATGAGGGCTATTAGGCCAAAGAATAATGAACAATTATGTTCATTCGTGTAGGAGAACGAGATATTGGGAACGCCAGTTGAGGTCCAGCTTGCTAAGGACGGAACCCGACTAAGTGGAATTTCACTGCACTATCGGGTGAGTGGAATTATATATCATACTCGGTTGGGGATGATAAGTGTCTCGGTATAAAAATCCACTATTTAGTGGTATTTTAATTATCACCACTTAGAAAAAGTGATGTGAAAATTTTGCAAAAAAAAACTACTTACCAGTTGTAAGTAGATCATACCCGGTTGGTATGATGAGACTTCCTTAAAGGAAGTTGAAAACCCGTTCATCGGTTATGAACGGAGATGTGCTTATACCGATTGGTATAATGGACAGTGAAAACCTATTTTGTTGGAAGTGTTCTCCCCTGACTGTGTGCAAATGCTTAAACTATTTGGGAGACCTTCTTGACGGGAGCTCGAATAGCTCTTATAGGCTAAGGGCCTCGGTTTTGGAACTTAAGGGCTAAAATGCCCAGTTTTTAAAAAATTCGAACAGTGGACCATAGGCCAATGGACATAGGGAGGAGCTCCTAAAAGAACATGATATATATATATATATATATATATGCCATTAAAACTTAATAAGTGAATTGTTTGGTCATGTTACCAAGGCAGGTCCGACATACTCAGTCAACTAGTAGCAGTGCGACATGACCGGTTTTCGGGCCAAGACTTTCACATGCCAACCACTAACTATTCATATAGAAAATATTCCTAATATATTTGATATATATTTATTTATAATTATCTAAAATAATAAATATTCTAAACTTAGTATATTATCTTAGACACATTTGGAAATATATAATTTTATTCTACAATCTTCTAGAAGATTTATTATTTAATAAATCTCACACTTGAAATTCAAATTTGAATTATATTCTTGTGCTCTTCTTTTGGGCTTAAGATCTTATTGGACTCTTCCTTTGGGTTTTCACTTGGGTTTCTTCAATTGCTCCAATTAGTCCATTTAATGCTTCTTCAAATCTTTTAGCCCTTAACTTGTAAATCACAGAGTGCCTAATTTGATTCATATAAGAACTTTGGTGAATTGGTTCAATAATTAATTTTTTTAGGTTGTTTAAAAAGATCAATTTGGAAAATTGAGGCCACATTAGATAGAAAATAAATTTAGATTAATTTAGAAATTTTTAGTTTTTAGAAAATCGGTCGAATCGGGTCTGAACTGACCGATTTTTATTTTCAGGTCACCAAACCTAGTCAGATCGAACTGGTCAACGGTCAACGGATGCCTGGTCAGCAACTATGCATACATGAGTAGCTTATCATGCCCTAATCCGATTTGGTCTGATCCCCGTGATCAACCCGACACTCTCCTAGTTTATTAAAGGGTTTCCCCTTATTATAAACCATAAAGAGTAAGGCGTGCTTTAAACCTGCACCTTTTCCTGGAATAACATAAATTAAAATTGCATAATATTTTAAACTTATCATACCCGTCTCATAGGTGTCTTAGTTAATGGTCTTTAAGGGTAAACTTTTTAAAATTTCCTGAAAGGGATATAAGGAAGGGGGTGAGTACGACTACTTAGTTAATGGGTTTTCAAAATTTAACTTTTAGGAAAAAGATTTGTATTGGAGTGTGCTAGACTCCTTATTTTTTTTTCTAAAATCATTTCATTTCAAATCTCTATTTTTGTCAGCATTTCTTATTAATCATAGTGTGTCATCACCCAACACACATCCTTCATCAAGAAGGTCAATCACACAATCGCAAGCCAGTCCATCTACTAAACCTACTTGTGGCGTCGGAGCGACTTTATCGGCCACCTAGATAGAAGCAAGTCCACTTCTACCCTAAGAATGAGTGGATATACGCAACATCCGACCCTCAATCCTAAAATCAATTCTCCGTGTCTGTATGAGGATAGAGACCTCATCTTGACCTCACCCCGGTCTCGTGTGCTTGAAGCTATGTCGAGCTTCTCAAGGTCACCTGGTCCGATGAACTGCCCTTATATCCACCAGTTCGTCTAGGGCCCTAGTACACATCACTACCCCTCTTGGGCATCTTGAAGGTCTCGTACACACAGTGCATGCACAATCAGTATTTTCACATCATACCTTATAATCTGTGGTGCCACTAGTCCAATGACTCCGATCCTCAACTCAACCTGCAGTTATTTATCTTGACTAGTTTAAAGACCTGTCATGTCGCATTGCCACTAGTTGACCGAATATGTCGATTCTGTCTTGGTACCATGGCCAAACAATTCATTTATTTAAAGTTTTATGGCATATAACTCATGTTTGTTTACGAGCTCCTACTTGTGCCAACTAGCCTTGGGCCAATTGTACGAGATTTTCAAAATTGGGCATATTAGCCCCCAAGTTCCAAAATTGAGATCCCCGGCCTATAAGAGCTATTCGAGCTCCCGTCAAGAAGGTCTCCCAAATCATTTAAGCATTGGCACACAGTCAGGGGAGAACACTTCCGACAAAATATGTTTTCAACTGTCCATCATAATAACCGAGTATGAGGGCATCTCTGCTCATAATCGATGAACGGGTTTTCCACTTCCTTCGAGGAAGTTTCATCATACTAACCAGTTATGATCTACTTACAACCGGTAAGTAGTTTTTCCGCGTGATTTTCACATCACTTCTCTAAGTTGTGGTGTTTTAAAATACCACTGAATAGTGGGTTTTTCATTTCGAGTACTTATCGTCCCCAACCGAGTATGATATAAAATCCTACTCACTCGTTAATACAGTGAATTCCACTAAACTGGTTATTTGTATTCACGCAAGCTTATCCTTGCTGGCATTCCTAGTGCTTCATGTTCCTACACGATATGAACATCTTGGTTCATTATCACTCGGCCTAATAGCCTTCATTCATTCCAAATGGATGTGAAAACTAAACTTTTATTTATTTGCAATTTGGTCCCTAAAGTTATTTTTCTTTAACTTTAAGTCCCTAATGCCAGTTTTTCCTCAAATTGAGTTCCAAAACCTTTAAAATTCCCCTTGGAACCTCAATTTATTCAATTTCACAAAAAGGGTTTAATTTCCCAAATTTCCAATTTGGTCCCCCAACTTGGGCAAAATTACCATTTTGCCCTTCCTTTACAAAAGTGGTAAATTTTAACCCCCAAAATTCTAAAATTCCTCAATTGTCACCCTAACATTATTATCATGCCCAATTGATTCTCAATTTTAAAAATTTGCATTTTGGTCCTTTAAATTTTGAAAATCCCTAATTTTCCCCCAATTTCAACTCATTAACACAACCAAATTTGATTTAATCAAATTGACCGATCAAACACTTATAATTGTTGAAATTGAAGTTGAAATTGAGTTTCTACATGTTCATACGATTCCATAGCACTTTGAATCATAAGTTTTAACACCGGAATGAGCTCAAATGGAAAATAGACAATAGAGAGAGAAAGCTTCAATTGCTCACAGGTGAGGGCACGACAACTTGAGCTTTCTATATGGGCAGGTAGCTCTCCTCCTGAGGTTCCTTAAAGGATCAAGAATAACATCAATTGATGTCGAAATGGATTATAATTCTGTCATTGAAATTTTGCCGACTCTCTCTCTAACACTAGTTAGAAATTGTAGAGGGGAGCTGAATTGGCTTACCTTTCAATCCTACTTCGGCCGTGGGAGGGTTGAGGAAGTGTTGGGAGGGCTTGGTTTGGCATGAGGAGAGCTTGGTTTGGCATGAGGAGGGCTCAAATTGGCCGATTTCAACTCGGCCAAAACAGAGCAGCTTCAGTCCGCTGGAGCAGGTTCACTATTCGATCATGTCGGCACTTCTCTGACGACTCTCGGAACGAATGGATGTCACCATCATATAGCTGACTTCTCCCCAGTTCTAAGGTACCCGACCCTGCCTTCTTTGGCTAAAAAATGACCCTATATCGAAGCTCTGGTTCAAGCTTCACCTGAAAACTAAGCAATTGAGAGAGAGTGAGCTTGTCAAGTGTAAACCCCGCACTTTTGAGTTAAGTAAAACTGGGAAAAGAACCGGTCAAAATGAGTAAGAAAACTGAGCCGGTTTACAAACCCGATCATTTGGGAAAAGGCAATTTGGAAATTTACAACTTCCGGGTGATCCAAAGGGTTCATTAAACCTTGGAAAAGAAACTTAAGACAAATTAGAAGAGAAAAACCAAATTGGTTCAGGTGAACGAGATTCCATAAGAACTCTGAAGTTAATACACGATTGTACACCTATATAAAGAGGTTATCCCCATTCATTCTCCTTACACCTGAACACTTCTCTCTCTCTCTACTACTCCATTTCTCGATGAAGCTCGAACCGGAGCTTCGACTTGAACATTTTTCTTAACCTCGGAAGGAGAGGTCAGGCTCTTTAGAACTAGGGAGAAGACAACTATCTGATAGCAAACTCCAGCCAATCCGAGAATTGCTGGAGAAGCGTCGGCATGATGGAACAGTGAAGCAGCTCCGGCAGACTAAAGCTGCCCTATTTTGGCCAAGCTGAAATCGACCATTTTGAGCCCTCCTCAGACCAAACCAAGCCCTCCCAACACTTCCTCAGCTCTCTCAACACTTCCTGAGCCCTCCCACAACCGAATTAAGACTGAAAGGTAAGCCAATTCGGCTCCTCTCTACAATTTTTGGCTAGTGCTAGAGAGAGAACTGACAGATTCTAACTCAATTCGGCATCAATTGATGTGATTCTTTATTCTAGGATGAACCTCAAGACGAGAGCTATCTTCCCAGATCGAAAGCTCAGATCGCTGTGCCTTCACCAGTGAGTAATCGAAGCTTTCTCTCTCCATAGTTCATTTTCCGGCCAAGCTCCATTTGAGCTCGTCCCGGTGTTAAAACTTGCGATTCACATTGCTAAAGAATCGCATGAACATGTAGACACTCAATTTCAACTTCAATTTTAACCATTGGAAACGTTTGATTGGTCAATTTGATGAAATCAAATTCGACTGTGTTAAGAAGTTGGAATTGGGGGAAAATTGGGGATTTTCGAAGATTCGAAGGAGTGAAATGCAATTTCCTAAAATTGAGGGTCAATTAGGCATGATAAAAATGTTAGAGGGCCAATTGAGGAATTTTATAATTTTTGGGGTGAAACTTACCATTTTTGTAAAGGAAGGGCAAAATGGTAATTTTGGAAAAGTTGGGGGACCAAATTGGAAATTTGGGAAATTAATCCCCTTTTTGTGAAATGGAATAAATTGAGGTCCTATGATAAATTTTAAAAGTTTTGGGTCTCAATTTGAGGAAAACCCGACATTAGGGACTTAAAGTTAAAGTGAAATAACTTTAGGGAACTAATTGCAAATAAATGAAAGTTTGACTTTCTTAGTCATTCGGAATTAATGAAGGTTATTAGGCCGAAGGAAAATGAAAAGAGATGTTCATATCATGTAGGAACACGAAGTACCAGAAATGCCAACAAGGACAAGCTCGCGTGAATACAAAGAATCGGTATAGTGGAATTCACGGCATTAACGGGTGAGTGGGTTTACTAACGTCATACCCGGTTGGGATGATGAGCACAACTTAAAATTAAAATCCACTTAGCGGTTGTGAGTGGGATTTTATGTCATACCTGATTGGGGATGATAAGCTAATCGAAATGAAAACACACTACTATGTGGTATTTTAAACATCACGACATAAGTAGTGATGTGAAAACCATGCGAAAAAACTACTTACCGGTTGTAAGTAGATCATACCCGGTTGGTATGATGAAACTTCCTCGAAGAAAGTTGAAAACTCGTTCATCGGTTATGAACAGAGATGTCCTTATATCGGATAGGTATAATGGACAGTGAAAACATATTTTTGTCGGAAGTGCTCTCCCCTGACTGTGTGCCAATGCTTAAACTATTTGGGAGACCTTCTTGACGAGAGCTCGAATAGTTCTGATAGGCCGGGGGCCTCGATTTTGGAACTTGGGGGCTAATATGTTCGATTTTGAAAATCTCGTACAGTGGGCCCAAGGCCAGTTGGCATGAGCAAGAGCTTGTAAACAAACATGAATTATATGCCATAAAACTTTAAATAAAGGAGTTGTTTGGCCATGGTACCAAGATAGGACCGACATACTCAGTCAACTAGCGGTAGTGTGACATGACCGGTCTTCAGACCAGTCAAGACAAACAACTACGGGTTGAGTTGAGAGTTAGGGTCGTTTGACCAGTGGTACCATAGATTACATGGCTTGATAAAAAACATTGTTTGTGCATGCACTATGATTACGGGATCATCAAGACGCCCATGAGGGGTAGTGGTGCATCTTAAGGGCCTTGGATGACTCGGTGAGTATAAGGGCAGTTCGTCGTTCTAGGTGACCATGCGAAATTTGGAGTAGCACCAAGCCTATGAGACCAGGGTGGGGACAAGATGAGGTATTTGTCCTCATAACGGACACGAAGAATTTTTTTCGGGAATGAGGGTCGGATGTCATGAACATCCACTCATTCTCAAGGTAGAAGTGGACGTACTTCTATCCGGGTGGCCGGTAAAGTCGCTCCGAAGCCACAAGTGAGTTCAGTGGACGTACTGACTTGCGAATGTGTGTTTAACCTTCATGATCAAGGATATGTGTTGGGTGATAACACACCGTGATTAAATAAGGAAATGGTGATAAAACCCGAGATTTTGAATGAAGGGATTTTTGAAAGAAAGGAGTCTAGCACACTCCAATAATAAATGTTTTCTTAAAAGTCCATACTTTTGAAAACGCATTCACTAAGTAGTCGTACTCACTCCCTCCCTTATATCCCTTTCAGGAAATTCCAAAAAGCCTACCCTTAAAGACCATCAACTAAGACACATGTAAGACAGGTATGTAAAGTTTAAAATTTCATGTAGTTTTGATTATGCTATTCTAGGAAAAGGTGCAGGCTAAAGGACGCCTTACTCTTTACGGTTTATAATAAGGGGAAACACTTTAATAAACCGGGAGATTGGTGGGTTGTTTACGGGGATCCGACAAACTGGGTCGGGGCATGACAACTAGAGTGGTATCAGAGCCTGTTTCCTTGAATACATAACAAAGACTAGAAAATATAGTAACTAATAGGATTTATCCTAAAATTTTCAGATGGCTCCTAGGAGAGGAATCAAGAAAACTTGGAATGGGTCTAGAAGCTTCGTAGAAAGACAACCCTAGAAGCTTCCCAAATGCCTGAGACCTGGTAGGAATCTTGAAAGACCAAATGGGGAAGTATCCTGGAGAATGGTGCTAGGACCTATCGATGGCACAACTCTAAATATGAAGGAGGATGTTTATCAAGAATTCCATAGCTACTTAGTTATTTTGTGACCATTTCCTGTGATAGGGCTGAAAGCCTAATCTTTTGTATCCCCATGTTAATAAAATACTCAAATTCTCAAAACTCTATCTCTCGATGATGCGATCTTGTTGGGAATATGGCCTAAGGAAAATAAAATAAATCTACATTATCCTGGAAACTAAGGAAAAGTCACATCTCAGTTATGGAAGATGAACCAGGGAATTAAGAAACCTAGGAGGACTCTTACCATGACCCTTTAGCAAAGGAGATTCAGCAAGAAAACTGTTAAAGTGATAAGACTCAAGAATGGTAAAGCACCAAATCACTAGTAACCCTAGAAAAGCCCCACTCAAAGGAAAGAAGGAACTACAACAATCCATGTAAGGGGATAACGATGGGACATTACCTAAAGAGATGCCCAACCCTACTAAAGGACTACCAAGATGAACTATTATAGGTGTAAGGAAAGAAGGGGTGTTCCACACCTTATAGATTCAAGGCAATACCTCCACAAAGGTCATGAAAGACATGAAGAATTGGAGACCGATACCATGGAGCAGGTTATGTAAACGGTTCACAAAGAGGTCAAGAAATGATGAGGTGAATGCAAAAACTTCTTAAGAAGGTCAAACCGAGAAGGATACCTCATGAATAGGGATAAGGTACATGGGAAGCATACTTAGAATCCTCTCATTAGGGGCAAACATAGAAAATCATCCCCCAGAACTCTAGGGAATGACACAGTGAGAGTGAAGAAGAGAAGGAATACAATATGAAAGGGAACTCTGGAGGGATGCATACAACCAAGTGCCTTGAAGGAATCATTGGTTGGCAGATGGGCATAACATGGAGTGTAAAGAGCCAACCCCTCATTAGAAACTACTTGAAGGAAGGATGTATTGGAGACCAAGATTAACCTGCTTTGGAAAAGTGATATAATTTTAGGTATAACTTCCTTTAGAAAATATAGAGAAGTCAAAGTGGAGATTCAGAGCAACATAACAGAAGTAAGCAAACCATGACAACGAAATGGTCAAAGAGAATGAACGACACCCTAAGGAGGACCGAGAAGTAGTAAGGAATACACCCTAAAAAGGGCACTAGAAGGATCATTAAGGACAAGGAGATTAGAGAGACAACTTTCTCAAGAAAACTAAACAAGGTGAAAAGTAGGGGCGAGACAGGTAACGAACTACTCTCGTGAGGGTCATATAGTAAACTCCAACAAAGAAGAAAGAGGTGGAAAGGCCAAATATTGGAGAAAAGAAGGTTGAAATAAATCCTTAAAAAAAACTAATGACCAATTTAACAAAGAAATTCAAGCCAAGAAAGGAGTAGGTAAGCCTTTCACATAATGGTCAGGAAATCTTGAAATAAGGAAAATTTTAAACTCTCCCTAAAAGAAATGGACATGTATTATGGTATGAGTAGGGATGAGGATAGGGAACCAAAGATATACCTGTAAAATTTCAAGAGAAAGGATAAACAAAAGAGGACAACAATCAAAGGATGCCATTTGAAGGTAGATATTCCCCAAAACCAGGGAAAAAGGGAAGAGTCCTACTGAGGAAGAAAATACTAGAAAGACATATGCATCCCAACTAAGAGATAATGGAACCAAGAAAAAGGGACAAAGAGATAAAGTTGCAAATGAAGTGCAAGCCAAGGTGAAAGAACCGAGAAAGCATGCTTGAGCGATCCAAGGAAATAATTTAAAAGGAAAGAATATCCAAGAAATATTAGGAAATGCAAGTCTTCTAAATAAAATGGGGCTAAGAAGGAATAACCACAATTGGTAAGATGGGTCAAAGTCAACACGCGCATATGAAGTCTAAAGAGTGGACGACTGAGCATAGTGCGGAATGCACGAAATAAAACTAATACTTGAAAGTATCTCATGTAAGGAATAAGGGACAAAACAAAAGTGGTGGGTAGAGAAGGATCTAAAGTAAATAGATGCCCTAACATAGATAAGGGTACAAGGAAAGGGAGAAAAGAAACCTTCAACCAATGGTAAGAAGGTTGAGCATGTAGCTCCTAGAATGAAAGTCTCTACCTTGAAGTATATATTGGAGAATGGAAACGTAGAAAGGGAACTCCTTGATCAAAAAAATAAACTGAAAAAGGGTCAAATAGGAATAACAAACTATGAAATGGTTACAAACAAGTAAGAGTGGATTGAGGCCAAAGGAAAATCCTTGAGTAAAGGATGTCATTGGGAATGATGATGAACCTAAGAAAGGACGAATCCCAGCATGTTAGTAAAACAATCGGAAATCAAATAATTTGAACTAGAAATACTTAATAAGGAAGTCAAAAAAGGATGAGTGGGTAAGGAGAATCGACACTGTTATAAATTAATGTGGATAACGATAAAGGTAGTTGAGGAATACTACCAAAATAAAAGAGGGATAAAGTTATACAATCCCAGAGAGTTGGGAAAATTAGGAATAATCTTAAAAGGAGTTGTCTTGGAAATCTAATGGACACAGAGACAAGATTTTAGGAAACGTCACGCTGTAAAGGGCAGGTAAACCCAACAGCACCGAGGAAAACATGACTCAAGATAAGGAAGAGTCAGTTAGTAAAAATGATAATGTGAAACCAAAAATTTGGACTGAATTGTAATGAGCAACGTATGAAAGAAGAGTCGAAATAGGACAAAAAGGTGAGGACAAGGAAATCCGCAAAAATAGGTACATAATGCTCTAAAGTACAGAGAGCTAAGGGTTTCAATGATCAAGAGATTAACTAGACACGGGAATGGTTTGGTACCATGGAACTCCCAATTTGGAGTACAGAATCTCAAAGGGAAGAATGTCGCTCTAAGCAAAGAAAGATATCAATCTAAGGATATACCCTAGAATATGGTTTGTCTAGTTATGATAAACTCCATGGAGGGAGTAAAGAATATAAAGGAAAAGAAATCTCTTAAGTGAAGGAGGTAAAAAGGGCTAATTCAAAGAACAAGAGAAGAGTTTGCATGTTAAGCAAACAACAAATGGACATCAAAGAAAATAGTTCCTCATGTAGGGTTGCTAATTAAGTTTAGGGACAAAACACCTAAAAGGAGGGGAGAGTTTTAAACTCCGCACTATTGAGTTAAGGAAAACTAGGAAAAGAACCGGTCAAATCGAGTAAGAAAACTGAGCCGGTTTACAAACCCGATCATTTGGGAAAAAGCAATTTGGAAATTTACAACTTCCAGGTGATCCAAAGGGTTTATTAAACCTTGGAAAAGAAACTTAAGACAAATTAGAAGAGAAAAAGCAAATTAGTTCATGTGAACGAGATTCCATAAGAACTCTAAAGTTAATACATGATTGTACACCTATATAAAGAGGTCATCCCCATTCATTCTCCTCACACCTGAACACTTCTCTCTCTCTCTCTCTACTGCTCCATTTCTCGGTGAAGCTTGAACCAGAGCTTCAACTTGAACATTTTTCTTAACCTCGGAAGGAGAGGTCAGGCTCTTTAGAACCAGGGAGAAGATAGCTATCTAATAGCAAACTTCAGTCAATTCGAGAATCGTTGGAGAATCACTGGCATGATGGAACAGTGAAGCAGCTCCGACGGACCGAAGCTGCTCTATTTCGGCCAAGCTGAAATCGGCCATTTCTAGCACTACTCAGACCAAACCAAGCCCTCCCAACACTTTCTTAGCCCTTCCACGGCCAAATTAAGACTGAAAGGTAAGCCAATTCGGCTCCTCTCTGCAATTTTTCACTGGTGCTAGAGAGAGAACCGACAGAATTTTAATGATGAAATTCTAACTCAATTCTGCATCAATTGATGCGATTCTTGATTCTAGTATGAACCTCAGGATGAGAGCTATCTGCCCAGATCGAAAGCTCGGACCGCTGTGCCTTTACTGGTGAGTAATCGAAGCTTTCTCTCTCCATAGTTCATTTTCAAGCGAAGCTCCGTTTGAGCTTGTCTCGGTGTTAAAACTTACGATTCACATTGCTAAAGAATCGTATGAACATGTAGACACTCAATTTCAACTTCAATTTTAACCATTGGAAACGTTTGATTGGTCAATTTGATGAAATCAAATTCGGTTGTGTTAAGAAGTTGGAATTGGGGGAAAATTGGGGATTTTCGAAGATTCAAAGGACCGAAATGCAATTTCCTAAAATTGAGGGTCAATTGGGCATGATAAAAATGTTACAGGGCCATTTGAGGAATTTTAGAATTTTTGGGGTGAAACTTACCATTTTTGTAAATGAAGGGCAAAATGGTAATTTTGGAAAAGTTGGGGGACCAAATTGGAAATTTGGGAAATTAATCCCCTTTTTGTGAAATGGAATAAATTAAGGTCCTATGATAATTTTTTAAAGTTTTGGGACTCAATTTCAGGAAAAACTGGCATTAGGGACTTAAAGTAAACGAGAAATAACTTTAGGGATCTAATTGCAAATAAATGAAAGTTTGACTTTCTCATTCATTTGGAATTAATGAAGGCTATTAGGCCGAAGGATAATGAAGTGAGATGTTCATATCGTGTATAAAAATTAAGTACCAGAAACGCCGGCAAGGACAAGCTCACATGAATACAAAGAACCGGTCTAGTGGAATTCACGACATTAACAGGTGAGTGGGTTTACTAACGTCAAACCCGATTGGGATGATGAGTACAACTTAAAGTTAAAAACCACTTATCGATTGTGAGTGGGATTTTATGTCATACCCGATTGGGGATGATAAGCTTATCGAAATGAAAACCCGCCACTATGTGGTACTTTTAAACATCACGACTTAGAATAGTGATGTGAAAACCATGCGGAAAAACTACTTACCAATTGTAAGTAGATCATACCCGGTTGGTATGATGAAACTTCCTCAAAGGAAGTTGAAAACCTGTTCATCAATTATGAACGAAGATGTCCTTATATCAGGTCGTTATAATGTACAGTAAAAACATATTTTTGTCGAAAGTGCTCTACCCTGATTGTGTGCCAATGCTTAAACTATTTGGGAGACCTTCTTGATGGGAGCTCGAATAGCTCTGATAGGTCGGGGGCCTCGGTTTTGGAACTTGGGGACTAATATGCTCGATTTTGAAAATCTCGTACTGTGGGCCCAAGGCCAGTTGGCACGAGTAGGAGCTCGTAAACAAACATGAATTATATGCTATAAAAATTTAAATAAAGGAGTTGTTTGGCCATGGTACCAAGATAGGATCGACATATTTAGTCAACTAGCGGCAGTGTGACATAACCGGTTTTCGGACCAGTCAAGACAAACAACTGTGGGTTGAGTTGAGAGTTGGGGTCGTTTGACCTGTGGTACCACAGATTACATGGCTTGATAAGAAAACATTGTTTGTGCATGCACTATGATTATGGGATCATCAAGATGCCCATGAGGGGTAGTGATGCATGTTAAGGACCTTGGACGACCCAGTGAGTATAAGGGCAGTTCATCGTTCTAGGTGACCGTGCGAAATTTGGAGTAGCACCAAGCCCATGAGACCGGGGTGGGGACAGGATAAGGTCTTTGTCCTCATAATAGACACGAAGAATTTTTTCCGGGAATGAGGGTCGGATGTCGTGAACGTCCACTCATTCTTAGGGTAGAAGAGGACGTACTTCTATCCGGGTGGCCGGTAAAGTCGCTCCGAAGCCACAAGTGGGTTTAGTGGATGTACTGACCCGCGAATGTGTGTTTTACCTTCATGATGAAGGATGTGTGTTAGGTTATGACACATCGTGATTAAATAAGGAAATGGTGATAAAACCCGAGATTTTGAATGAAGGGATTTTTGAAAGAAAGAAGTCTCGCACACTCCAATAATAAATGTTTTCTTTAAAGTCCAAACTTTTGAAAACCCATTCACTGAGTAATCGTACTCATACTTTCCCTTAAATCCCTTTCAGGAAATCCTAGAAAGCCTACCCTTAAAGACCATCAACTAAGATATCTGTAAGACAGGTATGTAAAGTTTAAAATTTCATGTAGTTTTGATTATGCAATTCTAGGAAAAGGTGTAGGTTAAAGGACGCCTTACTCTTTACGGTTTATAATAAGGGGAAACCCTTTAATAAACTGGGAGTGGTAGGTTTTCATGGGGATGCGACCATACCGGGTCGGGGCATGACATCAGGTGTGGAGAGGATGAATGGAAAGGGGCTCTTTATATAGGGAGCTCTGGGTCTCATCGGCCGTTCGTTTGGCACCTTTATGACAAACATTGATGGCTTGAAACGTATTGAATAGAGATGTTTCAGCTTCGTTGGCACTGCTTCGATTTTTCGGTGAGTGAACAGTGTTATCATATTAAGGAAGAAGGCGAGACTGTTCTGAACCGGACCGAACCGGGTTCAAAACTTAAACCGGCCAGTTCACCCCCATTCGACCAAAATTTTCAAATCTAAAAATTTCTAAATTTATCTAAATTCATTTTCTATCCAATGGTGGCCTCAAATCTCAAATTTGAATTCTTTAATCCACCTAGAAAAATGAATTTAGAATCCGATTAAATAGTGGTTCAAACTTGTCCGAACCGGTTCAATCTAGTTCGGATCCGGTTCACTTGAACCGGTTTGGTGTTCATCTGCAATTCCTTCTCAAGTCCATTTTCATGATTTTTGGGACTCTTTGGGTCACTTAGGATCCATAAATTTCCTGATTTTCCATTTCTCTATCGGTTCCGGTTCATGAATCTACTCAGTTCATAAACCAGTTCTATCTAGTTTGAACCCGATTCACTCGAATTGGTTCAGTTTTTTCTTCCTTAATTCATCCTAAGTTTCTTTTTACAAGGTTTATGAACCATTTTGAGTCACACGGGAGTTATAAATTCTCAAATTTGCCTGTTTCCTGATATTCGGCTTGTAGACCGACTTGGTTTTAAATTTGAAATCGACTGGTTCTTTCCTAGATTTTCTCATTATTAAAGGATGGGGTTTACAACTCTTCCCTCCTTTTAGGGGTTGCGTCCCCAAAATAGTTATACATTAAATAATTGAGCGTTACTATCCCTCATCATACACTCGGTTTCCCATGTCTCTTCCTGCACATGTCCGTTTTGCCACAACACCTTGACCATAGGAATTTTCTTGTTCCTCAAATTGTTGTCTCTCCGGTCGATGATTCGTACCGGTTCTGTCTGATAGGTTAGGTTCTTTTCTAGTTCCATTGGAGGTTGGTCTAATACATGACTAGGATCAGGCTAATATTTCGGAAGCACTGAGATGTGGAATACATCATGTATTCTCTACAGATCAGGAGGTAGTTCCAATTTATAAGCTACTGGTCCTATCCTTTGAATGATTGGATATGGACCGATATATCTTAGTTTCAACTTTCCTCTTTGCTGAAACATAAGTATTCCCCCCAGGGGGACACTTTGAGGAATACTTGATCTCCTACCTCGAATTCTAGATCTTTCCTTCGATTGTTTGTGTAACTCTTTTTCTTGTCCTATGCGGTCTTAAGATAACTCCTTATTAATTTTATCTTCTCAGTGGCATCCTCAATTAGTTTCGCCCTTTCTATCTTCCTTTCCCCCCACTTCTTCCCAAAATAGAGGGGTACGACATGGTCATCCATAAACGGCTTCATAGGGAGCCATCTGAATACTAGCTTGATAACTGTTATTGTAAGAAAATTCCATCAGGCATAAGTATTCCTCCTAGATTTTATTCATGGTAAGTACGCACGCTCTTAGCATGTCTTCCAAGGTTTGGATGGTTCGCTCAGACTGACCATCTGTCTGAGGGTAAAATGTCGTGCTCATATGAAGCTTGATCCCCATGGCATTTTTTAAACTTGGCCAAAACCTAGAAGTAAATCTCGGATATCTATCTGATACTATACTCGTCGGAACACCATGGAGTCTGATGATTTCCTTCATGTATTGGACGACCAACTGTTCTACCATGTCCATAACTTTTATAGGAAGGAAATGTGCTGATTTGATCAATCTATCCACTATAACCCAAATCACATCTCGACCCTTTCTAGTCACCGGTAGGCCCGTGATGAAGTCCAAGGTGATGTGCTCCCATTTCCACTCTGGAATTGGTAAGGATTATAGTAGTCCTTAGGTTTCTAATGCTCTACTTTTATCTATTGACAGGACAAACATCGGGCTACATATTTCGCAATGTCCCTCTTCATACCCTTCCACCAGTATCCTTGTTTGAGGGTGGGGTACATCTTAGTACTGTCCGGATGCATAGCATACACCGAATCATGTGCCTCTTCCAGAATTAATCTTTTCAACTTCTTATCTTGTAGCACACATACCCTACCCTTATAGGTTAGTACTCCGTCATAATATGGTCCAAATAAGATTGGAGTTCTTTATCGGTCCTTTGTTGAGCCTTAATATGCTCGGTTAGATTGGGTCTTACCGCCACATTAGTCACCAAGCATTTTTCCTGCTTGTCTATCCTCAGATCCATCTCCATCCTTTCTAATTATTGTAACAATGGTAGGTAACTTGTCTTTACATGTGCCGCCTCAGTTTGATACTTGCAACTTAAGGCATCTGCTACCACATTTGCCTTTCTAGGGTGATATTCTATCACAAGATCATAATCCTTCACTAATTCCAGCTATCTCCTCTGACAAAGATTTAACTCCTTCTGAGTTAGGAAGTACTTAAGACTCTTGTGATCTGTATATATCCTGCACTTAACCCCGTAAAGGTAGTGTTGGCATATTTTTAGGCCGAACACTATTGTAGCTAGTGTACTTTCCTGCATTAGGATCAGGTAAGGAGAGTACTGGTGTGGTTGTTAGTCGAGTCTTTAACTCTTGCAAAGACTTCTCACAACTCTCATCCCATTTATACTCAACTCCATTCCAAGTGAGTCGAGTTAGAGGAGCTGCTATTTTAGAAAAGTCTTGCACAAACTGTCTATAGTATCCTGCCAATCTTAAGAAACTTCTTATTTTTGTAGAATTCCTTAGAGCCTTCCAATCTGATATGGCTTCCACCTTAGCTGGATCCACTTTAACTCCGTCTTTAGATACGATTTGCCCTAAGAATCCTACCTCCTGCGGTAAACCCCGCACTTTTGAGCTAAGGAAAACTGAGAAAAGAACCGGTCAAACTGAGTGAGAAAAACTGAACCAATTCACAAACCCGATCATTTGTGAATGAGAAATTTGGGAATTTACAACTCCCGGGTGATCCAAAGGGTTCATAATACCATGGAAAAGAACCTTAGGATGAATTGAAAGAGAAAAACTAGACCGGTTTGGATGAACCGTAACTGATAGAGAACGGGAAAATCAATGAAATTCAACTCCCTTGTACTCCAAAGAAATTTATAAACCTTGGGAAGGAACCCTAGAATAAAGTGGGAGAGAAAAACTCAGACCGGTTCGGGCGAACCTGATCCGAACCTGATTAAATCGATTTAAGAACCGAGCCAGTTTATGAACCGAAATCAATAAAAACATGGTGAACTAAGAATTTTGTAGACCCTAAGTGACCCAAGGAGTCACAAAAGAAATGGAAATGGACTTGTGAAGGAATTGGGGATGAAAACCAAACCGGTTCAGGTGAATCGGATCCAAACCGATTTGGACCGACTTGAACCACTATTGAACTGGATCCTAAATCCATTTTTCTAAGTGGCTTAAATAATTCAAATTTGAGATTTGAGGCCACCATTGGATAGAAAATGAATTTAGAAATTTTTAGATTTTAAAAACTCGGTCGAACGACGGGTGAACTGGCCAGTTTAAGCTTTGAATCTGGTTCGAACCTGTCCAGTTCGACTTGGAACAGTGTCATCTTCTTCCTCAGGATGATAGCACTGTTCACTTGTTGGAAAATTGAAGCAGGGATAGCGAAGAAGAAACGCTTCCGTTCGGTATGTTTCAGGTCTTCAATGCATGTAAGCACGGTGCCAAACGGACGACCAACGGGTTCTAGAGCTCCATATATAAAGAGCCCCTCTCCACACCTGAAAAGCTCACTCTCTCTCAATTGCTTAGTTTTCCGGTGAAGCTCAAACCAGAGCTTCGATATAGGGTCTTTTCTGAGCCAAACAAGGTGAAGTCGGGTTCTTTAGAACCGGGGAGAATTCAACTACACGCCTGTAGTCTCCGTTTGCTCTAAGGGTCGTCGGGGAAATATGGCGTCATCAAACAGTGAAGTAGCTTCGGCGGACCGAAGCTGCCTTGTTTCGGCCGAGTTGAAATTGACCATTTCGAGCCCTGCTCAAGCCAAACCAAGCCCTCCCAACACTTCCTCAGCCCTTCCATTGCCGAATGAGGACCAAAAGGTAAGCCAACTCGGCTCCCTTTACAATTTTTTATCGATGTTAGAGAGAGAGTCGGTTGAATTTCAATGACAAAATTCTAATCCAATTCGTTATCAATTGATACGATTCTTCATTCTAGGATGAACCTAAGAACGAGAGCTATCTGCCCAGATCGAAAGCTCGGACTATCGTGCCATCATCGGTGAGTAATTGAAGCTTTCTCTCTCTACAGTCTATTTTCCGGAGAAGATCCGTCTGAGCTCATTCCGGCGTTAAAACTCATGATTCAAAATTCTATGGAATTGTAAGAACATAGAGAAACTCAATTTCAACTTCAATTTCAACAATTTGAGGTGTTTGATCAGTCAATTTGATTAAATCAAATTCGTCTATATTAGAGAGTTGGAATTGGAGGAATAATTGGGCGAAATTGGGGATTTTCAAAAATTCGAGGGACCGAAATGTAATTTCCTAAAATTTAGGGTCAATTGGGAATGATAAAAATGTTAGAGGACCAATTGAGGAATTTTAGAATTTTTGGGGTGAAACTTACCATTTTTGTAAAGGAATTGGGGGACCAAATTGGAAATTTGGGAAATTAATCCCCTTTTTGTGAAATGGAATAAATTGAGGTCCTATGATAAATTTTAAAAGATTCGGGACTCAATTTGAGGAAAAACCGGCATTAGGGACTTAAAGTTAAAGAGAAATAACTTTAGGAACCTAATTGCAAATAAATAGAAGTTTGACTTTCTCATTCATTTGGAATGAATGAAGGCTATTAGGCCAAAGGATAATGAACCGAGATGTTCATATCGTGTAGGAACACGAAGTACCGGGAACGCCAGTAAGGACAAGCTCACGTGAATACAAATAACCGGTCTAGTGGAATTCACGGCATTAACGAGTGAGTGGGTTTACTAACGTCATACCCGATTGGGATGATGAGCACAACTTAAAGTTAAAAACCACTTACCAGTTGTGAGTGGGATTTTATATCATACCCGGTTGGGGATGATAAGCACATCGAAATGAAAACCCACTACTCTGTGGTATTTTAAACATAACGACTTAGAGTAGTGATGTGAAAACCATGCGGAAAAGCTACTTATCGGTTGTAAGTAGATCAAACCCGGTTGGTATGATGAAACTTTCTCGAAGGAAGTTGAAAACCCATTAATCGGTTATGAACGAAGATGTCCTTATACCTGAACAGTATAAGGGAGAGTGAAAACATATTTTTGTCGGAAGTGCTCTCCCTTGACTGTGTGCCAAGGCTTAAACTATTTGGGAGACCTTATTGACGGTAGCTCAAATAGCTCTGATAGGCCGGGGGCCTTGGTTTTGGAAGTTGGGGGTTAATATGCCCGATTTTGAAAATCTCGCACAGTGGGCCCAAGGCCAGTTGGCACGAGTAGGAGCTCGTAAACAAACATGAATTATATTTCATAAAACTTTAAACAAAGCAATTGCTTGGCCATGGTACCAAGATAGGACCGACATACTCAGTCAACTAGCGGTAGTGCGACATGACAGGTCGACAGACCAGTCAAGATAAACACCTGTGGGTTGAGTTGAGAGTTGGGGCCGTTAGACTAGTGGCACCACAGATTATATGGCATAATGAGAAAATATTGACTGTGCATGCACTATGAGTACGAGACCATCTAGATTCCTAAGAGGGGTAGTAATGCATCCTAAGGGCACTAGACGACCTAGTGAGTATAAGGGCAGTTCGTCGTTCTAGGTGACCGTGCAAAATTTGGAGTAGTACCCAAAGCATGAGAATGGGGTGAGGACGGGATGAGGTCTCTGTCCTCATATAGACACAAAGAATTGATTGAGGGATAGAGGGTCGAATGTCGTGTACATCCATTCATTATCAGGGTAGAAGTGGACGTACTTCTATTTGGGTGGCCGATAAAGTCGCTCCAAAGCCACAAGTGGGTTTAGTGGACGTACTGACTTACAAATGTGTGTTTAACCTTCATGATGAAGGAAGTGTATTGGGTGATGACACACCGTGATTAAATAAGAAAATGGTGATAAAAATCGAGATTTTTAAATGAAATAATTTTTGAAAGAAAGGAGTTTGGCACACTCCAATACAATTCTTTTTCCTGAAATATAAAAGTTTTGTAAAACCCATTTACTGAGTAGTCGTACTCACCCCTCCCTTATATCACTTTTTTAGGAAATTTTGAAAAGCCTACCCTTAAAGACCATCAACTAAGATGCCTATGAGACAAGTATGACAAATTTAAAATATTATGCAGTTTTGATTTATGTTATTCCAGGATAAGGTGCAGGTTTAAAGTACGTCTTACTCTTTACAGTTTATAATAAGGGGAAACCCTTTAATAAACTAGGAGAGTGGCGAGTTGATCATGGGGATCCGACTAAACTGGGTCGGGGCGTGACAACTTGAGTGATATCAGAGCCTTTTTTCACGAATACATAATCAAGACTAGAAAATATAGTAACTGATAGGATTAATCTTAAAATATTCAGATGGCTCCTATGAGAGGAACCATGAAAACTAGGAATGACTCTGCTAAGCACCTTGTGCTCGTAGGAAGACAACTCTAGAAGTTTCCCAAATGCCTGGGGCATGGTAGAAATCCCCAAGGACCAAATGACAAAGTATCCAACAGGATGATGCTTGGAGCTGTTGAGGTCACATCTCCGAGTACAAAGGGAGCCAAGCCTGAAACCAGGTACACTAGCTAGGGCTTATAACCTTACCATAGAGGATGTGTATCAAACACCCTATAGCCCTCTATCTATTCCACCTCTTTGTAATATGGTTAAGACCCTAACATATTGTACTCCTTCTCCATTAATGAAGAATTCCAAGTTCCTAAAAACATGTTTCTAAAAAAGGATGTAAGCATACACCTCAACTGTAGAAAGATTTCCCCAAGAAAAGTAACCAAACAAACTGCGGGGACCGAGGAGAATCCCATCCCAAATAAGGAAATGAACCAAAAGACTAAAGAGTCTAGGAGCTCTTAGGGGAAAACTAGTAGGCAGAGAAGGCTCGACGAGAAAACTGATAAGGAGACTTAGGAGTGAGAACTCTGGTAGTAACTACTGGGCAAGGAAATGACTTGTTAAAAGGTGAGGACAATAGGAACACTACTCGAGAAAGTGCTCAACATTACTAAGGACAAGTATCAAGATAACCTTTTATAGGTGTAAGGGAAATGAGGCATGAAGTGAAGGATTGCCCCACATCGCAAGGATTTAGAACAATACCTTCCAAGAACAACGTCTCTACAACTACATGAATCTGAAAGTATTCCACCCCATGAAATATGACTCCTGCTTGAAACTTCAACCATACCTAGGAGGAAGCTCTTCAAGATCCTAGCATAGTGGTGGGTACTTCCCGACCCAATCTCCTTTAAGAAAAGCTAAAGCAACAAGTTGGTACTCATATTTCGAAAGTAATTTTTGAGTTCCTAAAACTTTTTGTCCCTCAATGATGGTGTAATGGTGTGCCTCAACTAGATGAGGGAGGAAAAGGACTGAAGGTAGGACCTCGATCAACTGCAAATAAAACAAAGAGTAGATGAAGAGAATTCTTCCTTAAGAAGAGATTTTCAGTCATTTGGGAGCAAGGAAGGAAGCACCTCAACAAGAGAAGACAAGCCGGGCATTAGACGACAAATGGGATGTTTTGGGACGATAAGTACAACTTGCTTTAGAAAAAAAGTAGAGAAGTCAAGTTTTGGACCAACATAGTGGAAGGAAGCAAATCGTAACCACAAGATAGTTAAGTAGAATAAACGATGCCCTAAGGAGGACTGGAAAGTAGTAAGGACTACACCCTAAAAAGGGCAATGGGATGGGCATTAAGGACAATAAGCCTCGAGAGACAACTGTCTCAAGATAATTAGACAAGGAGAATAGTAGGGACAAGCCAGTTAACGAACTAACCCTCGTGAATGTCATAAATTTAAGAGTAAAGGTAAACGAAAGGGGATGGCATCAAAGGATGTCATTCAAGGATATATACCTACGAAAATGAATGAAGAAGAAATTTCAGGAGAAAGGGAAAGAATCTCACCAAGGAAGGAAACCCTGAGGAGGGATACATGTCCCAACTAAGAGGTAATGGGACCAAGTGATGAGGGATAAGGAGAGGAACTTGCAAATGAAGTGCATGGTGAGGTGAAAGAACCAAGGGAAACATACTAGGAGAACCTAATGAGTAAGTTAAACCCAAGGAATGAGTAGGTAGAAAGATAGCATCAATAGATGTCATAACAAGTAAGAATGGGTAGACTACCCATAATAAGAAAATAAATGAAAGAATGTCCGAGAAACCTTGGGAAAGTAAGCTCCCTAAATAAGAAGTAGTTAAGGGGGAACAACCACTAATATCAAGATGGATTGTGGTCCACAGTCACATAATAGAGCCTAAAGAGTGGATGGTTGGGCATAGGGTGGAATACACGAAATAAGACCGATAATCGGAAGCTACTCAAATAAGGAATAAGAGATGGAATGGAAAATTTAAGACAACAGAGGACTGGAAGCGGGCAAATGCCCCAATATAGAAAGGGTGTAAGGAGATGAAGAAAGGAAACCTTCAAGAAATGGTAAGAAGATTGAACATGTAACTCCTAAGGTGAAAGTCTCTGCTTTGAAGGAAATAGTAGAGAATGAAACTGTAAAAAGGGAAACTCCCCAAACCAAGTAAATCAACATGTAGACTGAAAGGAATCAACTTGGTATAAAGAATTGTTAAATAATTACAAACAAGTAAGAGTGGATTAAGGCCAAAATAAAGTCCTTTAGTAAAGAATGTCATTGGGAACGAGGATGGACCTAAGAAAGGATGAACCCCAGCTTGTCGGTAAATTATTGGAAAATCCAATCAATTGGAATCAGAAAGACTCAATATGGAAGTTGAGAAAGGATGAGTAAGGAAAAAACTGACACAATTGTGTAAGTTGAGTTAATAATGGTGAAGGTAGTCAAGGAATACTACCATAATAAAAGAGGGATGAAGTTATACAATTCCTGAGAGGTTGGAAAAAAAAGTTTAAAAAAATTAGGAATAACCCTGAAGGAGGTGTTTTGCAGATCTAATGGACATAGAGACAAGATCTAGAAAATATCATGTTGTAAGGGACAAGAAAACCCAACAATCATGAGGAAAACATGACTCAAAATAAAGAAGAGTCAGTTAGTAAGCATGACAAAGTCAAACATAAAATTTGGACTGATTTGTAAGGAGCAACGAATGTTGGAAGAGTCGAAATGGGATGAAAAGGTGATGATAAGGAAATCCATGAAAATAAGTACGTAATACTCTAAAGGAAGTCGAGCTAAGGGTTTCAACGACTAAGCGGTTAAATAGACACAAAAATGGTTAATTATCTTGGAATTCCCAATCTTGAGTACAAAATCTCAAAGAAAAGAATGTTGCTCTAAGTAAAGAAAGATACGATTTTAGAATATACCCGGAAGTAAGGTATGTCTAGTTATGATAACCTCCATGGAGGAAGTAAATAATATAAATGAAAATAAATTCCTTAAGTGAAGGATGTAAAAAAATGGCTAATTGAAAGAACAAGAGAAGAGTTTGCATGTTAAGCAAACACCAAAGAGACATCAAAGGAAATGATTCCTCATGCAAGGTTGATAATTAAGTTTTGGGGACAAAACTCCTAAAAGGAGGGGAGAGTTGTAAACCCCACCCTTTTGAGCTAAGGAAAACAGAGAAAAGAACTGGTCAAACTTAGTGAGGAAAATCGAACCGATTCACAAACCCGATCATTTGTGAACAGGCAATTTGAGAATTTACAATTCTTGGGTGATCCAAAGGGTTCATAATACCATGGAAAAGAACCTTAGGATGAATTGGAAGAGAAAAACTAGATCGATTTGGATGAACCGGATCCAACTGGATTGAACCGGTTTATGAACCGAGTTAGTTCATGAACTGGAACTGATAGAGAATAGGCAAATCAGTGAAATTCAATTCCCTTGTGCTCCAAAGAAATTTATAAACCTTGGGAAGGAACCTCAGAACAAAGTGGGACAGAAAAACCTAGACCGGTTCAGGTGAACCGGACCCGAACCAGATTAAACCCGTTTAAGAACCGAGCCGGTTTATGAATCGGAATCGATAAAGAGATAGTAAATCGGGAATTTTATGGACCCTAAGTGACCCAAGGAGTCAAAAATGACATGGAAATGGACTTATGAAGGAATTGGGGATGAAAACCAAACCGGTTCAGGTGAACCGGATCTGAACTAGTTTGAACCACTATTGAACCGAATCCTAAATTCCTATTTCTAGGTGGCTTAAATAATTCAAATTTGAGATTTGAGGCCACCATTGGATAGAAAATGAATTTAGATGAATTTAGAAATTTTTATATTTGAAAACGTCGGTCGAATGAGGTGTGAACCAACCGGTTTAAACTTCGAATACGGTTCGGTCTGGTTCGGAACTATATCTTCTTCCTCAGGATGATAGCACTGTTCACTCGCCAGAAAATTGAAGCAGTGTCGGCGAAGAAGAAACACTTCCATTTGGTACATTTTAGGTCATCAATGCATGTAATAACGTTGCCAAACGGACAGCCAATGGCACCTCGAGCTCCCTATATAAAGAGCCCCTCTCCATTCATCCTCTTCACACCTGTAAAGCTCACTCTGTCTCAGTTGCTTAGTTTTCTGGTGATGCTCAAACCAAAGATCTGATATAGGGTCTTTTTTGAGCAAAACAAGACGAGGTCAGGTTCTTTAGAACCGAGGAGAAGTAAGTTACACGCCTATAGTCTCCATTTGCTGCAAGGGTTGTCGGAGCAATGCCGACGTGATGAAACAGTGAAGTAGCTCCGGTGGACCGGAGCTGCCCTGTTTCAGCCGAGTTGAAATTGGCCATTTTGAGCCCTCCTTAGGCTAAACCAAGCCCTCCCAAAACTTCCTTAGCCCTTCCACGATCGAATTAGGACCAAAAGGTAAGCCAACTCGACTCCCCTTAACAATTTTCGATCAGTGTTAGAGAGAGAGTCCGTCGAATTTCAATGAGGAAATTCTAATCCAATTCGGCATCAATTGATGTGATTCTTGATTTTAGGATAAACCAAATGACAAGAACTATCTGCTCAGATCGAAAGCTCGGACCGTCGTGCCCTCACCGGTGAGTAATCGAAGCTTTCTCTTTCTATAGTCTATTTTCCAATGAAGCTCCATTTGAGCTCATTCCGACGTTAAAACTCACGATTCAAAGTTCTACAGAATCGCATGAACATGGAGAAACACAATTTCAACTTCAATTTCAACTATTTGAGGTGTTTGATCGGTCAATTTGTTGGAATCAAATTCGGCTGTGTTAAAAAGTTAGAATTGGAGAAAATTAGGGATTTTCAAAAATTTGAGGGACTGAAATGCAATTTCCTAAAATTGAGGGTCAATTAGGCATGATAAAAATGTTAGAGGGCCAATGGAGGAATTTTAGAATTTTTGGTGTGAAACTTACCATTTTTGTAAAAGAAGGGTAAAATGGTAATTTTGGAAAAGTTGGGGGACTAAATTGGAAATTTTGGAAATTAATCCCCTTTTTGTGAAATGGAATAAATTGAGGTCCTATGATAAATTTTGAATGTTTTGGGACTCAATTTGAGGAAAAACTAGCATTAGGGACTTAAAGTTAAAGAGAAATAACTTTAGGGACCTAAGTGCAAATAAATGAAAGTTTGACTTTCTCATACATTTGGAATGAATGAAGGTTGTTAGGCCAAAGGATAATGAACCGAAGTACCAGGAACGCTAGCAAGGACAAGCTCACGTGAATACAAAGAACCTGTCTAGGGAAATTCACGGCATTAACGGGTGAGTGGGTTTACTAACGTTATACCCGATTGGGATGATGAACACAACTTAAAGTTAAAAACCACTTACCGGTTGTGAGTGAGATTTTATATCATACTCGGTTGGGGATGATAAGCACATCAAAATGAAAACCCACTACTATGTGGTATTTTAAACATCATGACTTAGAGTAGTGATGTGAAAACTATGCGAAAAAACTACTTACCGGTTTTAAGTAGATCATACCCGGTTGGTATGATGAAACTTCCTCCAAGGAAGTTGAAAACCCGTTCATCGGTTATGAACGGAGATGTTCTTATTCTCAAACGGTATAAGGGACAATGAAAACATGTTTTTGTCGGAAGTGCTCTCTCCTGACTGTGTGCCAATGCTTAAACTATTTGGGAGACCTTATTGATGGGAGCTCGAATAGCTCTAATAGGTCGGGGCCTCGGTTTTGGAACTTGGGGGGCTAATATGCCTGATTTTGAAAATCTCGTACAATGGGCCCAAGGCTAGTTGGCACGAACAGGAGCTCATAAAGAAATATGAATTATATGACATAAAACTTTAAATAAAGGAATTGTTTGGCCATGGTACCAAGATAGGACCGACATACTCAGTCAATTAGCGGCAGTGCGACAAGATAGGTCGACAAACCAGTCTAGACAAATAACTATGGGTTGAGTTGAGAGTCGGGGCCGTTAGACTAGTGGCACCACAGATTATATGGCATAATGAAAAAATATTGATTGTGCATGCACTATGAGTACTGGACCATCAAGACACCTAAGTGGGGTAGTGATGCGTCCTAAGGGCACTAGACGACCTGGTGAGTATAAGGACAGTTCGTCGTTCTAGGTGACCATGCGAAATTTGGATTAGCACCTAGCGCATTAGACCAGGGTTGGGATGGGATGAGGTCTCTATACTCATGCAGACACAAAGAATCGATTTCGGGATTAAGGGTCGAATGTCGCGTACATCCACTCATTCTTAAGGTAGATGTGGACGTACTTCTATCTGGGTGGCCGATAAGGTCACTTCGAAGGCACAAGTGGGTTGAGTGGAAGTACTGACCTGCGAATGTGTGTTGGGTGATGACACACCGTGATTAAATAAGGAAATGGTAATAAAACCCAATATTTTTAAATGAAATGATTTTTGAAAGAAATGAGTCTGGCACACTCCAATACAATTATTTTTCCTAAAATATAAAAGTTTTGAAAAACCCATTCAGTGAGTAGTCATACTCACTCCCTCCCTTATATCACTTTTTCAGGAAATTTCGAAAAGGCTACCCTTAAACACCATCAACTAAGATGCATGTGAGACAGGTATGATAAATTTAAAATATTATGTAGTTTTGATTTATGTTATTCCAGGAAAAGGTGCAGGTTTAAAGTACGCCTTACTCTTTACGGTTTATAATAAGGGGAAACCCTTTAATAAACCGGGAGAGTGGCGGGTTGATCACAAGGATCCGACCAATTGGGTCGAGGTGTGACACCTACAGCTAGAACTCACACTTGGAAAATTTTGCATATAACTGATTTTCCTTTAATATCTCCAATGTAGTTGTGAAATGCTGTTCATGTTCTGACCTAGTTCGTGAGTATATAAGGATATCATATATGAATACTATCATGAACCTATCCAAATGAGGTTGGAACATGCAATTCATTAAGTCCACGAAAGCTAAAGGAGCATTCGTCAATCCAAATAGCATCACTCTAAACTAATAGTGTCCATATCTGGATCGAAATGTCGTTTTAGGAATGTCCTCTTCTCTAATCTTGAGTGTGTGATAGCCCGGCCGAATGTCTATTTTTGAGAAGTATGCTGCTCCTTTTAACTAATCAAATAAATCATCTATCCTTGGGAGTGGATATCGATTCTTAATGGTGACCTAGTTAATGCACAGTATCATACTCCCATCCTTTTTCTTTACGAACAAAACATGAGCACCCAACGGAGACTAACTTGGACATATTAAAATTCTTGATGGTTACTCAGCCAGTCCATTCCCAGGATTACTTCAACCTCCTTTAGGGGTAATGGGATCAAGTCTGCTTCAAGTTGGATTACTCCAATTTTTATCTCACATCCCTTTAATTTTTTATTCCTATTTAAATCTTCTCCTAAACGTGTAAGGATGTTAAGGCTTTGTACTAGTGGAGTGAGCTCTAGAGGTACTTTTAAAACCAACTCTTCCTTGATAAATGATCTGTCACACCCCAACCCAGTTTGGTCGGATCCCCGTGATCAACCCACCACTCTCCCAGTTTATTAAAGGGTTTCCCCTTATTATAAAATGTAAAGAGTAAGGCGTCCTTTAACCTGCACCTTTTCCTGGAATAACATAAATTAAAATTGTGTAATAATTTAGATTTATCATACCTATCTCACAGGCGTCTTAGTTGATGGTCTTTAAGGGTAGGCATTTCGAAATCTCCTGAAAGGGATATAAGGGAGGGGGTGAGTACGACTACTCAGTGAATGGGTTTTCAAAACTTTTTATCTTTAGGAAACAGATAAATTTTGGAGTGTGCCAGACTCATTTCTTTCAAAACCATTTCATTTGAAATCTCGAGTTTTATCACCATTTCCTTATTTAATCATGGTGTGTCATCACCCGACACACATCCTTCATCATGAAGGTTAAACACACATTCGCAGGTCAATACATCCACTGAACCCACTTGTGGCTTCGCAGCGACTTTTCCGACCACCTAGATAGAAGTATGTCCACTCTTACCCTGAGAATGAGTGGATGTTCATGACATCCGACCCTCAATACTGGAATCAATTCTTCATGTCCGTATGAGGACAGAGACTTCATCTCGTCCCCACCCTAGTCTCATGCGCTTGGTGCTACTCCAAATTTTGCACGGTCACCTGGTACGACGAATTGCCCTTATACTCACCAGGTTGTCCAGTGCCCTTAGGACGCATCACTACCCCTCTTTGGCGTCTTGATGGTCACGTACTCATAGTGCATGCATAATCAATATTTTCTCATTATGCCATATAATCTTTGGTGCCAATGGTCCAATGACCCCGACCCTCAACTAAACCTACAATTGTTTATCTTGACTGGTCCTTCGACCTGTCATGTCGCACTGCCGCTTGTTGACTGAGTATGTCAATCCTATCTCGATACCATGGCCAAACAATTCCTTTATTTAAAGTTTTATAGCATATAATTCATGTTTGTTTACGAGCTCCTACTCGTGCCAACTAGCCTTGGGCCCACTGTACAAGATTTTTCAAAATCAGGCATTTAGCCTCCAAGTTCCAAAATCGAGGCCCCTGGCCTATAAGAGCTATTCGAGCTCCTGTCGAGAAGGTCTCCCAAATAGTTTTAGCATTGGCACACAATCAAGGGAGAACACTTTTGACAAAATAGGTTTTACTGTCCATTATACCAACCGGTATAAGAACATCTCCGTTCATAACCGATGAATGGGTTTTCAACTTCCTTCGAGGCCATAGAACTTTGAATCGCGAGTTTTAACGTTGGAACGTGCTTAAACGGAGCTTCACTAGAAAACAGATTATAGAGAGAGAAATATTCAATCACTCACCAGTGAGGGCATGATGGACCGAGCTTTCGATCTGGGCAGATAGCTCTCATCCTAAGGTTCATCCTAGAATCAAGAATCGCATCAATTGATGCTGAATTGGATTAGAATTTTGTCATTGAAATTCGATCGACTCTCTCTCTAACACCGATCAGAAATTTTAAAGGGGAGCCGAATTGGCTTACCTTTCGGTACTAATTCGGTCGTGGAAGGGTTGAGGAAGTGTTGGAGGGCTTCGTTTGGCCTGAGGAGGGCTCAAAATGGCCGATTTCAGCTTGGCCAAAATAGGACAGCTACGGTCCACCGGAGCTGCTCCACTGTTTGATCATGCCGGCGCTTCTCCAGTGATTCTCGGATTGACTAGAGTTAGCTATCAGATAGCTATCTTCTCCCTGATTCTAAAGAGTCCGACCTCTCCTTCCGAGGTTAAGAAAAATGTTTAAGTCGAAGCTTTGGTTCGAGCTTCACTGGGAAATGGAGTAGAGAGAGAAGTGTTCAGGTGTGAGATGAATGAATGGGGATGATCTCTTTATATAGGTGTAAAATCGTGTATTAAATGGGATAGATTTTTTACTAGTATTAATATTGCCATAAATTATTGGTATTAATTCCAATAATTTAATTTTGGTATTAAATTATTTGTATTAATTCTAATAATTTAATTTAGGTATTAAATTATTGGTATTAATTATAATAATTAAATATATATTAATTTATGGCTATTTATGATAAGGGCGTACGTTCGCATAAAAATTTATGGCTATTTTTGTAGCCATTTCTAAAAATTTTAAATAAATCCTATTAGTTTCTATATTTTCTAGTCTGGATTATGTATTCGAGGAAATAGGCTCTGATACCACTCAAGTTGTCACGCCCCAGCCCGGTTTGGTTGGATTCCAATAATCAACCTGCCACTCTCCTAGTTTATTAAAGGTTTTCCCCTTATTATAAACAATAAAGATTAAGGCATGCTTTAAACTTGCAGCTTTTCCTAGAATAACATAAATCTAAACTGCATAATATTTTAAATTTATCATACCTGTTTCACAAGCATCTTAGTTGATGGTCTTTAAGGGTAGGCTTTCTAGAATTTCTTAAAAGAGATATAAGGGAGGGGGTGAGTACGACTACTTGGTCAATGGATTTTCGAAATTCAACTTTTAGGAAAAAGATTTGTATTGGAGTGTGCCAGACTCCTTATTTTCTTTTAAAAATTATTTCATTCCAAATCTCTATTTTTATCACCATTTCTTATTAATCACGGTGTGTTATCACCCAACACACATCATTCATCATAAAGGTCAATCACACAATCGCAGGCCAGCCCGTCCACTGAACCCACTTGTGGTGTCGGAGCAACTTTACTGGCCACCTAGATAGAAGTGCATCCACTTCTACCTTGAGAATGAGGCACACAGTGAGGGGAGAACACTTCCGACAAAATATGTTTTCAACTGTCCATCATACTAACCTAGTATTAGGACATCTCCGCTCAAAACCGATGAACGGGTTTTCCACTTCCTCAGGTAAATTTCATCATACCAATAGGGTATGATCTACTTACAATCAGTAAATAGTTTTTTCGCATGATTTTCACATCACTTCTCTAAGTTGTGATGTTTTAAAATACCACTAAATAGAGGGTTTTTCATTTCGAGTACTTATCATCCTCAACCGGGTATGATATAAAATCCCACTCAACCATTAATGTTGTGAATTCCACTAGACCGGTTCTTTGTATTCACGTGAGCTTGTCCTTGCTAGTGTTCCTGTTGCTTCGTATTCCTACATGATATGAACATCTTGGTTCATTATCCCTCAACCTAATAGCCTTCATTCATTCCAAATAGATGTGAAAACCAAACTTTTATTTATTTACAATTTAGGTTTCTAAAGTTATTTTTCTTTAAGTCCCTAATGTCGGTTTTTCCTCAAATTGAGTCCCAAAACTTTTAAAATTCCCCTTGAAACCTCAATTTATTCAATTTCACAAAAAGGGGTTTAATTTCCCAAATTTCCAATTTGGTCCCCCCAACTTTTCCAAAATTACCATTTTGCCCTTCCTTTACAAAAGTGGTAAATTTTTACCCCAAAAATTCTAAAATTCCTATATTGGCCCTCTTACTTTCTTATCATGCCCAATTGATCCTCAATTTTACAAAATTGTATTTTGGTCCAAATTTTGAAAATCCCTAATTTTCCCTCAATTTCAACTCCTTAACACAGCTGAATTTGATTTCATCAAATTGACCGATCAAACACTTCTAATTGTTGAAATTAAAGTTAAAATTGAGCTTCTACATGTTCATACGATTCCATAGCACTTTGAATCGTAAGTTTTAACGTCGAAACGAGCTCAACGGAGCTTCACCGGAGAATAGACTGTAGATAGAGAAAGCTTCAATTGCTCACCAGTGAGGGCGCGATGGTCTGAGCTTTCTATATGGGCAGGTAGCTCTCCTCCTAAGGTTCCTCTTAGAATCAAGAATGACATCAATTGATGTCGAATTAGATTAGAATTCTGTCATTGAAATTCTGCCAACTCTCTCTCTAACACCGGTCAGAAATTGTAGAGAGGAGTTGAATTGGCTTACCTTTTGGTCCTAATTCGACTGTGGGAGGGCAAACAAAGTGTTGGGAGGGATTGGTTTGGCCTGAGGAGGGCTCAAATTGGCTGATTTCAACTCGGCTGAAACAAGGTAGCTTCGGTCCACCGGAGCTGCTTCATTGTTCGATCACGCCAACACTTCTCCAGTGACTCTCGAAATGAATGGATGTCACCACCATGTAGTTGACTTCTCCCCGGTTCTAAGGAACACAACTCTGCCTTCTTTGACTCGGAAATGAGCATATATCGGAGCTCTGGTTCAAGCTTTACCGGAAAACTAAGCAACTAAGAGAGTGTGAGCCTTTCAAGTGCGGAGAGGATGAATGGAGGGGCTCTTTATATAAGAAGCTTAGGGACTCGTCGACCGTTCGTTTGGCACCTTTATGTCAGACATTGATGGCCTGAAACATATTGAATAGAGACGTTTCTTCTTCGTCGATACTGATTCGATTTTCCAGTTAGTGAACAGTGCTGTCATCTGAAGGAAGAAGATGACATTGTTCCGAACTGGATCGGACCGGTCCGAACTGGCTTCAAAGCTTAAACCAGCTGGTTCACCCTTCATTTGACCGAATATTTCAAATCTAAAAATTTCTAAATTCATTTTCTATCCAATGGTGGCCTCAAATCTCAAATTTGAATTATTTAAGCCACCTAGAAAAATGAATTTAGAATTCGGTTCAATAGTGGTTCAAATCGGTCAAAATCGGTTTAATCTGGTTCGGATCCGGTTCGCCTGAACTGGTTTGGTTTTCATCTCCAATTCCTTCTCAAGTCCATTTCCATGACTTTTGGGACTCTTTAGGTCACTCGAGATCCATAAATTTCCCAGTTTTCCATTTCTCTATCGGTTCTAGTTCATGAATCTACTCGGTTCATAAACCACTTCTATTTGGTTTGAACCAAGTTCACTCGAATCGATCTGGTTTTTTCTTCCCTAATTCATCCTATGGTTCTTTTTCCAATGTTAATGAACCATTTTGAGTCACATGGGAGTTGTAAATTCTCAAATTTGTCTGTTTCCTGATATTTAGCTTGTAGACCGACTCGGTTTTAAATTTGAAGTCGACCCGTTCTTTCCCCAGTTTTCTCATTATTAAAGGACAAGGTTTACACAGCTAATGGGAGGCTGCCATGAGTCTGGTCAACCGGTCAATGGCTGACGCGGCGGCTGAGTAGGATCGCCATGTGAGCCAGACCAGTCAATCACGTGCTGCCACATGGCTAGTCCGCATGTGTGGAACTTCCTCCTCCATTCGATGACATTGTTCATCAAGGAAATATTTTTCTTTCCTTTTCTAGCGAAGGAAACTTTCTCCGATTTGGGAAATTTTCAATGAGGATGAGCATGACAAGTATGGAAATTGGTAGGCCAGAGGGTCCTCGAGCTCCCTATATAAAGAGCTCCCCTCCATTCATCATCTACACAACTCAAATCTAATCTTCCCCTAAAGTGCTTAGTTTTCCAGTGAAGCTCAAACCAAAGCTTTGACTTGAGCACTTTTCCCAGCCTTAGAAGACAAACTCGAGTCCTATAGACTCCGAGTAAGTCAGCTACCTGACAAGAACCTCTCCTTGACCCAAGGATCGTCGAAGAGGTATCGGCCAGATCAAACATTGAAGCAGCTTCGTCGGTCTGAAGCTGCCCTATTTCGGCTGAACTGAATTCGACCAAATCAGACCTCCTACGGCCGAATTGAATCTTCCCCTAGCCTCAAAGGCCATCACACGACCTCTCCATAGGAGAAAGGTAAGCTAATTCGACCCTCCTTCGTCAAAACAATTTGGTTCTAGAGAGAGAGTTATACTTCATTTACCAATTCCCACTAATTATGATACCAATTGTACTGATTCTTGATACTAAAAGGACCCTAAAGATGAGATCTACCTTTCCGAATCAAGAAATTGGATCGTCGTGCCTCCAACAGTAAGCTTTCGAAGCTTTCTCTCTCTACGTCTAGTTATCTAAAAAAACTTCGTTTTAGCTCGTTTTAGACCCAAAATATGTAATTCAAAGCTCGATTGGATTGTATGGAAGTGTAGAAACCGATTCAAGCCACCAATTGGAACAATTAACCCTGTTTGAATGACCAATTTGAAAAAAATCAAATTCGATAAGTAGAAAGGGGTGAAATTGGGAGAAATTAGGGATTTTGAAAACTTGAACGACCTTAATGTAATTTTTTAAAATTAGAGGTCAATTGGAAATGAGGAAGATGTTAGAGGACTAATTGGTCAATTTTTGAAAGAATTGAGACCAATTAGCCATTTTTGGAAAGTTAGGGGTAAAACAATAATTTTGGAAAAGTTTGGGACCAATTTGGAAATTTAGAAAATTTGAGCCCCATTTACAATTTTAAGAAAAATTAAGGACCCAAGGAGGATATTGGAAACCTTGGGACTTGATTGGGGGAAAAATTGAACACTAGGGACCTAAAGTCAAGAATTATGAACTTTGAGGACTTAAGTGCAACAAAACCAAAGATCAAAGATTTGTTGCTAATACGTGAGAACTAGAAGACTTTCACGTCGAGCCCTTCCTTATAAAGATGTTCAAAGCATGTAGGAACACTTTGGACTGGGAATTGAGCAAAAAGGGAGCACAACTAACACTTGGAAAAGTGACTCGGGATGAACATGTCACGGTTATCGAATGAGTGGAAATTTCCATAATCATACCCAATTGGGGTGATGAGCACTTTTTTCTAGATTGAAAGCCACTGTTAGTGGAAATTTTATACATTATACCCGGTTGGTGTGATAAACACTATTTATGTAAACCCCGCCCTTTTGAGTTAAGGAAAAATTGGGAAAAAGAACCAGTAAAATCGAGTGAGAAAAATCGAACCAGTTCATAAACCTAATCATTAAAGAACAAGCAATTTGGGGAATTTACAACTCCCGAGTGACCTAAAGGGTTCATAAAACCTGGGAAATGAACCTTAGGACAAATTGGAAGATAATACTAGACCGGTTCAGGTGAACTAGATCCAACTGGATTGAACCGGTTTATGAACTAAGTCAGCTCATGAACCGAAACCAATAGAAAAATGGCAAACTAGGAAATTTATAGATCCCGAGTGACCTAAAGAGTCACAAAAGTAAAGAAAGTGAACTTTAGGATGAATTGGAGATGAAAACCCAAGCGGTTCAGGTGAACTGGATCCGAACCGGATTGAACCGGTTTGGACCGATTTGAACCACTATTGAACTTGATGCTAAATTTATTTTTCTAGGTGGCTTAAAAAATTCAAATTTGAGATTTAAGGCAACCATTGTATAGAAAATGAATTTAGAAAATTTTAGGTTTGAAAAATTCGTTCGAATTGGGGGTGAACCGGCCGGTTTAAGCTTTGAATCCGGTTCGGGCCGGTCCGGTCCAATTCGGAATAGTGTCGTCTTCTTCCTTTTGAAGACAACATTGTTCACTCGCAGGAAAATTGCGCAGCGCCAGCGAAGTTGAAAAGTCTCCAGCTAGAGAGTTTTAGGTAATGAATGATCATCATTAAGGCAGCAATCGGATGGCCAAGAAGTTCACGAGCTTCTTATATAAAGAGCCCCTCCTCATTCATCCTCTCCACACCTAAAAACTCCATTCTCTCTTAGCTGCTCCAATTTTTGGTGAAGCTCAAACTAGAGCTCTGACTTTGGCATTTTTCTAAGCCAAACAAGGCAAGGTCGGGTTCTTTAGAACTGGGGAGACGTCAGTTACACGCTTGTAGTCTCCATTTGCTATGAGGGTCACTAGAGGAACACTGGCGTGATCGAACAGTGAAGCAGCTCCGACGGACCGAAGTTGCCTTGTTTTGGCTGAGCTGAAATCAGCCAATTTGAGCCATTCTCAAGCCAATCCAAGCCCTCCCAACACCTCCATATCCCTCCAACAGCTGAGTTAGAGCTTAAAGATAAGCCAATTCATCTCCCCTTTGTAATTTTTGACCGGTGGTAGAGAGCACCGACAGAACTTCGATGATGAAATTCTCACTCAATTCGGTATCAATTGATGTAATTCTTGATCATAGGAGGAACCTCAGGACACGAGTTATGTGTCTAGATCAAAAGCTCGAACCGCCACAACCCCGACAATAAGCTTTCGAAGCTTTCTCTCTCTAAGTCTAGTTTTCCGGCGAAGCTTCGTTTGAGCTTGTTCCGGCATCAAAACGTGCGATTCAAAGTACAATTGAATCATATGAAGGTGTAGGAACTCTAATTGAGAATGAAAGGTTTTTAAAAGAAAATAAGGAGTCTGACACACTCCTAATCAAACACCTTTTCAAAAAAATTAAAATTTTAAAACCCATTCACTAAGTCGTTGTACTCACCCCCTCACTTATATCCCTTTAGGTAACTCCAGAAAGCCTACCCCAATGATCACCAGCTAAGACAGGTATGATCAGTTTAAAATTTTATACAGTTTTGATTTATGTTATTGCAGGAAAAGTGCAGGTTTAACGGACGCATTACTCTTTACGGTTTATAAACAAGGGGTAACCCTTAGTAAACTGAGAGAGTGGCAGGTTGATCACGAGTATCCAACCAAACTGGGTCGGGGCATGACAACTATAGTGGTATCAATGCCTGTTTCCCCAAATACATAATCAAGACTAGAAAATATAGTAGTTAATAGGATTGATCTTAAAATTTTCAGATGGCTCTAAGGAGAGAAACCAAGAAAACTAGGAATGACTCTACTCAACATCCTATCCTTGTAGGAAGACAACCCTAGAAGCTTCCTAATGCCTGGGATGTTAGTGGGAAGGTTCTAGAAGGATGGTGTTAGGATATATTGAGGTCACAATCCTAAGTATGAAGGAAGCCTAACCTAAGGCCAGGAACACCGTCAAGGGCTTATAACCTGATGTGAACCCCGCCAATATGCTGACGACACCCTACACCAAATATGGCAAGACCCGACTTTCACGACGCAAGTACAAAAAGATGAAAATATACGTTATTTATGTGAGAAACAAGGTATGGGATATTTAGATGCCACACCCAAATCCTCTAAGAAGAACTCTTAGAAAACCTCAGGTGATAAGTCTTGATTGCTTGAATGACACAGGTAAAATCCTGATAAATTTAAAGTTCTTTCAAGATAGAAAGAAGACAAAACTCACAAAATTGAAATTCTCAAAGTCTCTCCTCCAGTGCTATGGAGTATGCCTTTTATAGGCACATATAACAACTTAATAGCCTAAAAATAAGGAAAAAATCTATTATTATTACATGCTAACCATATCTAATCTAAATATCTAGGATATTTTAATAACTAATCTAAATATCTAAACTTAACTAATTAAATATCTAATTTTATCATTTAATATCCTAAAAATTTTATTATATTAATAAATCTCTCCTTATTAATTAAATCTAGACCTTCTCTTGGGCTCTTCTATTGGGCTTCCACTTGAATTTTCCGCAATCTCTTTAATTAGCCCATATAAAACTTCTTTAATCTTTTAGTCCTTAACCTTGTGATTGGGCCCTCTTGCAGTTTCAAATGATTATTTATCTCATTTGGTGACAATTTGTTTAGCTCCATTGCAGGTTCGGTTGATTGGACTTGTGAATTCATAGTCTATTTAGTCGGATTTACATCATAACCTTACTAAGGAAGACACTTGTCAAAGAACCCAGTAGCTTCCCATCTATTTCAAAAATATTTTTGTAATGAGGGCTAAGACCCCAACCTATTGCATTACCTCTCCAATAATAAAGAATTTCAAGTTCCTAAAACCATATCTCTCAAATGATGTGACCTTACACCTTAGCTGTAGGAAGATTTCCCAAGGAAGGTAACCAAACAAACTTGCATTACCTTAGATACTATGGAGACCAAGGAGATTCTCATACCAAATGAATCAAGGGAATTATTGGGCAAAGAAGACACAACAAAAAAAATTGTCAAGGTAATTAAGGAGTCTATAAAAACTCTTGGAGTAACTGAGCAAGAAACGACCAATTACAAGTGTAAGGAAATATGACATGAAGTGAAGTACTGTCTCATACCACAAGGATTTAGGACAATATTTTCCAAGAATAATGCCCCCACAGTTATAGGAAACCCAAAAGGATACCATCCCTATAAATATAACTCCTACTCGGAATTTCAACTACATCCAGGAGGAAGCTCTTCAAGATCCTTGCATATTGGCAGGAAGGAAAAAAGATTGAAGGTAGAACCTCGAAAAACCGCAAACAGGAACAAAGTAAAGATAAAGAAAATTTTTCCTTAAAGAAGAAATTTCCAACCATTTAAGAGCAAAGAAGGGAGCGCCTCCACAAGAAAAGACCAGTCGGGCCTTTGATGACAAATGAAATGTCTCAAGATGGCAAATACGACTCACTTTGGAAAAAGCAGTGAAGCCAAATAGAAGTTTCGGACAAACATAGCAAGGGAAGCAAGTCATTATACAACAAGATAGTAAAAGAGAATAAACTACGCCCTAAGGAAGACCGGGAGGTAGAAAGGACTACACCCTAAAAAGGGTAGTGGGATGGACGTTAAGGACAAGAGGACTCAAGAAACAACTGTCCTAAGAAACTTAGACCAAAAAAATGGTAGAGACGAAGCAATTAACGAACTGATACTCGTGAAAGCCATAATTTGAGCTCTAACAAAAAAGAGAAAGGCAGAAAAGGCTAAATAATTGGGAAAAGAAGGATGAAAGAAATACTTAAAAAGACCAATGGCCAAATTAACGACTAAACTCAAGCCAAGAAAGGAGTAGGCAAGCCTCTCACAAAATGGTCAAGAAATCTTGAAACAAGCAAGATTTGATCTCTCCCTAAAGAAATAGACAGGTGCTGGGGTACAAATGAGGATGAGGATAGAGTACAAAATATGTGCCCACAAGAATTAAAGAGTAAAGGTAAACATGAGAAGACGACATCAAGGGATGTCATTTAAGGGTAGATATTATTCCCCAAAGCAGATGAAAAAGGAATTTCAGAAGAAAGGGAAGGAGTTCTACTGAGGAAGGAAACCTTGGAAAGGCATATGTATCCTAACTAAGAGATAATGGAACCAAGTGGAAGGGACAAAGAAATAAGCTTGCAAATGAAGCACAAATTGAGGTGAAAGAACCAAGAAAGCATACTAGGAGGACCCAAGGAAATAAGTTAATAGGTGGATAGGAAGTTAGCATCAAAAGATGTTATGACAAGTAAGAATAAGTAGACTATCCATAATAAGGTAATAAAGGTAAGAACGTCCGAGAAATGTTGGGAAAGTAAGCCCTCCAAATAAGATGTGGCTAAGGAGGAATAACCACAATTGGTAAGATGGGTCATAGTTCACACGCGCATATGAAGCCTAAAGAGTGGACGACTAAGCATAGTGTGGAATGCACGAAATAAAATTGATAATCGAAAGTATCTCAAGTAAGGAATAAGGGATAAAATAGAAGTTGTGGATAGATAAGGATCCAAAGAAGGCAAATGCCCTAAACATAGATAGGAGTGCGAAGAAAGGAAGAAAGAACCCTATAAGGAATTATAAGAAGGTTGAGCATGTAGCTCCTAAGATGAAAATCTCTATTGTGAGGGATATAGTAGAGAACGAAACTAGAAGAAGGTAACCTTTCCAAGAAAAGGAATCGACACATAGATCGAAAGTGATTATTTTAGAATGAAGAATCATGAAATGATTACGAGTAAGTAAAAGTGGATTAAGGAATAAGGAAAAATCATTAGATAAAGAATGCCAAGGACGTAAGAAGGAAAGAGTCCCAGCTTGTCGGTAAACCATTAGGAAACCAAATCATTGGAACCAGAAATACTTAATAAGGAAGTTGAGAAAGGACGAGTGGGTAAGGAGAACTGACACAATTATGTAAGTTGATTGGGTAACGGTAAAGGTAGTCAAGGAATACTACCAAACGAAAATAGTGATGAAGTTATACAATCCCTAAGAGGTTGGAAATTTGGGAATAACACTAAAGGAGGTGTTCTAGAAATGTAATGGACATAGAGACAAGATCTAGAAAATGTCATGATGTAAGGGGCATGTAAACCCAACAGTCCCAAGGAAACATGACTCAAAATAAGGAAGAGTCAGTTAGTAAGCATGACAAGGTTAAACATAAAATTTAGACTGAAATTGTAATGAACAACGGATGAAGGAAGACTCGAAATAAGACAAAAAAGGTGATAAAAAGAAAACCCATGAAAACAAGTATGTAATGCTCTAAAGAACATCAAGCTAAGGGTTTCAACGACCAAGAGGTCAACTAGACATGGGAATGGTTAGGTATCTTAGAACTCCCAAACTTGAGTACGGGACCTCAAAGAGAAAAAAGTTGCTCTAAGCAAAGAATCTAAGGATATACCCTTAAGTAAGGTATGTCTAGTTATGATAAACTCCATGGAGGGAGTAAATAATATAATGGAAAAGAAATTCCTTAAGTGAATGATGTAAAAAGGGCTAATTGAAAGAACAAGAGAAGAGTTTGCATGTTAAGCAAACACCCAGTTGACATCAACGGAAAATTGTTCCTCAAGCAAAGGTTGCTAATTAAGTTTTTGGGACAAAACTCCTAAAAGGAGGGTAGAGTTGTAAACCCCGCCCTTTTGAGTTAAGGAAAAACCAAGAAAAGAACTGGTCAAATCGAGTGAGAAAAATTGAACCGTTTCACAAACTCGATCATCAAAGAACGAGCAATTTGGGGAATTTACAACTCTCGAGTGACCCAAAGGGTTCATAAAGCCTGGGAAAGGAACCTTAGGACAAATTGGAAGAGAAAAACCAGACCGATTCAAGTGAATCGGATCCAACTAGATTGAACCGATTTATGATTCGAGTCGGTTCATGAATTGCAACCGATAGAGAAAGGGAAAATTGAGAAATTTATGAATCCCGAGAGACCTAAAGAGTCACAAAAGTCAAGAAAAAGGACTTTAGGATGAATTGGAGATGAAAACCCAATCGGTTCAGGTGAACCGGATCCGAACTAGATTGAACCAGCTTGAACCACTATTGAACTGGTTGCTAAATTCATTTTTTCTAGGTGGCTTCTTGGGATGGTTGTCCTACCTACACGCTCTTGTAAGTCTATTGGCACCCTTAGTGTGTCTCTCCTTGACACACCATTTGGAGGTTTGTTTTCTAGTTGCTTAAATATTCTTGAAGGCATTGGCCATCCTGACAGTCCTTGTTAAGATTCCTCTACGAAGGTAGGAGTCATCTTGTCTATGGAGTTAGTGTCTTGGTGAAGTCGGACGAACTCTCATTTATTCTTGTTGATTAAGTGTGGGGTTTAGTATTCCTCATCGAACCTACGCTCAGAAATTTCCCACTTAGGTTTTGTGAAAGACAACCAAAATATTCTTCCACCATTGGTGTCACATCCTGACCTAATTTACCGATCGAACCTGCACACAACCGCCATACCCTCCCATTCTTACAACAATGGATACCTTATCATTGTAAATTCAACAGGATTTAAGTCTCACAATAGAAAGACATATGAAGATATCTTTCAAAATATTCATTCAATAGGAAAACAAGTTTAATAAAAGACACTAGAACTAAGTACTGAATGAAAGGCGTACCTTGGCACCAAGACGTCATGTATACGAGTCAACACATGCCTAAACCAGGGTATACTTTCAAAGATAGTAATAGGATTTATTTCAAGGAAATTGAGGCAGTCATGTATGGTGCTTGTATTTAACAACCATTTACGCATATCTACTCCATCATGGATGGATAACGCCCGCTTAAAATAGGGGATGCTTTATTAAGTAGTTCACACATATCCACTCTATTATGAAGGGATCACATAGTTGCAGAACAAAACTCTCTTATGTTCCACTTATGGCCTGGAGCACCTTCACCGGCCACCGGTTTGTATGGACTAAGTTGTCCATGTTAGACTATCTATTTCAGCATCATTGCTCAGCCCACAAACTCATCCAGTTTGTCTGCTATGGAGGGACAAGATATTTTCTCCTTTACTAATGCCTAATACGCATTGTACTCCGAGAGCCCTTAGTATACTAGACCAGCATTAACTCCCTTATTCTAACTTTACTGTCTAGCACTTCTTGGATTCACAGTACCCCTTACCATGTGTCTAGTGATCTAGCACAACAAACACATGCATGCATATTTTTTCATTATTTATTTATCTTTGTTCTACCAGCTCTATGGGACGACATTCGTTCCTAACTTGATAGAAATTACCAAGCATGTGAGTTAAGTTGAGGGTCGGGGCCGTTGGACTAGTGGTACCACATATTATATGGCATCATGTGAAAAATGTTGCTTGTGTATACAATGTGTTTACAAGATTTTAAAGATGTCTAAAAGTGGTAGTGATGCGTCATAGTACCCTAGTGGATATAAGGGTAGTTAGTCGTACCAGAAGATTTACAAATCTCGACGTAGCTTAAAGTGCATGAGACTCGGGTAGGGTCAAAATGAAGTATCTGTCCTCATACACGGAGATGACATTGGTTCCATTTAGAAATATGATTCATGCTTATATCAAGGGTATAGAATTTATGCTCAATTCATAATTCATGTACATAAGGAGAATATATTCCTAACAAAGGTCACGATAATATATTTTTAGAAAAAAGGTTATAACGTATAATGCTATTAAATTTAAGAGAAATAATATGTATAATCCGATCCAATTATAACTTATACTAAAAATTTCACTCACTTTTATGAAGTACATGTTAGTGATTCCCATGTTTTTGTACTTACTTTTCAACTCTCAAAAATAATTATTCACTACAATTAATAAATAAGTTTTATGATTATGTTTTGGGTGAATAATTTAGATATTTATTTTACACCACCTAATATCTCTAAATTATGGTCCACCCATTAATCTTAATTCCATAATTAATTCTAAGTTTATTAAATAAGAAATTTATAAATAAAATTCTAACTTTATACCTTCTCATCTTAAATAATTTGTGAATCTTAGGTCGTTTATTATAAGTTTCCAATTAATACTCCTGATGAGGTGCATTTCCGTATTTTTTTTTCTATTTATGTCCAGGCGAAACGCGCCCTTAATTCCTGGGTTTATCATCCACCAAACACACACGAGTTTATGTAATTTCCTTAATCTGGTCGTCTAAATGCCAATATCCCGTCCTCCCTTCAGCTCCGGGTGTCCTTCAATAGCCCCTCCCTTCAGCTCCTGGTGTCCTTCAATAGCCCCAGTTTCCAGCCCTCAATTCCTCATCTTGATTCCGTCTACAGTATTCAACCATATCAATCTCCTCTCGGCTCCCTTATCCGGAGGTCTGTTCGTAGCCCTCGATTGAAACTTCCTAGTCATCGTGAAATCTTCAAGTTTATGGTAGGTAAATACCCTACTATGCTAGGAATTATTTTGCTCCATTTGTCCCCTAAAAGCTTGTCGGAAGCTTCTAAGGTGGAGAGAATCTAAGCTATTCGAAGGTTCGACTCTTCCTCTTCCCTTCGGTCTGATGAATTCGTGCCTGCTGTATGGTTTATCCATTTAGTTTTCCCTACTCGAATGCATGCACCTTCTCCATTTGTTTAGCAGTTAACCTTCCCTCTCTATTTTTGGTTGTCTGAGGGGTTTTGCTTGTTCGCCCTCTGCTCAATTTCGTTCAACCGAGCTCTTCGAGTCTATTGAGTCCTCAATGGTGGAATGCTGGCAGTGATGCACCCAAGGTTTTTATCACTCGTGATCAAGCCGTGGTTTCTTCTAAGAACTCCTCGATAAATCACTCCACCATTTGGGCTCCTACCTCAATTGGAGCTAATGGTTTCCAAAGCTCCTTTTTAAATTCCCAGTCTCCATTCCGCAATTACCACACTTTAGTTTTAGTTTGTGCCCTTAACTCAAATCTAAAGGAACCTGATTGTCCCGAAGGGATCTCTCCTATAGATCATGAGGTGTGTTTTTATTTCTTTGTACTCCAATTAACTAGTTCTAACTATTGGTTTATTACATGTAAGTAGGGAGTTTTTCCAAGCATTGGATATAGCTTTGTGATCCTTATCAGATAACAACTACTCCTAAGGAACAAAAAGGATTAACATATGATACCAGGAGACAACTTACTATGAAGCCCTTCTCCTACGCACGATCTCTCTAGCTGGGTTGATCCAGGTAGTTATCTTTTACTTCAACCTTGTAATGGTGAGCGAATTCCCTTATGTTTCCCTTTGACTCTCATTGTACTGCATCCATTCTTTAGTTTCCATGTTGTGAAACATTTCAGAAGTTTATGGTAGTCTAAATTCCTTTACTGGCTTTGTTCTTCCCTTGGGCATGTCCTAGTAATTTTGTATCCTTCTCCCTTCTTTCCATTAGTTGGTGGTCTCCCTTCTTTCCATTAGTTGGTGGTTTGGAAATTCGTTAAGCAATTGAGATTTAAATTCTTGAGTTTTTCCCTTGTGACCATTATTCCTTCTTGATTTTTTAGTATCTAAGGGTAACCAGTTCCTCTTTTGGGTTGATTCATTCTATTCAAAAGGGTTTCTCACTCCTCTTTAGGCTCCACCAATAGAGTATATACTATACTTTAGGTACTTCTCTAATCTATGCAATCTCTCTAATTGATAATTCTCCTTAATCCATATTTTTTTTATCTTTTCCTTTCTTTAATTATCCTATGTTGATGGTAAATTTCCTTTATTTTTTTGGTAGATTAGGAAAGTATTTATTCATCTCCCTTAATAGCTGGGAAATAATTCAAAGCTTCATTAGTTCCCATATTCTTAGTTTCAGCGGACAAACTTAGCTCATGCCCATAGATGGATATAATTTCTGAAAAAGGTCCAACAAAGTCCTTATAGTTTTCAAGATGCTAGGTTGTTTTACCCTACTCCAATAGCACCTGTGTCCAATCTTCAATCCTCTAGGCTTGGTTAATTCCATTCTTTTGATTACTTTGGGCGTTCTGGTTTATTTTTAGCCCTTAGCCCATTCTAACTGGGTTTGTTCTTACTTAGGTTTAGGTACTTGTTTATTTATGAGTTGTATGTACTTATAACTTAGTGGGCTAAATTGTTACACTTATTATTAAGTTTTGGGTTGAACCCTAGTGGTCTCATTTAATTATGCAGGTTCAAATGATACATATTTATATCTATACAACCCATATTCATGTATATATATATTTGTTAACTAATTAAATTTATATTGTTTAAATCTAACATGAGTTGAATAAGTTAGATCTGATTCAATTTAATGATTGTTTCATACTAATTGAATTACTTTGATTTCCATACTTCTTTCAATAAGATTATATCATTATTTCATCATGGCATTACCTCCTTCTTAAAAAACTTATAGCCAAGTTGCGTGAGTGGCTTTTGGCACTTCATTGTGTGAAAGTGATGAACATTATGATTATGCCCCCATAGTCGTTTCCACGTTATTTGTCCTTTTTACCCGAGTTGTTTCATTTAACGGAAGCATTCTTCCTCCTCATGGGGTGTATTCTTTCCGTATCTTGTAAGAGCATTTTGTGAACTCTCGAATAATTAGTATACACCTCTATGCATTACTTGTAGAAATTTTGTTCTTCGGGGTTTCTCAATTATTTGAATTGTTCCACCATTCGAAATTTCCATCATTCATACCCTACTATTTTACCTCTAATTTCTTGCATCGGGTGATGCGAATATTCTACACCAAATATGTTAAATACTTTAAAACTTTTATAAACTACGAAAATATAAAATATGCTTATTTATTTAATAAACAAGATATAAAATATTTAGACATTAAACTCAAATTTTTTTAAAAAATTTTTTAGAAAATTCTTATGATAAGTATTGATTGCTTTAATTTTACCTATAAAAATTTAATAAGTTTAAAATTTATTTAAAAAAATAAAATAAAATCTAACAAAATTGAATTTCCAAAATTTGAACAATGTTGTATAGTATTTATTTTATAGTTAAGTATAACAACTAAATAACCTAAAAATAAGAAAAAATATCTATTACGGTTATATACTAATTATATCTCATCTAAATATTTATAATATTTTAATAAATAATTTTAAATTTTAAATTTTAAATTTAATTAATTAAATATTTAATATTATAATTTAATATCTTAAAATATATATTATATTAATAAATATTTACTTACTAATTAAATTTGTACATTTACTTTTCATGGACTTTTCTATTGGATTTCTATTTAAATTTTTTATAATTTTTTTAATCAATCCATATAAAGTATATTTGAATTTTTTAACATGTGATCGTACACTATTATAGTTTCAAATGATCATTAATCTTATTTGGTGGCATACTGTTCACCTCCATTATAGTTTCACATTTTTTTTATTCGGATTCACAACATTCCCTCTCTTGAAAATTATTTGTTATCAAATTTTCTATTACTTTATCACCTATATCAAATGTCATTAAATCAGTAATATTTAAACTTTCATTAATGTCATACTCATTAGGTAACTCAAATTTGTAAAAATTATTATTATTACGTTCAAACACTCGAAATGGTTCATCTACTCTATAAATAAGTTTTGATAGCCTTTATTTTAAATTTTATTTTTTCCTCATATGAAGCTAGGCCCAATTGTCAGGTTAAAAAATAACACTTTTGCAACCCTTTTTTGCTTGTTTTTCATAAACTTTAGTTATCTGTTCAATATAAATCTTTGTTTTCTTGTGTATTTATTTCACAAACTCTACTTTTTTTTTCCTATCAAAATTCATTAACTCACCTACATGAAGTGAAGTTAGATCTAGAGGTGTTAATGGATTGAAATTATAAATAATTTTAAATGGTGAAAACTTAGTTGTAGAATAAATAGAACGATTATAAGCAAAAGTAACTAATGTCCTATTTAGTACTTCTGTTTAACCATCAGTTTGTGGGTGATATGTTGTTGAAAACAACAGTTTAATTCTCAATTTACCCTATAATATCTTCTAAAAGTAACTTAATAATTTAAAATCACGATTAGAAACAATAGTTATAGGCATACCATGTAATCTGACAACTTTTCTAAATAATAAATCAGTAATATGCCATTTTCGAAATCAGTTTTATAACATGTAATGAAATGTGCCATTTTCGAAAATCTATTAACTACCACAAACACAAAATCTCTTGCCCTCTTAGTTCTTAGTAATCATAAAATGGAATCCATTGAAATATCAATACAAGGTGTATTAGGAATCGGAAGAGAAGTATATAGGCCATGAGATTGTTACCTAGACTTAGACTGCTTACATGTAATCAATTGAGAACAAATTTTCTTAACATTTTTTTTTCATGTGGGGCCAAAAAAATGCTAATGCATTATTGTTATAGTCTTAATTGCCCCAAAATATTTTATAGGTACCCCAGCATGTGCTTCCCTAACAAGTAACTCACGTAAAAAAGATTGAGTGATGTAAAATTTATTTTCTCGAAAAATAAATCTATTTTATAAATAAAATTTCCCAAATTTACAACTTCTAAACACTTCACAGAAATAATGATTGTTTGCATACAAATCATTAGTAAAATCAAAACCAAGCAATTTAGAATTAAGCATTGAAAGAATAGCATACTTTTGTGATAAAGCATCTGTAACTATATTTTGCTTAGTTTATTTGTACTTGATCATATATGGAAATATTTTAATGAATTTCACCTACCTTGTATGACATTTGCTCAACTTGTGTTGTCCTTTAATATGCTTAATAGATTTATGATATATGTGAATTATAAACTCTTTCGATCATAAATAGTGCTGCTATATTTAAAAAGTTCGAACTAGGGCATACAACTCCTTATCATAGATAGGATAGTTAAGGGTTGTTAAACTCAACTTTTCACTGAAATATGCAATTGGTCTTCCCTCCTATATTAATACAACTCCAATACCTACTTATTATTCATCACACTCAATTTCAAATGTTTTTAAAAACTTAGGCAATGAGAGCAATGGGGCACTAGTTAGTTTTTTCTTTATCAATTGAAATGCATTTTGTTGCTCAATACCTCATTTAAAATATATGTTTTTATTTATAACAGCAGTAAGAGGTGCAACATAATTACTAAAATTATGAAAAAAACACCTATAAAAATTAGCTAATCCATGAAAACTTATTATCTGACTTATCGAATTAGGTGTCGGTCAGACGTGAATTGCCTTAATTTTTTCCATGTCAACTCCAATCACTTCTTAACTTATAATATATCTAAGAAACACAAGTTTATCCGAACAAAAGATACATTCATTAAAGTTGTCAAATAAATTATGTTGCCTTAAAACTTATAACACAGTTGTTAAATGTGCTAAATGTTCATCAATAATCTTGCTATAGATTAGAATGTCATTAAAATATACAATTATAAATTTACTAATAAAAGTATGTAAGCGTGATTTATTAATCTTACAAAAGTGCTAAGTGCATTAATCAATCCAAAGGGCATAACTAACCATTCATATAAACATTGTTTAGTTTTAAATGCAGTTTTTCATTCATATAACCATCCAAAGGTCAATTTCTCCACCAGTTCAGTGCTAGCTATATTAGTGCAGCATCCCACATCTATAATAACAAAACAAATCTTATTTCTTACACAACAATGAGTATGAAATAAGTTCTCATACTGGTTGTTTTCTTCTTCTTGGGCTTGAACACTTAGAGTTCGTTGTTCAACCAACAATTCCCCTTCTTCTGCATATACATCAGCATCTTCAAGTAGTGGCATCTCCGGATTGGTATCTTATTCTTCATCATCAGTCTCAATTTCACCATTAGTGTTGATAATCATTGCTCGATTATTTGGTCATTGACTTGTAATGTGACCCTTACCTTGGTATTGGAAACACTTAATATCACGAGTTTTGGGAGTTGTGATATGGGTGTGTTACCTTGATTTTGGGCCACAGTTTGCCTAGTTGTCTTTTTTGGTGGAGCGTGCTGAGGTTGAGTCGACTGAATCTCAAATTGCGTTAAGAATGGTTTCTATGAGTTCGAGAGACCATTGTTTAATCTCCTTTTATGTAAACTTTTTCTCTTCAGTTGTTGTTCGACTTTAATAGCTTGATGTACCATATCTTGGAGCTCAACATGATATTGCATTTCTATTACATCAGCTATCTCATGGTTTAGATCGTGCAAAAGTCTAGCCATTGTTGCCTCTCTATCTTCCTCCACATTTACTTAAATCATCGCAATCTCTATTTACTTGAAGTATTCATCGACGTTTTTTTAATCATTGGGTAAACCTTTGGAGTTTATTAAATAACTCCCGGTGATAGTGGCTGGGAACAAATTGTCGTCGCATGATTGCTTTCATTTCATCCCAAGACTCCATAGGGCGTTCATGATTTTGTTTCCTTTCTTTCACTAACTAATCCCACCATATTATAGCATAATCAGTAAATTCAACAACAACAAGTTGTACCTTTTTCATTTCCAAGTAATTATAACAAACAAAAATCATCTTTATTCTCTTTTCCCATTCAAGATATACTTCTGGATTAGCTTTTACTTGAAAAAAGAGTATCTTCAACTTGATATTATACATGTTGTCATCAACTTAGGGTCATTTTCTATGAGTATATCGATCGAACTACTCGAGTTCTTGTGGATCAAAATGCCTTGATTGATAGCTTTGAAGTCACTATTCAGTAGGGGTATGTTGACGCGAACCCCTCACTCCTTTATCCAATTAATCCATTATTTCATGAAATGGCTCCAACTTATACTTCACCATCTATCTCATTTCACTTATTATAACTTGTATTTATAAGTTTGAAATCGATTGTTGGGAATTTTCTTCATTTGGCATATCTTCTTTTCGTTGTGCCATAAGTTCCTATAAATGATAAAAATAATAGAATAATCTCGCAAACACTCCATTATGTATTTCTCTCAATCTAAAGTAAAGGTAGACAATCTAGAATCTATATTATAATCAACAAGTAAAGTTGATAGCTTATCATATAAAACTTCACTTGTGTCTAAACACGATACATGAAACAGTCTATAATAAAATATATAAACAATAAATTTCCTATTTTAAAATTAACAAAAAAAATAAATAAAATATTTTTTCGTTTGAATCATTACCTTACCATACAACTTTATAATATCCAATTATTATTAATATAATAATTAGCTAATATTATATAACCTTTTTGTTTAATCTCTAGTATCTATATATCACTAGTGATAGTAATACCGCTAGTCAGCTTCTCAAAAACTTTTTGTAATGCCTTATTTTTATAAGCATATAATTCAATACAATTTTTTCTTACTGGAATTCTTTATATTATCTTGAAATGTGGCTATAACTTTCCCACAAAATTTATAAACTCGTAATTTTCTACCATGTTCAACGGGTGCCCATATAGAATAAGCATTCTTGCCGGTTATTGACGACATATTGATCAAACTTCACTTTACCAGTAATATTTTTCTCTATTTAAAAACTTCTCTCAACCTACTTTATAAATTGTTGTTGAATATCACCCATTATTCTTATAGAACATTTGCCCAAATATTTTCTCAAATAACTCAGTGTCTTTTTTATCATCTATACAACATACAAATTTCTATAGTACTTGCACTTCGTTTTTGTTCTACTATCGATGGTAACTTTTGTGTAATACTCCTAAACGGTAAAAGCTACTCTAACTCGATCAGTAGGTACTCTAAAAGTAGTTTGAGCAATTGGATTAATATTACTAATAAGGTAGACATGTTGCACATATAGTTGTAGATTCAACTACTAATTATAATTGCACATTAATTGGTGATGTATAATCACTCTCTAACATCATGAATTATAATACAAATAAATAATACAAAGAGTTAAATATAAAAAATTATAAATTAAAAATTAATTACATCAGGATTGTGATCGGGACCGGATCATGGTACTAGTACTGTGTTTCGGAATGGATCACTGTACTAGTACCGAGGTCTATTATGGATCACGATATGAGAGTCGGGATTACCTCAGGCGGGGCTTAGAGTCTAGGCAGGGGCAAGGAATAGAGAGTTTGGGTTGAGGGACCGAAAGCTCGGGAAGGGGACTACTCGGGCAAGGGCTCACTCGTGCGGGGTCTGCTCAAGCAAGGCTCACTTAGGCGAGGGCTCGTCGTCGACTCGGGGCGGGGCTCATTGCTCGATCGTCTCGGACAATCAAAATGTTATCATTTCTAATCTCGAAATGATATATTTTTTAAAGCTTTATTAAATAAAATAACATCGTTTTGGGTGTTCCTAAAACGACGTCATTTTATTTTTTTATAATTTATCAAAAAACAACATTGTTGCATTTTTTAAAATGTATTAAATAAAACAAAATCGTTATATTTAATGATTTTGAAGTATTAAACGATCTCTTGTATACGACAACATTTAGACCTAAAATCGAGTTATGAATCTAACTAACTAGATTCGAAGTTCGGGTTTTAGATCCATTGTTGGTCCCGATCCCGATTTTTTTATGGGGTACGAATGGTATAACGAGAGCTAAACCCGATAATAAACCTGATCAAACCCGAAAAAATTTGTGTCGAGCCGAGTTAAATTATACGTTAATCTAATTTTCGTATTTTAGATAAAAGTGACAACGTTAAATGTGTAATTTATGTTTATTAGTTTTATTCTTTCTAAATCGAATATGACCTCAAATACCTTTGGATGTCAAAGCTATAGGCTAATAATAAAACCTAAAATTCCCCGTAGGTTGGTAAAAAATAGTCACGGGCACCTCGATATGGCTCTATGAATGTGGTAGCGAATGAATTGCGCAAATCCCTAAATGCCCTTGGTCAAGCCAAATATCCTTGCATCCAACTCCTTTCCACTCTCATCATCGATATTTTCCGCATATATATATACTTTGAAAGTTTACTAAATATCACTAGTAAACGGAATGGTATGTATTGAGGGGCTAGTATCATTCTCCACCGTTTTTTTTTTGCACCAAACGATAGCACCGTTGGATTGTATTTTATTGGATGAATTGACGGTTGACGGAGTCTAATACTGAGTCTTGAGTTTGATAAATATTTGGATGCGATTGTGATAAATTAAAAAATTGATGGATATTTATATAATTTGTACTTTTACATTGATCAAGTCAAAATTGTAACTGATTTGGTAGTTTATGGTAGTGTTTATAAATAGCCATTCTTGGGGTATGAAAAAATAATACAAGAATCAGTTTTCCTTTTCTATTTTTCGGGCTGGTGTTCTTTGTTCATTAATCTTTCAATTAGCTCTCCTTCCAATCTTCAACAATTCCATTGATCATCTCCAAGCCATCAATCAAAAAGGCTTTCATTGCAGGGAAGCAATACATTTCATTATTTTGTCAAGTGGAATGATTCTGATTTTTGATAAAACTGCAAAATTCTGCTAGAAATCCTTTAGTCCTCAGTCCCGTTGTTATTTAGAATCACTAATAGGAGAGAATTGCATGATACGTGATTCACATTTCAGTATTATATCTTTAAAATTATTTTTTTTCAGTTTTATTTATTTAAAAATACCAAATTAAACGAGTGGTAAGAGAATTGCACTCTCTAAAAATATATTATATATAATAATAAAATATAATAATAAATATAATAATTATAAATATTTAATATTATATAAATGATATTAGTAATATATATTTTTATTAATATAAAAATATATCAAACTATTAATATTTATATTTTTTGAGATATAAAAAAATTATTAAAATTAATAATAAATTATTTATAATATAAGATATTATAATATAAAAAATTATAATTTGGAATTTATAATTATATAATATTCTTATTATTTATCTAATATTAATATAATATATTTTATTATCTATAAAATTTTGAGAAAATAAAACTATTCAGTATTTTTAATATACAATATATTATATCATATTTTACATATATATTTCAACAAATATTGTATAAAAAAATTTCTTATATAATAAATAATTTTATTGTAAAATTTAATATTTTTTATGTTTTATCAAATAAAATTATATTAATAGTTTGATATATTTTTATTAATATAAATATATATTTTTAAGATAAAAGTTAAATATTAATAAATAATATATTTACTTATATATTTTATTCTTATATTTAATATATTTTTATAAATCATATTTTATTATATATATTTTGTTGTATGATTTATACTCATTTTATTTTGTACAATGCAATACTCTTAAACTTGTGGTTTTAAATTTAGTTTTTTCTTCATATTAGTGAATTACAGCAAAAAATGATCATAGATGTCTATTAAACATATTTTTAAAGGATTATTTTTTGTATCACTCTTATAATTTTTTCCTATTAAAAAAAGTGACTTTTTTTTTAAATTTTGAGTAAAAAACTTTTAAAATATATCAAAATGATACATTCAATCTCATCTATAATGATTTTTTAGAATTTAAAATATTTGTATTATGTATATAATATCTAAAATGTCATTTTTTTAGAGTGGAATTTTTATTTATAACTGAGAAAATAATTTAAAATAGAATACTTAAGTGCCAAAAAAATTCTAAAATATAAGATTAACTGTATATGTGGATTGCACTTCCAGTTTAATTATATATGTTCATTAATATGAAAAAAAAAATAAAACCCACGTGAAGAATTTGAGGATTATTTTCATGAAAATTAATTAAACTATACTCCAATGAACCAACTCAACCCAGCTTATAATGCACTTGAAATAAATTCACACAAAAGTTTGGCATTTCAGTCACATAAGACACGTACAGAGGAACCATAAATTCACAGCTTTTTTTTCCCCACCATTCACCTTACAAATCATAGGGCTGCTTTCCGGTAAACTTGACCTCGATGGGGCTGACGTTCTTCCCGATCGATCTCATGTTCTGGCCGACCCCCTGGCGGCCAGGGTTCACCTTCTCCGGGTAGACCCCGTCCTTGGGGTGGAGGTATTGGACCTCACCGTTGGGGAAGACCCGATAGAACTGGTACTTGATCTTGTACTTCGAACGAAGCCGGGTCCCTAGCGCCAGGCATTGCTCCTTCCTTGCGAGCTTCAGTAGGTTCGGCCCCTGCCTCATGATCGCTGCCCCGCCAGTCGGCATCTCAAAGATCTGCTCCTTGGGTGAATCCCATGTGATCACGTAGAACTCCTCGACCTAGGGAGGAAGTTGCGACCAATTAGTCGATGATCCGATAAGGACGTTCTCAACTTCTTTTTGGGTCTTCTATGGATGTGAAAGAAACAGCAGCTTTACTTGATTACTAGGTTAAATTAGAGAATGAATCTCACCTTTCAAAATATCATCATCTTTTTCTACTAATGATGGAAGGCAGCAATAATGATAATATTGACACCACCACTAACATTAAGATTAGCCATCAAATCTGATGTCAAGCGACAGGATCATGATACGGTAATTTTTAATGATATGACACAAGCTATATGGTATTTCATTTCATGATAATATGACATGAACATAACATGGATGTGATGGGACTAAAAGTAAGTATTGAGTATATTTCAAAACCAACAAAATTTTAAAGTACTATAATTTAGCCCCATATTGTTATCCACATGTAAGCTTTTGATCAGACCACTATACATACGCTAGCTACTGTAAATATCATAGACCAGTTACATATTAACCTGAGCCTTGCGGAGGAGGCCTCCGGTGCTGCCTCCGAAGATGGGGGATGGAGTGTTGGGGTCCAACTCTGGTGGAGTGAAGCCGGCAGGCGCCTCCTCCTTCGTCGGAGCCTCAGCACTCTCAGCGGCTGCCCTGATGGAGACCCTGGAGAACTTGGGTGCCTTGGAGGAGGAGGAGGAGGAGGAGGAGCCGGTGAAGATCGCCAGAGAGGGAGGCTGCTTCCACGGGATGGACGCGCGGTGGCCGGACTTCAGGGTCGGAGTGAAGAGGGAGGCTTGGGTCGCCATGGCCATGGTGGTGATGCTGGTGGTGGTCTATGGGCAGTGTGTGATCTGGTGGAATTGGAAAAAAGGCTGGGGATGGCGTTTGATTGTGAAGATGATGATAAAAGGGAGAAACGAACTTGTGAGTGGCTGAGAAGTTCGAGGATGTGAGAGAGTGGATAAGGCGATATGGGTTGGACCAATTAGAAATTGAGTTTTAGATACGTTGTCTTACCCACCACTCTCTATATCACCTTTCAGTTTATGCAAAAAAAAATATCACCTTCCACGATATCTGATTTTGATAAAATTATTCAAACCACACTAATTTTACACTTATTTTTCATTTTAGTACAAATTTGTCTTGTTAATTATCTCTAAATTTTTAATTTTAATACTATTTGATATGAAAATTCATTTTTTGGTATAGCAATCAAAGTTCGAGTATTTTTATGTTACTAAAAAAATCGTCACATTTTTTATTTATTTAAAATTTCATCCATAATTTTTTTAATTTTCAATCATTTATTTCTCTAATTTCATTTTTATCAAATAATTTGGTGACTCAAATTTCAAATTTCAACAATTTAACATCATATTTCACTTTCACTAATACTTTAATACCTCTAGTTAATTGTCTAATTTGAGTAGATTGATTAAATTGTTAGACAAAAGTGATATTTGTTGACTGAATTTCTAAATAATAAAAATGATGAACGTAATTTTTAAGAAATTTAAAATTGATGACCTAAACTATAAATACACTCAGCAAAGTTATAGGTACAATTATACAAAAATTAAAGTTCATATACTCTTATGTAAATGAAAAAACTGCTAATCAAATTCAGGAAATAAATTAAACCTAAAACATTTTTTAGCTATTATGAGAAAAGTGACATAATTTAATTTATACATTATTTTTTAATTAAGATTTCATATATATATATATGTATATATATATATATTTATCCTATAAAATGTTTCATATTCGTATAATGTGAATGATAAAAATTTATGGTAAAAAATCTAAACTTATTTATATGAAATTATGAATAAAAAGAAAGAATACAAATTCATTACCCAGAGAGAATAATAAAACACACATAAGAGACACACGGCCCAATTCCAATTGTGAATCCCACAACAAGATTCCGACCAATAAACAAACAATCGTATACTATAATACACTATAGATTCTCCATCCAGTTATTCATATTGATACGCTATTCGGAATCCCTTTGCCGGTGAGTCCTCCTACCCTCGAGTAGTCCGACGTGTTTGGGTATAGCAACGTATAAGGTACCTGAACCGCTCCGACCCGGTTCTTCCACCTATTATCCCGGTTCATTTCCAAGATGCGGTTCTCGATCTGAACAAGCCTGTTCCCAAACCTCTGGAATGCCTCCTTCGGTTCATGGTCCGAGGTCCAGTGATGGGGGTCGTCGTCCCTCTGCCCAAGGTAGAACTCGTCGGTAGAGTGCCTCGAGAGGATCTCGATCAAGGCCACGCCGAGGAGCGTCTGCAATTGAGGTGTGATGGTCTTTAAGAATGCCCGATCCGGGTCGTTCTCGAGCTCAGCATACTCCGCGGTCCCCGGTTCGGGCATGAACCGACGGCTTAACGTGGGTCGGTTCGGGAGGTAGCCGGCGTAAGGGTACTGGCCGAAGTTGACGGCAGCGTGGAGAGCCGAGGCGACCCAGATGATGGTGGTACAAGTCTGGGTCAGCTCGGCCCGGGTGTGCATCTCGGGCCACCACGACTCCTTCTTCTTGTCCCCGTGGCCGACGTTCCGGATCTCGGTCCACCATGACTGGAGCTCCGAGTCCTCATGGACCATCTCATCGGTTGTGTAGTAGAAGGCACAGTAGTCCTGAACCCAAGTCTCGATGGCCGACCATATCTCGAGCCCGTCGACTGCATACGGGTAGTCCTCGATCACAAGCCTGAGCCCATGGGGAGAGCTAGGGTCTAAAATTGCCATTCCCCTGCAAACCACCCAAAATAGCAGATGATGCCTCAGTGATCAGCATAACTTCCCACGTAAATAGAAATATAGAGAGTAGACTAATACAAAACAAATGATCGCTTTAAGGGCGCCTGATGTCACTCACCTCTTGACAAGATCAGCAGGCAGAGTCTGCTCGGTGAAGACCCAGTTCTTGTAGACGACAGATGACATTTCCATGGCGAACTTGGCCGGAAACACCGTGTTCTCGAGCACGCCGCCGGCATTGATCAGAATCTGCCTCGCCAGAGCGTTGATGTTCATCGTGTCACGGAAATGCGGATGGAGAAGCTTGTAGATCGGGTGGAGCACGCTCAACTGCCTGTTCGTCGCGATCACAAACGGCTCTATAACGGCGTGAGTGTTCAACCTGACACCCAAATCAAACCCCCGAAAAATCACTCTTTTAACGCTGTTATATGGCATTGATGTTGAATTCCTTCGGTTCTTTATCGCCAAAACGGGACAAATAATTTTGTGAAAATATTTACCAGTGGCTGATAAGCTGGTGGTAGCCGGAATCGTTTACACTGACATAAGCCTTTGCGAGCTGCCACACTGTGCCCTGGACTCCCTCTTCGGCCGGAGTGAATACCTTGCTGACGGCGCCATGACGGTCGCCCTGAGGATGAGGAAGGCTCAGCTCAATGGCCAGCGGCTTCAGCGTTCCATCATCCTGCAGAAGAAGGATAGTACGGGTCGCGTACATCTTCGTCTTTGTCGAGTTGATTTGCCTCAAGTACGGCATGATGACGTCGTGGTGGTCTAGTATGAACATTCTATTGCATCCGATGGCCTGCAATCGGAAAATTCATTTGATAAGCGTGAAAGATTCTTTCATAAGTACTTATTTGGTTTTTACATTACAATAATTAAGGGTGAAAGGTATAAGCAACAATGGTCCTAGCAGCATGTTGACAAAAAGCATAATATTGAGGTGTTGGTGCTGATAAATTAATAGAAGGGACTCAAAAGTTAGTTTTTATAAATATTAAGGACTAAATTGTATATTATCTTTTTTTCTTAGCGGCATAGAAATGGGGAAAAAAATTACCTGATCTATGGTGAGGCCATTCATGTTCATCTCGATGAGCTCAGCCCTTATGGAGCTGTTCTGGTCGCCATACTCCTTCGGATCTAACCGGCTCTTCGGTGGAAACTCCTATATATATATATATATATATATGTTCATTCATAGTTAGTTAAAGTTTTTTTGCACATTATTGTTAGTTAAGAAATAAAATAATAAAATTAAGGTTAGGGGTGAGGATTTAATTAAAACAAATAAATTTATAAATTATAATATATATACACTAAAATATTATATTTATAAAAGACGGGTATATGGTAATATGGCGTCCTCTATTGGGCGTCTGATCGGGTGGGGGCACGGGTCGGGTACCCTTTATCATCCCTACCCGGAAAATATTCTGGGTGGAACTGGATGTAAGTGAGTCAGAAAATTTTCTATTTACCAGAAGACTGCTGATGACGACGGGATTCACGCCGGCAAGCATTTCTCGAGCGAACTCTTCGTCGGTCCTCCATGCAGTTTTGTCCACTGCAGTCATTTAAGCAGAATAACAAGTTATATCATGACAGACTTACAACTTCATGAAGAAACTGGATAATGACATCCAAAAATTACACATTTTATTGACCAAGCCAATTATCAACCATTTATCCAATTCCATTCATCTTGTCCAACTAAACTGTTGTATATTGAAAAATATTGAAGACTAAATTGTTTGTTTTTGACATATCCTTTTATAAATATTAAGAAGTAAACAGCTGAGTTATGGGTCAATCTTTAAATTTCTTGGTACTTATATATATTTTAAATAATTATTTTACCTTTGATCACATCGGGGGTCGGGAACTTGAGGAGCCGCTCGCCATCGTCCCGGGCGAGCTCCTTGAGCATCTCCCATGGGATTGAGGCCTTGAGCTTCTGGACTTTCGGACCATCGGGAAGCTTGATGCCGCCTTCGTAGAGGCTGAGCACATCCTTAAACGTGTCGAACTCATTGTCGAGAAATGACCATACCTCGGTGGTCAGCACCTGGCCTACCGATTTGAGAGCGTAGGCGAGGAAGTCGGAGTACTTTATGTAGCTGAACCGCTCGTCTCTTGGAACATAAATATTCAGACTCAGTAATGGATTTAGCCTGCTCTCTGAATGTGGATCTGTACAAGAAATTGAACGTATGTATAATCAGGAAGACAGAAAGTTTCAAAAGTTGACTATTAATTCTTTTGGTTGACATCTCCATGATAAAATTGTATAGTAATTCTTTTTTTTTGCACATGGGTATGGTAATTCATTACTGACCTGTTTTTGACGGTTTTCGTCCGGTTTTCCCTCTCCGAGGATATGGGTACTCCTCGGATCCTCCTAGGACCGGTCTCACATAATCCGGTCCCCTATCGGGGTTACCCAGGTCGTTGTAGTAGGCATAATCATAAACCCGGTCCCACTCCTTGAGCTTCTGGTTGGACCCGTTTCCTCGCAGGTTTATGAGTTCCTGCTGCCGATATGGACGTAGCGGCACGGGCGTTTGGTGTGGAAGGTACGTCTGATACACGAGATAAAAGAGTTGTTATAGATGTCTTCTACATTCAACAGAGCAAGCATTTCCTTATTTTTTCATCACAATTATCCAATATTATATCATTTATGGATCTGCTGCGTGAAAAAGTATAAAAATTATCCGTTGAACCTTCTTACCTTGTTTGAGAAGAACACGCGGTCGTACTTGTAGCGGCGGGTCGGGTAGACCCATGAGTTGCAGACGAACATGATGGGGCCGTCATGGCCTGGGACATAGTCGAGGGTGACCGATTTGAGGAAGATCTGACTGTGGTGGTGGTTCCGGACCAAGAGGGCACCGGGGATGCCCATCGACTCGTCCCAGTCGAATGTGATGCCGAAGTCGGTCTCCCCTGCCGTGAGGGAGGTGATCTTCGTGATCCACTTCTCCAGATGCGCTGGTTTCCCTAGCTTCCCTTTCGTATGGTTTGCTGCATAAGAGAAAACCTATTAACGGTTTTTTTAAAAAAAAATTAACCCTATTGAAGATCATTCATGTCCTGTCGGCTAATTGATGAAATTCATATAGCATAAAAATAGTGATAAATTGCCATATAAACTACTTTGTAGGGTAAATGGTATAGCTTTGGACCATTTTGATAGCAAAAAGATACCAAAAACCAAACTGTTGACCAGATGAGTTTTGATTTTTCTTTCATTAAAACATATTTTTTGGTGCTGTCACCCATAATTTATAAGCATAATCTACTCTATCAAATATAATTACCTCGTAATGTATACAAAAGCTTTAATTAATCACTACAGATTATGTTTTGCTTCAACAGAAAGGAAATGGGCATTTGCAGTAATTAGAATTAAAACAAAGCTGATATTCCATTTAGCTTATTGCTTAAACCAACGAAGGTTCTTAACCCACATTCTCTTTGAACCAGTCACATGCCACACAAACTATCCTTTCTCTTTGAAAAGTGGGTACACCCCCTCTCTCCTCTCTCATATTAGCTGAGCAATTATTTTGAGAGGAGGAAAGACAATCTTATCGAGACGTCCCTATCTTGTTCAGGAAGCTGTGAAGTTTCCTTCTCCTTCATTTGAATGGTCAATTGATATGTTGAGCATCAATATTCATATGTATCTATATAAATGGCATACATATCATTTTCTTACTTATGAAGCCATTGGTCTTTTCTCATCATGAGGAGGATAAGATCATTTTTACTTTTCATTTTTGTCAGTCTATGGAGTATAAAAATGTTTGCACGTTTTCGTACAAAGGAAAAGAAAAGTCCATAATCACACTGTCACATTATTTTTAGAATTATTTACATATTTTTTAAAAATTTAAAATGTTATTTTTTTATTAATTCTTATTATGTATTTTGAGTGTATATTTGCTAAAATCTCAGTGGAGTAATTTCTCTTCTTGTGGTGTACTGTGTGGGGGATTCATAGAGCGATGGGGGAGGAAGTACATTAAAGAGGTCGTACGGTCACCGGTGTAGAAGGGCAATACAGTAAAACTGACCTGGGTCAAGACGATCGGAGCTGATGAGCTGCATCCTCACTCCTCTTCCAAGGAGCTCGTGAATCCGATCGAAGATCGAGGCCTTGACATCTGTCATGTCCAAAACATTCTTCTTCATCAGCTTCACCGTTCCCTTGATCTTCTCTTTCCTCCGTCCGTCATCTCCGGCCTGCTCGATGGTCATCTTCTTGCTCAAACCACCACTCACGCAGCAGATTGCCCTCATGCCCGAGTCCTGAATCAAGGCGATGTCAGGAAAGTGATGGAAGAAACCAGGAAAGATCTTTTGTTGGAGGGAAGCTCGGAAGATGTAATATGGAGAGATGGACTTGGAAAGGGGGATGGAGCAGGACTTTGTGTTCTCCCCTCCGTGAAGCTTTGGGTCTTCTTATAAAGGTAGCAATCTCTCATTCTCTCCTCCCATGACTAACGTGGGGAAAAATATTTCCAGAATTTTTTTTTGCTTTTCTTTAAAAAAAAGGCATGCGCTCGAGTAAAGTGAATATCTATTATTGATCTTTACTAGCACATTGGATTCCATTAGTGATCAATGAAACTGAACTGGACCAAACTAAAATAGTTGAATTTTTTAATTATTTATAAAATAATTTCCCCTCTTAAATTGCTCTAGCTAATATTAATATTTGTGATTAGAAATATATTCTCTTGACAAAAAAATTGAAAAAAATGCAATACTTCAATACTAAAAAAATTCCCAAAGAATAGCCTTTCAAAATTTCAAAGAAGTAATACTTAACCTCTTAAATTTCATGCAAATCAACGCTTAACACTTTTGTAGTATTTGACAGTGTCGAAAATTGTTGCCATATTTAAGTTTTGGCTCAATTATGATATAAATATTAAATTTAATACTCTTAATCTACCTTACCTTTAAAAATAAAATTTTAAATTTTAGTCTGTAAAATCAACTTTTATCTTGTTTGACTTTCCCTATGAAATAGGAAGTTCATATATAGTCGCCTTAGAATTGAGCTTGCAACTACTTCAATGGTTGGGCAAATATAATATTCCTACTTTTTTTTGCACATAATATTCCTATTTCAAACCTCATTCGCTCCTATCCTAATCACACCAACTAACCCATTATCATGTAGCATATTTTATTAGGTTTCTTAATACAACACTAACATATTTGATATGATAATATATTTTTTTCTCCTTAACAACTTATCTTATAAGATTCATTCAAATCCACTAATAAAATTGGTCTAAGAGAGGTCAAAATAAGTTGTTTGAGGTGGTAAAATATATTATTTTTATGTAATATATATATATATATATGGAGAGAGCTCAATTATTAAATAAATATTTTCCATTCAAACCTAAAATATCTTTTTATTCTCAGCTACAAATATTCAAGTGGCATCATTTCACTATAGAATTCCTAAAATATATTTTGTGCAATGCAACTTGAATATTGGAACTTCAAGACACCAATGGACTAAACTCAGTATATTAATCGATTATTTGCTATTCATCTCACATCTACATTTTTTAATACCATATTGTTCAAATGGCGTGTCATTTTTAGAGTTTATTTTACATTTGCATAAAAATTTGATCTTATCCTAAATAGGGAACACACATAAATTATTATATCAAATTTAATAGGACAATATTTTTTATTGAAATTACATAGATGATATATTAAAATAATTATAAGAATATTTACCCACTTTAGAAGATATAAAAATATTTTTATGATAATAATATTAAATTATTGGATATGCCTTATTTGATAATTTGAAATGTAGATATTTAACTATGTGATGAATGCAAATGAGAGGAAATTGAATTTTGATGTACATGTTTAGAGAGGATGATTTAAGAATGATAAAATTAATGTAAAAAAAGGAAAAATTTAAGTAAATATTGATGAAATTGTTGTAAAAAAAGATAAAATTGATTTTAAGAAATACTAAATTATTGTAAAAATTAGAAAACATAATCAATGCAAAGTATCTTTAAAAATACTTTATTTATTATCTTCTAATAATAATAATAATATAGTATGACTATTTTTTCAGCCAAATATGCATACTATATGCTAATATTATATATATATATATATATTTATAAACCAAAGTTTAATACATATCAACATCTATTTTAATTTTAAGAGTGACATGTAACGCTCATCTATAAAGTATTATTTAATAGGCCAAGGAAACTTCAAACGATGTTGTTATCATGCTATGTATGGTTTAGTCCGTATAATATTTCTTAATTGTACTTTGTCGTGTAATAATTATTATTTATGGTTTAGTCCGTATAATATTTCGTAATTGTACTTTGCCGTGTAATAATTATTATTTTAATCACATGATGGTCATCTTTTTTGATTTGGCATACATTTGGCCACCTTTATTCCTTTCTCTGATTCCACCAGCTGTGGGAGCCATATCCTTTTCTCACCCCAAAGATAAAATAAAAGCTAGAATTCTAAATAAGTCATACATTTTTGTGGGATTATTTAAATTTAATTTAAACTTAAATATTTATTTTAATTTAATTATTAAAAATTATTAATAATTCATTTCAAATACAAATTTATAAAAAAAAATTAGCATTAAAAATATTTGTATATAATTTACATAATTAGTGAAAGTTTTATATCAATATTTATGGACAAATAGGTATATTTAGTACTTTTTTATATCCACCAAAACATATGAATATAATCGGAATAAGATTTTTATAATATTTTTAATTAATTATATTACAAAAAATATGTAAATATATTTTAATAGAATATGTTCTTGATACTATAAAATAAGTATTTTCAACACATAATTAGAGAAAACTCATTTTGTAATATTAAGAAAATATTATTAAAATTGAACTAAATTAAAATTTTATAATTTAATTAAGTATTTTAAAAATATTATTTTAATTCCATTTCATAATTAGAGACCTTCCTATATAATAATTGGAGGAAAGCAGGTGGTCATTGGCACCTAGCCACCATCCACGCGGATTTCTTTTTCCATTTACGTGACATTCATAATTTATACCTTTAAAAATGATTGTTTAATTTTAAAAATCAGTATTTATTTTTTTCGATATAATTATTAGTATTTAAAAGAAACGTGTTAAAATTTTTAACACTATTAATTTCTTTTGAACACTTTAAATAATATTTAATCCATTTTAAAAGATTTGAAAATTAAGCTTCCATCATAAAATTTAAAAAAATATCTCATTTTTTATTTATTAAATTTAATATAATCATTATTTTACTATTTTAGAATTAAACGACAACACTTTAGAACGGGTGAAGCAAATTTTCAAGCTTTTATTATATCTGATTTTTCCAAAATGGGCAAGATTTTTAGGTCAGTCACATTTGCTGCATATGAGCCGTCACATCGAGTATTATTAGCCTAACACTAAAAGGGAATCATTCAACTTAAAAACTCGTCAATATATCACCAACATTTCCACTCTCTCTGACGACTATATATATCAGTAATAAATTTTAAATTAAAAAAAATTATATTGATGGATATTTTGACCGAATAACTTATATTATTATATTTGTGAGACAAAATAAAAATATTAATTTTGTAAAATATTAAAAAATAAAAAATGAGATAAATAAATTCTAAAAATGCACACGTATTAAGATTTAAAAAATATTTGTCAATGCTACCTAACAATGGAAAAAGACCTGTGGTTGGACTTCCACGTTGCAAAAATCTCATACTTGCACGGTATAAATATAATATACTGACTAGTCTTTGGATGGAGGAGCGTTCATTACGGACTTTTCACACGTGAATTCGGGCTTGGTGGGCTTGACTCCATATTTCTTCTCAAAGTAGACGTTGATTCCATAATCACGGATTCGTTGTCGGGTACGGATCTCATAGGGATATGGATTGACCAATGTTATGTTTAAGTGAATTTGATGAGGATGATTAAGATGATGATAAGTTTGAAGGTGTTTGAATAAGCTAATTCAATTATAATGGAATTGGCTAAAATTCTAAATAAAGTATTTGTGTTAAAAAATACTAAACATTTTTAGCTACTCCTCAATTAATAAAAGAGGCAATAGCATGAAAGTACTACCTTAAAATTTAATGGTGTAGTCATTTTTTATATGATAAATTTCATTTATTCAATTAACAAATGTAATGTTGGACTATTATTTCAATTTGGTTGTATGTAAAAATTCTTATTAATAAAACATAACATAGAATTAGATATAACTGGAAAAATATTTTTTTATTCCTATCATTCTACGTAATAATGAGTAATTACACTTCTTGTAGATTATAAAACTAGGATGCATATTAGAAAAACTACTATGATCTTGAAGTCCATTTCTCGTGTTATCTTAGTTTATTAGGCTGATTATGCAACTTGGATTATTTTTAGTAGTGTTATACCTTCAACTTCTAGTGGATGTGTACATGAATCTCATGCCCCTATTAGACACATTTTTATTCTCATCTCTAGAAATAAAGTCTGTTTTTGCAATACGTGTGATACAGTCAAATGAATAATCACAATTGATTTTAATTGTAACTTGAGGTCGTTCTTCCGTAATAACATTAATTTTATTTGTTTGGTAGCTGTTAATGGTTGTAAGATCGTAAAAAAAAAAATTAGATACATCATTGTTTGTAAACTCAACTACCTTCCTAACATTGAGTTGTTAATCATCGTATAAAGTTTGAACACATTCTTTCTATATAAACTAACAAGTGTACGTAATTTTTTTTAGCATTTCCTTCTTAACCTATTTTTCATTATATAAAAAATAAAAAAAATATTCCAACCACACAGATAAATTATTTGTATGGTAATAATCTATACTTATTCCACATGTCCAATACCACATATACCTAGTCCAAGAACATTTAAATAGTATATGTTTTACCATTTTTAACTTAATACAAATACAACACTCAAGGCAACTAATACTTTTATGCAAAATCAAGTTTTAATCAACATCTAAAGCATTAGAGACAATTTTGTGTATAATGTTTTTTACATTTGGGATACAATACAGTTGCCAAATTATCGTTCAAACTTTTTTAGGAGTTTTTGTAGTGGTAAAAAAGCTAATACTTGTCTCGTGCTATTTTTGTTAGTAACTAATACTTATCTTGTACTATATTTGTTAGTGAAAGAAATGAAGAAATATAGATAATTAATATACAATAAATTATAAGTTACAAAGATTTAAATAACCACATTTAATCTAGTTATTATTATACCACAAGCCAAATGAGAGGTCTCAACATTAAGCTTGGAAGGAAGTATGGAAAAATGATGAGAAGATAGTCCCTTAGTGAATATATCTGCAATTTGAGCATTAGTGCCAATAAAACGAATGATAAGTTCTTTGGCAGCGATCCTTTCTCGAACAAAGTGATATTCTATCTCAATGTGCTTGGTACGTGCATGAAAAACAGGATTATTACTTAGATAAATTGCAGATAGATTATCACACTGTAAAGTAGGAGAATTTGAAGGTGAGAATCCAAGTTCACTAATAAGAGATTGAATCTAAATTAGTTCAGCTGTAGTATTTTCCAAACTTTTATATTCAGTTTTAGTGCTAGATCGTGCAACTGTGCGTTATTTTTTAGTACACCATGAAATCAAATTACTGCCAAGAAAAATTGAGAAACCACTGATAGAACGTCGACCATCAGGATTACCAGCCCAATCGACATCGTAGAAACAATGGAGTTGAGATTGATAATTCTTCCAAAAATAAAGACCATAACTTGATGTGCCTTTAAGATATCGTAGAATTCTCTTAACTGCCACCCAATGAGATGTAGTTGGTTGTTGCATAAATTGGCATACTTGATTAATTGCATAAGAAATATCAGGTTTTGTCACAGTGAGATATTGAAGAGAACCAATGACCTGTCGATAAAGGCGAGAATCATCTAGAGGAGTTCCATCATGAACAGATAGGCGAGAGCCCGTAGTAATAGGGGTCAATGAAGGTTTGCAATCAACCATAGTAGTTCGAGTAAGTAGATCAGAAATATACTTCTGTTGAGTTAGAATAAGCCCACTAGAATGTGAATATATTTCTATGCCAAGAAAGTGATGTAGCGTGCCTAGATCCTTCATAGAAAATTCTTGTTTGAGGGCACTGAGGATTAAGTTTAGAGGAGCATTACAAGATCCTGTGAGTATAATATCATCTACATAAACCAGAAGAAAAATGATAAAATTTAGGATTTTGTAGATAAATAGGGATGTATCAGCCAGTGATGCTTCAAAGCCAAGGATGAGTAAAAATGTACTCAAGCGAAGAAACCATGCTCTAGGTGCTTTCTTTAGACCAAATAAGGACCGACGAAGACGAAAAACGTGATGAGGACATGATGAATCAATATAGCCTGGTGGTTGAGCCATGTAAACCTCTTCAACCAAATGACCATGAAGGAAAGCGTTGTAAACGTCTAGTTGTCAAATATGCCAATTATGTCTGACAATAATAGAGAGTACAATATGAATAGTAACTATTTTAATGACTGGACTGAATGTAGCATAATAGTCAATACCTTCTTGTTGAGAAAAGCCTTAAGCTACGAGATGAGCTTTACATCTAGAAATAGATCCATTAGGATCTTGCTTTAATTTGTAGATCCATTTACACCCACAATATGCTTGTTGGTTGGAGCAGGAACAAGATCCCATGTGTGATTTTTTATAAAAGCATCATATTCAACATTCATTTAATGAACCCAACATGGATATTTTTGTGCTTGCTTGAGAGTCCGAGGTTACTGAATAGAAGTAGTAAGAAAAGCCCCATAAGTTATTTGAAAACAATGTGGAGGTAATGTACCATCTTGTGACCTGGTAATCATGCGGTGTATGGATGAAGTAGAAATATCCTCTAGAGAAGCTAAAGATTTAACATTAGAGTGTTCAATAACAGGAGAGTGAGTAGATGGAGATAGCTCATCAGATATTGTTATTGGAGAATTAGATGCATGTATTGAGAAAAAAGAATAAGAGTAGAGAGAATGAATAATAGAATTAACAGGAGTCGTTAGAGTTGTACCAACTGTTGACAAACACTTATTAAAAGGAAAGTTAGTCTTATTAAAGTGTACAGTTGGACTAATATAGATACGCCCTATTTGTGGATCAAGACATCGATAACCAATAAAATCAGTAGGATACCGAAGGAAGACACAAGCTTTGGAGTGAGGTTAAAATTTATGAGTTTGATATGATCGAAGATAGGGAAAGCACAAACATCCAAAGACTCGTAAATGAGTGTAGATTGATCAAGTTTTGTAAAGAATTTGGTAAGGAGATTAAGATTGAAGTGTACGAGTAGGTAATCTATTGATTAAATAGACTGCAGTTTCAAATGAAAAATCCCAAAACTTGATGGGAAGATGAGCATTATTTAGAAGTGTGAGTCCCATATCAATGATGTGTCTATGTTTTCTTTCTGCAGATCCATTTTGTTGGGGTGTGTGGGGGCATGAAAGACGATTAGTGATCCCATTATTTTGAAGTTCAGCTTGAAAGGCTACAGATAAACATTTTTTGGCACCATCTGATTGAAAAAATTAAATTTTGGTGTCAAATAGATTTTCAATACGTAGTCGGAATGTACAAAAGATTTGAAGAGCCTCCGAGCGATTTTTCATAAGGAAAAACCAAGAATATTTACTATAATCATTAGTGAAATTAATATAGTAAATATATTCAATAGAAGATCGGACTGGAGCAGGTCCCCAAATATCAATATATACTAGCTGAAAAGGACGAGTGCTTTTATGATTAGTAAGAGGAAAAGACTTTTGAGTAATTTTACTCAAGGAACATACATCACAAAATATAATACCAATAGAATTACTTTCTATTGAATTTGTGGATAAAAGTTGAGATACAATATGAAATGCAGGATGTCCAAGTCTATTATGCCAAATGTTACGAGATATCTGAACACTTAGAATGCGAGTACTAACTGATGATAAGTGTGTTGCACGCAGACAGTACAAGCCTCCTCGAAACAATTCCTGATGTGTGAGACGATCCTTTACGATAAAAAAAAATGAGGGTGAAACCCAAAATAACAATGATTATCTTGAGTAAATTGAGAAACAGATAATAAGTCTATGGAGATAGTGGGAACATATAATACTTTAGTTAAATGAAATTATCTCAATGAGTTTGAAAAAAAAGTTGAACTGACAGAGAGAATTTTTAAAACTGATCCGTCTCCAATAAACAATCGTTCAGGATGAGTTACATTTTCATGTATAGATAAATGTGTCATGTCATTGGTCACATGGTTGGTGGCACCAGAATCTATATACCAGTTAAGAGTATGAGCTCCTGGATCATTGTTGTGGGCTACGTTGACTTTAGGGGTTCTATAATTTGTTGGAAATTGAGGACAATCATGAGCAATGTGGTCTGATTTTTGACATATTTGACAAACAGAAGGATAATCCCATTGTTGATAATTGCGTGCACCCGACTTATATGCACCAAAAACTGACCCATGATATAATCTATACGTATTAGATTGCTGTCGATTGTTACTTTGTGGTTGCCATGATGCCCGATTTTCGACAGTGTTATAAGAGCCCGCATGTTGAGTGACATGTCGCATTTTAGATTCCGATGATGGACTATTCATGCGAGAGCCTAACACATACTCTCGTTCTTGATTTCTAGATGTGGTTCTAGGGTTCGAAAATCGCCCTTGAATCGAAGGTGAGAAACGGGGTCGATGCTCTGAAAATTGCTTTGGGAAAAAAGAGTTGGTAGATCTACGATGATAGTGGCGAGTGACATCGGCGAATGACGATGTTGTGGACAAGTGAGGACTCATGAGTGGTGATCGTAAGATTACTCTATTGATTTTGTAATTGAGCTTGATTTCTTCAGAAATGAGCATGGATTTGAGTTCATTTAGACTTGTTTGCTTGAGTGTAGGAGTTAGGGCCATGCAAAGAGACTGATATTGTTCTCCTAACCCAGCGAGAATTCTGTCTTTGATTTCAGATTCAGGTTTAGGAAGGCCAATCTGGGCATAACTGGTGGCGAGACTGGCGATGGACATCAGGTAAACTCCCATTATTCAATCTTCTTTAACCATGTCACGCCATTGAGAGTCAAGGAGATCTTGATGAGCTTGAACTTGTTGAGCAAATAGAACTTCTAATTTATCCCACATATCTGCAGAATTGTGAATTTCAATTACTTGTAGATTAACTTGAGTGTCTAATGATCTTAAGATAGTGGTGAGATATAGTCTATTACAAATCTTCCAAGTCTTGTAGGATGGGTTGGGAATAAGAGTAGATTCATCATTTTTTCGAGGAGACAAGAACTCTGGCGGTGCCGGGATGGTTTGATCGGCATACCCCATCAATTCATAAATTTCCAAGAGTGGTATCATATTATTGCGCCATAGAAAATAGTTTGTTCCATCCAGCTTAACCGGAAGTACTGGAATATTACTTGGAAGTTGAACTGCTACAGTTGAAGAACTCATGTTGATTTTGTAGGTTCCGAAAGAAAATATGAAAGTGAGCAAGTGAGGTTGATGGTGAAATAATGATGGAGATATAATAAGAACAGAAGAAATTTAGATAATCTTTTGATGTAAATAAAAATTGAAAGAAAATAAATCTGACTAGCGTGGCTAGGATGTAAGATTGAATTGTACCATGAAAGAAATAAAGAAATATAGAATAGAAAGAACGCGATAATAGAGAGATATAAGATTGTAAATTGTATTATATTATTAAATTTACAATATCTTCTTTATATAGGAAGAAAATGATATATAAAAGTAAACAAATTAATGTAAAACTATTAATATACAATAAATTATAAGTTAGAAAGATTTAAATAACCACATTTAATCTAGTTATTAGTTAGTAACTAATACTTATCTTGTACTATCTTTTTAATAACTAACACATATATTGACTTTACAATTAAGTTACTTTTTTTTTGAACTACCAAATTAGTCTATATTAGTAGTTGGGTTAGCAGGATATGTATCACATCAACTTCGTGACATTAGATATATCCTTGAAACTTTTGTAAGTTCCTATATATGCCTATTAATCTAGTAAATATAGGGTGCCAGTGGACTCTGAACCCGATCATCGAGTTCAATATCTCGGACTTGTACACGTTGATGACCAGATCCGTACGGTAACCAACTTTGTCGGGTCCGATCGGGCCGAGCACCCAGAGCCCACTTGAACCACAATTTGAGTTAGATCGAGCAACCAAGGCTTAATCGAACCCCAATTTGAATCAAATTGGGAACCCATAGCACAATTCAAACCACGATTCGAGTTATATCGAGCATTTAGATACCAAGCAAACACTGGTTGATCGAGTAACAAAAATACCCTAGCAGTTCATGCAACATAGTGCGAACGACTAGGGTTTGCCTTTTGCTTTGGTTGTAACCAAAATGACAGTGCGGGTAACTATATTTTTTAGCCTCGTATGCAACCAAAATGATCTTGTTTTGATCGTGCAAAGACAAAAAACATATAGATAGTTTTGATCGGGTCTCGCTGAGATCGGAACACCATCCAAACCCAAATTTGGATATGTCTACGTGACACAGACCTGACCATCATATCTAGGAAAGTGGACCCAAACTTGGCTCCGCTTAAGGATAGAGTATAAAACCATGGACAAGGACCATACTATATCTGAGACCCAACTAGGTCGAATTGGGTTCGAGTTTGGCCAGTTTCGCCTGCCATCCCTGAATTGGGAGGTGGAATGCATAGCATATTGTCCTCAATGGAAGGGATCCATCGGCACCCCACACATTCACTCTTCTTTATCTCTCATATGCCATATGAACCTACTTTAATTCATCCTTTACCAACATGGATGCTTCTACATAATTAGCATAGTCTGGTACCTATCCAAGAAAAAAGTTAATATTTGCAAAATATCTCCCTCTAACTTCTTTGGACTAGAGAGCATTCCGGTTTTGCAACCATCTTCGAATTGTATTCATAAGGCGGGCTAAATAATATGAATGAAGGTTCTCGAGTCCATGTCCCTCTTTCTTTAATGTTGGTTACCTTTGCTTTGCTCGTTAATATAATGAACACCCTTTCTACCATATTCGTTTATCCACAAATAGTTGACCATATTATAGTTAATTTTATTACACTAACCTTGGGACAATAAAAAATATCTCATTGAATAATTTAGTATGGTGATAATAACATATTTTATTAACACTTCCCATCCACACTATGAAAGATAGTTAGTAATCCATTCTTCCATCTTGATATACGATCTTTCAGGAATTGGAGAGTTATGGTCTTATTCCATTCACATAAGATATTGACTCCCAAATGTCTATCCGATTCCAGTATTGTCTCCATATACAAAATATATAAAATATTATGTTTAATTAAATTTCTGATATTGAAATTAAAGTATATACTAAAGATTTAGTTATATTAAAATTTTGTCACATCTTAGTATATATTAAAAAATATACAATAAGGTAGGAACGTTAGTCATAGTTGCTTCGATAAAAAATAGAGTATTACCAGAAAAAAAATAATTGAGACATTATAGGGTATGCTTTAGAAATCTTTAAGCCTAAAAGTTCTTTCATATAACATGCTTCAGATATACTTAATGACAAAGTGACAAAGATTGTGAAATGAAGATAAATAAATAGTGGGAAAGCGGGTCTACCCATCTTATTTCTCTTCCTGGTCCATTAAGTATAAGCCTGTATGAAAAATAAGTAATACAAGTCATAATCGTCCTATGAATTGACAATGGAATCCCATTTTCTCTAGTATGGTTCTAAGAAAATTTCACTCGTGACTACCGTATGCCTTTATCATATTTATTTTTACATAACTCCATTCTTTCTTTACTCTAATATTAGTTTATAAGAAATGAAAATATTCATATACTATTGTCAAACCTTGACTCAAAATCTCGGAATCATACCCGCATAACAATCCATCAAATCTTCTATGCACTTCAATTGTTTGTGTGTGGTTGAGGAGAGTAGTATATTGATTACACATGAGTTATATTTAAAATCACTCTAAATATATATACATCATAAATTTATCATCTATATGAACACAATTTGTATTTACCATAGGAAGTCTCTGATAATTTTTCATAGATTGTATTTGTAAGATCAAGAGATCCCAACTCAATAACCGTGCCAAGTTGAGTCGGAAAAGGGATCAAATCTGGAGATAGAACTTAAACCAGGAAGTGAAATCAATCCAAAATGGTGAAAGGGATCGATGGAGAGACTAGAAGGGGTGAAAAATGCCACGAGAAACACTTATAAGTGTCTTGGAACACGAGGTAAAGGATTGGGAGAAAACCAGGAGAGAATTGGTTTGAACCGGGTTCGGGCTAGGTAGAGTCACAAACCCCTCCCCCCTCCCTGAATTTTTAAGGGTATAAAACAAATCCAAATTGAGTGGTTCTTGAGTCTATTTAATAGGAAATTAAATGTAGAATTTTAGGTAATTTTATTTTCTCAAGAACCGACTTAAAAAGGGGCAAATCAGACCAAAACCACTGAACTAGCTAAGAAATTCGTTGAAAACCGGTTTACTATAGTGTAGATGGGTTAGTGTGTGACACTAGGCGCATGCACACACGACCATGCACACACGTGTCATCTTCCTCGCCCGACAATTTACCCGAATTTTCCTGTTTTTACTCGGTAAGTCACTTAGACAACCTAAATCCACCGTTTGAGGAAATTAATTCATTCCCAGAGCCACAAGATATGGAATGAAGAAGGAAGACTATGGATAGTTAGCCATATAAGTCTAGAACATGTCAATATAAAGCTTGAGTGTTCCATCATCAAAATTTGCTCTAAAAGTGAGATTGTTCCCAACTCTAATGACGTAACTACTAGATAGCTTAGCTCTGTGTCCGACCTGTAAACTCCGTACTTTTGAGTTAAGGAAAATTGGGAAAAGAACCGATCAAACCGAGTGAGAAAACCAAGACGGTTTACAAATCCGATCATTTGGGAACAAGCAATTTGGAAATTTACAACTTCCGAGTGATCCAAAGGGTTTATTAAACCTTGGAAAAGAAACTTAACACGAATTAGAACAGAAAAACTAAATTGGTTAAGGTGAACGAGAGTCCATGAGAACTCTAAAGTTAAGCTTGCTTGCCCGAGAGTAGTGTGAGGATGGGTGACCTCTTGGGAAGTATGATTTTTGTAACCCGAAATTTCGGTAAAAAATTTTTATGCGAACGTACGACTTATCATAAATAGCCATAAATTAATATATATTTAATTATTATAATTAATACCAATAATTTAATACCCAAATTAAATTATTAGAATTAATACAAATAATTTAATACTAAAATTAAACTATTAGAATTAATACCAATAATTTATGGCAATATTAATACTAGTAATAAATCTCTCCCATTTAATACACGGTTTTACATCCCCATTCATTCTCCTCACACCTAAACACTTCTCTCTCTCTCTGATACTCCATTTCCCGGTGAAGCTCAAACTAGAGCTTCGACTTGAACAAAGGTCGGGATCTTTAGAACCGGAGAGAAGACAATTATCTGATAGCAAACTCCAATCAATCCGAGAATCGTTGGAGAAGCGCCGGCATGATAAAATAGTGAAGCAGCTCCGGCGGACCGAAGCTGCCCTATTTCGTCCAAGCTAAAATCAGCCATTTCAAGCCCTACTCAGGCCAAACCAAGCCCTCCCAACATTCCTCAATCTTTCCACAGCCGAATTAGGATCGAAAGGTAAGCCAATTCAGCTCCCCTTTATAATTGTTGATCGGTGCTAGAGAGAGAGTTGACCGAATTTCAATGACAAAATTCTAATCCAATTCCGCATCAATTGATGCGATTCTTGATTCTAGGATGAACTTGGACGAGAGCTATTTGCCCAGATCGAAAGCTCAAACCGTTGTGCCTTCACCGATGAGTAATCGATGCTTTCTCTCTCTATAGTTCATTTTCCGACGAAGCTCCGTTTGAGCTCGTCCCGACATTAAAACTTGCGATTCACATTTCTGAAGAATCGTATGAACATGTAGAAACTCAATTTCAACAATTGGAAACATTTGATGGGTCAATTTGATGAAATCAAATTCGACTGTGTTAAGAAGTTGGAATCGGGGAAAAATTGGGGATTTTCGAAATTCAAACGACCAAAATGAAATTTTATGAAATTTAGGGTCAATTGGGCATGAAAATAATGTTGGAGGACCAATTGAGGAATTTTGAAAATTTTGGGGCAAAATTTACCATTTTTGTAAAGGAAGGGCAAAATGGTAATTTTGGAAAAGTTGGGGGACCAAATTGGAAATTTGGGAAATTAAACCCCTTTTTGTGAAATGGAATAAATTGAGGTCCTATGATAAATTTTAGAAGTTTCGGGACTCAATTTGAGGAAAAACCGGCATTTGGGACTTAAAGTTAAAAAGAAATAACTTTAGAGACCTGATTTCTAATAAATGAAAGTTTGACCTTTTCATTTATTTGGAATGAATGAAGGCGATTAGGCTGAAGGATAATGAACCAAGATGTTCATATCGTGTAGGAACACGATGTACGGGGAACGCCAACATGGACAAGCTTGCGTGAATACCAAGAACCGGTCTAGTGGAATTCACGGCATTAACGGGTGAGTGGGTTTACTAACATCATATCCAGTTGGGATGATGAGCTCAACTTAAAATTTTAAAACCACTTACTGGTTATTAGTGGAAATTTTATATCATACCCAGTTGGAAATGATAAGTACCTCGGTATGAAAACCCACTATTTAGTGGTATTTTAAACATCACTACTTAGAGCAAGTGATGTGAAAATCATGCGGAAAAATTACTTAACGGTTGTAAGTAGATCATACCCGGTTGGTATGATGAGACTTCCTCGAAGGAAGTTGAAAATCCGTTCATCGGTTATGAAAGGAGGTGTCCTTATACCGGGCGGTATAATGGATAGAGAAAACATATGTTTTGTCGGAAGTGCTCTCCCCTAACTGTGTGCCAATGCTTAAACAATTTGGGAGACCTTCTCGATGGGAGCTCGAATAGCTCTAATAGGCCGGGGGCCTCAGTTTTGGAACTTGGGGGCTAAATGCCCGATTTTGAAAATCTCGTACAGTGGACCCAAGGCTAGTTGGCATGAGCAGGAGCTCGTAAATGAACATGATATATGTGCCATAAAACTTAATAAATGAATTGTTTGGCCATGGTACCAAGATAGGACCGACATGCTCAGTCAACTAGCGGCAGTGCGACATGACAGGTCAATGGACTAGTCAAGACAAACAGCTGCGGGTTGAGTTGAGAGTCGGAGCCGTTGGACTGGTGGCACCACAAATTACATGGCAATATAAGAAAATATTGTTTGTGCATGCACTGTGAGTATGGGATTATCAAGACGCTCATGAGGGGTAGTGATGCATCCTAAGGGCACTGGACAACCTGATGGCTATAAGGGCAGTTTGTCGTTCCAGGTGTCTGTGCGAAATCTGGAGTAGCACCAAGTGCATGAGACTGGAGTGGGGACGGGATGAGGTCTCTGTCCTCATACGGACACGAAGAAGTGATTTCGGGATTGTGGGTCGGATGTCGTGTACATCCACTCATTTCCAGGGTAGAAGTGGTTGTACTTCTATCTGTGTGGCAGGAAAAGTCACTCCGAAGCCACTAGCGGGTTCAGTAGTGATACTAACTTGCGAATATGTGTAACCTTCATAATGAAGAATGTGTGTTGGGTGATGACATACTAGTAACTAAGAAATAATGGAAAAAATCCAAATTTTTAAATGAAGGGATTTTTGAAAAGAAAGGAGTCTGGATAAATATTTTTCTTAAAAGTTAAAAGTAGACCTTTAAAAACCCCTTCACTGAGTAGTAATACTCACCCCGTCCCTTATATCCCTTTCAAGAAATTCTGGAAAGCCTACCCTGAAAGACAATCAACTAAGATGCCTGTAAGACAGGTATGTAAATTTTTAAATTTCATGCAGTTTTGATTATGCTTTCCAGGAAATGGTGCATGTTTAAAGGACACCTTACTCTTTATGAATTATAATAAGGGGAAACCCTTTAATAAACTAGGAGAGTGGTGGGTTGTTCACGGGGATCCGACCAAACTGGGTCGGGGCGTGACACGACCACTTCCAACGACCGGCTTGGTACTGACACGACCCTAATGTCAAAAAAATTTAAGGGACAATTGAACAACACTAAAGGTAGTTAGGGAACAATACTGGGTAATAAGAAGGAACAAAGCCACACGACTCCTAAACGGTTGGAAAGGCATGAACCGTTATCAAGAACAAATATTCTAGAACTATAATGGATAAAGACATTTCTAGAACATGTCATGCTGTAAAGGACATGTAGTTACAACAATTCTAGGAAAAAGTGACTCAACAAAGACAAAGTCCGTTAGTCAAACCTAAGAGCTAGAACCGGAGTTGTAGTAAACCAAAGATGGAGGAAGGATCAAAATAAGATAAGGAGGAAATCATATCAAAACCCATGGGGTTAAAGACGAAAAGTCCAAAAGGATGCTAAGCTAAGAACATCAATGACCAAGGGAATGATGGGAAACAGGGACGATCAAACATTTATGGAACACCCAACCGAGTGATTTGGATAAGAGCCCCCAAGAAGAAACGTATTACCCTAAAAAGAGTAAGAACTGGACCTAAGGATGTAACTTGGGATTAGTGGGTAGGACATAACTGATCGTGATACACTCCATGGAGTGAGTGTAAAATAGAAAGGAAGAAAGATTCCTTAAGTGCGTGGCTAAAGGACTAAGTGAAGGAACAACCAAAGTAATAACATGCCGAGCAAAACCCCAATAGGACATCAAGGGAAATTACTCATGATGCAAAAGATTGTTGACTTAGTTTTGGGGATAAAACCCCTAAAATGAGGGGAGAGTTGTAAACTCTGTCCATTAAAGATAAGAAAATCGGAAAAGAACTGGTTAATTCAAAAGAGAAAACCGAGCCAATTAATGAACACAAACTAGTAAAAAAAGGGTAAAATGAGAAACTGAAAAATCTCAAGTGACTCAAAGAGTCATAAAAATCATAGAAAAGAACCATGGAACAAATTGGAAGAGAAAACCGGACTGGTTCAGGGTGAACCGGACTTGAACCAAATTGACCAGATAGAATCGGTTAGAACCATACTTGAACCGATTTCTAAATTCATTTTTCTTGGTGGCTTAAAATGTTAAAATTGGGAAATTGAAGCTACCATTAGATAAAAAATAAATTTAGATTGATTTAGAAATTTTTAGATTTGAGAAAATCGGTCGAATCGGCCGATTTTTGCCATTGAAGCCGGTTGAACCGGTTCGGTCTAATTCAAAATAGTGTCGTCTTCTTCCTCAGAATGACAACACTGTTCATTAGTTCAGAAACTTTCCTTCTCCAACGAAGGAATATTCACTCCGATTAGGGCATTTTTGGGCAAGGATGAGCTACTCTTCATTCACTTCAAAATCGCCATTCTCTCTCAACTGCTCCATTTTCTAGTGAAGCTCGAACCAGAGCTCGGACTTGGACATTTTTCTTAGCCTCAAAAGGCAAGGTCTGGTCCTACAGACTCCGTTGGAAGTCAGCTACCTGATAGCAACCTCCTTTCAACACGAGGATCGCCGGAGAAGCACCGATAGAATCAAACAGTGAAGCAGCTCCGACGGACTGAAGCTGCCTTGTTTTGGCCGAGCTAAATTCAGCCAAATTCATACCTCCTCCAACCAAACCAAGCCTCCCCAACACCTACACGACCTTAAGAGAGCTGAAAGGTAAACCAATTCGGCCCTTCTTTGTCGTTGTCGATCGTTGTTAGAGAGAGTGAGTGCCGAATTTCACTGATAAAATTCACCCTTATTTGGACTTCAATTGTATCAATTCTTAATCCTATAAGGAAACTCAGGGCGAAGCTACCTTCCTATATCAAGAGCTTGGACTGTCGTACCTACGACGGTAATCTTTTAAAGCTTTCTCTCTATATGAACAGTTTTTCGGCGAAGCTCCATTTGAGATCATTTCGAACTCAAATCATGCAATTCAAAGTTCAATTGAATCATATGAAAGTGTAGAAACTAATCCATACCATCAATTGGAGCAATTATGAATGGCTAGTTTGAATAAATCAAATTTGGTTAGTATAAATGGGAGGAATTGGGGGAAAATTTTGGGAAAAATTGGGGATTTCAAAAAATTGAGTGACCTCCATTCAATTTCTCAAAATTGAGGATCAATTGACAACGAAAAAGATTTAGAGGACCAATTGGTCAATTTTTGAAATATTTGGGGCTAAATTACTATTTTTGGAAAGTAGGGGCATAATCGTAATTTTTGAAAAATTGGGGACCTAATTGAAAATTTGGAAAAATTGAGCCCTTTACACAATTTTAAGTAAATTGAGGATCGAAATGGAATATTGGAAACATTGTGACTCAATTTTGAGAAAAATTAACATTAGAAACTTAAAGTTAAGAAAAATAAACTTTAGAAAAATAAGTGAAATAAATCAAGATTTGGGCCTATTCGCCCATACGTGAGATAAAGAATACTGTAATGCCGAACCCTTCTTGATAATTATACACAAAATGTGTAGGGATACTTGGGATTAGAACATAAGTAAAAGAGATAGCGTGGACTTGGAAAATCGACTGTTAACGAACACGTAACAGTAATTGGGTGAGTAAGCTAATTTACCATTTATAACCAGTTGAGATTATGAACATATTTTTTAAATTGGAAGCCAATCTTAGTTAGATTATTTCATATTATACCCGTATAAAAATTTTATAACTTTTTTTAATAAAAATACGGATTCAAAGTTAGCCTTTATTAGCTATCCCTCAATTTTATAAAAATTTTGTTTTTAGTTGTGATATCCAACGAGTGAGATTTTCTTATGCAGTAAAGTTGATGCACAGCACATTGATAAAAAAAAACTTCATGCACATACAAGTATATACGCATGTATATGTACCTCCTGGCAATGCGTTCCATGGAAGATTCAACTTCCGACATGGCTAATGATATATAAGCAAATTAGAGTTTTGTGAGGAGAGCGAGCGATGCTTTGGTAGCTGCGTGATTCCCTTTAGCCATTGGAGGGTCTTATTTATAGGGCTAGCTGCAAGATGGAGATGGAGATGGAGATGGGGGACATATTTTCTTATTAGAAAACTCAACCAAAAATCATTATGCAAGCAAGCAAGCTCTTGGGATTATTTTGGATAAACACGTAACATGTACTCAATAGTGCATTGATTGGATTTGTTTAACTTTGGCAGCCGCTTTGTTTGTCCAATAAAATGCAATTAATGTGGTGAAAAGTTGAATATTGAAAACGTGATTAAAATGAATAAATAACATATTTATTTATTTATTTCTTTTGAAATTAAAATAAAACTATAATGACATATATTACATTATTATTTACTAATAATGTTGTGTGGATATTCCACATATGATTTTGTTAGCCACATAAATATTTTTTTAATGTAAATTATACGAAAATACTAACTGAAATTACTACTTGCTAAATTAACATTCCAAGGTGGTATCGGTGAGGTAACGCTGTAGCCTCGTCCACTAGCAAGTTCACCCTCCCCCTCACATACATGGAGTCAGCTAAGTAGTCTTCAGCCTTGAATACAACCTCTTCAGGTTTGCCATATGGCAGACCATTTCCTCGGTCTTCTCAACGCTTATTGTCGGCACGGGCTTCGGACTTTGTCCAAATGAACTGAAATGATAAGGCAGGTAGGTTTAAACAAGAGGGAGTAGACAAAGATGCAATAATAGTGGTTAGTAAATAAATATGTAGTAATAGTGGTTAACGTAAAATTTTCATGAATAACTATGATTAATAGTTAGGATTGATAAATTATAACTTTTTTATTATTTTTTTTTGAGAAGAATAGTAGGTTCAAGTTGTGGAGTGCTCTCATCTACGTAGCCAAATAATTAGTAAGCTTTTAGTAGGTTTAATATTATTGTCCTAAGCCTTCTTTCTTTTCTTGTTCTTTTTTGCCAGATTATTGTACCTACGTGGATGGATAGTTTTCCCATATAACTGACGTCATTTCTTTTCGTGTACTACAAAGCCCTACTCAATATTAGGTACAAATGGGTGTGAATATGAAGATTTCCACTTGTAAGGTATTTTACAATTTGATTGATAAGGTAAATAGAAAATTAGATAGAATTATTGTAGCTGTATTACTCATTTTACAGATAAAAATAATTTAGTAATGTCTGAATATATAAAACTATAGTGAGTAGAAGACTTAGTATAACGACTTCAAGTCAAGAAATTGCAAGTAGTGAAGCAGATTATACCCAAAATGAGTCGTTGAACTTATATCCATTGTGATAAAATAAAAGAAGTGTAAGAAAAAAATATTGTACAAATATAAGAAGAATGCAAATATATAATTTTGGAATTTTGTACTGTTCATTCATTGTTACATACATTTATATATACAAATGGTGTACTTTGCGGTGGTTAGGTGATATTATTGAGAGAGTTACACCAAATTTGTTTGAATTTGGTTGATATGGAGATAACTTGTATATGTGAGCTGGTGACCTAGCTTTTAAATTACGTAGTGAGAGTTTGCTTAATCGAGTCACTTGAGCCTCAACTGTGCCACGACATCCATTTCAAGAGTCTTGGGAGGACTAGTTCAGACTTGAGAACTTGAAAGGCACCAGCTTAAGCTCACAGTCAACTACGGGCAATTTAATGTCTGGATTAACTGGAACTTCAATCAGGGACAAAACAAGAAAATGAAGTATTTTACAGGTAAGCATCAAAGAGCAACATAGCTAATTCCAATTCTATACCAAGGGCTCTATCATAAGGCAAGTAAAACCCACAAACAAAAACAAAAGCAAGAGAGATTAAGAGGAAGATTGAGTTTGAAACCAAGGTGGGCATTCTGCTAAGGAGGTTCGTTTGGCGGTCAATGGCCGGTTCAAAACTGGTAATATCTATCTCAAGATTGGCAATCACCATCCATTTAAAAAAAATCGCAGATTAGAAATAGAGTCCAGCATATCAACGTGACGCATTGACGACCGGAGAGAGAGGATAGTAAAATGTGAAGTTGGTTAAAAGCGAGGGAGCTGATTGCCTTCACCTCCACAAACCTGAGTGAGAAAGCACCAGCAGTCAGCTATTTACACACGCTTGGCTGCATCGCTAATTGTAAACACAGCTACCAAATTCTAGAGTTACACAATATCTATAGAACTTCAAAATATATAGTTTACTTATATTGTACTCCTTTCATCTATTATATATAATGAAGTATATAGTTTACTTATATTGTACTCCTTTCATCTATTATATATAATGTACATGGTTTAGCCACATAGACGAATTTAGTGGCCATACTTGCCCCCACCAAATTATATAATGGTTTGATTGTAATGACTTGTATTGATAGGGTGGGCTAAGAATCCGATGCCCACTCTTTCTTTGATGTTGGTTACCTTTGCTGCTCGTTTAATATAGTGACCATCCTTTCTACCATATTCGTTTATCCACAAATAGTTCACCATATGATGGTTAATTTTATTACACTAACTTGGGGCAATAAAAAATATCTCATTGGATAATTTAGTATGGTGATAATAACATATTTTATTAACACTTCCCATCGACTCTGTAAAAGATAGTTAGTATTCCATTCTTTTATCTTGCTTAGTATACGATCTTTCAGGAATTGGAGAGTTATGGTCTTATTCCATTCACATAAGATATTGAGTCCCAAATGTCTATCCGATTCTAGTATTTTCTCCCAATACAAGATATGTAAAATATTATATTTAATTACTTTCTAATATTAAAACTAAAGTATACACGGAAGATTTAGTTATATTAAATTTTTGTCGCATCTTAGTATATATTAAAAAATATGCAATAAGCTAAGAACGTTAGTCATAGTCACTTGGATAAAAAATAGAGTATAATCAGCAAAAAAAAAAAAATTGAAACATTATAGGGTATGCTTTAGACATCTTTAAGCCTACAAGTTATTTCATATAACATGAAGATAAATAAATAGTGAGAAAGCGGGCCTACCCATCTTATTTATCTTCCAGGTCCATTAAGTATAAGCCTGTATGAAAAACAAGTAATACAAGTCATAATCCAACTTATAAATTGACAATGGAATCTCATTTTCTCTAGAATGATTCTAAGAAAATTTCACTTCACACGACCGAATGCCTTTATCATATTTATTTTTACATAATTCCATTTTTTATTTACTCTAATCTTAGTTTATAATAAATGAAAACATTCATATACTACTGCCATACATTGACCCAAAATCTCGCGATCATACCCATGTAACAATCCACCAAATTCTCCATGCACTAGAATTGTTTGTGGTAGACGATAGTAGAATATCAATGACACATGAGTTATATTTAAAATCATTCTAAATATATATACATCATAAACTTATCATCTATATGAACACAATTTGTATTTACCTTAGATAAATCTATGATGATTTTTTATAGATTGTATTTGTAAGACCGGGAGATTCCAACTCAATGACTAAGTCAAGTTGAGCCAGAAAAGGGGATCAAATATGGAGACAGAACTTAAACTAGAAAGTGAGATCAATTTGAAATGGTGAAAGGGATGGATGGAGAGTAGGGGTGAAAAAGGCCAAGAGAAACCCTTATGTATGTCTTGGGACACTAGATGAAGAATTGGGAGAAAACAAGAAGAGAATCGGTTTAACCTGGATTCGGGCTAGGAGAAGTCACAAATCCCTGTAAATTTTTAAGGGTACAAAACAAATCTAAATTGAGTGGCTCTTGAGTCCATTCAATAGGAAATTGAATTTAGAATTTTAGTTATTTTTATTTTCTCAAGAACTGACTGAAAAGGGGGTGAATTAGACCAAAACCACTGAAGTGGCTAAGAAATTTGTTGAAAATCGGTTCGCTACAGTGTAGATGGGTCAGCGTGTGACAATGGGCGCACACACGTGCGACCACGCATACACATATCTTCTTCCTCACTCGACAGTTTAACCGAATTTCCCTATTTTTACCCAGTGAGTCACCTAGACAACTTGAATCCACTGTTTGGGAAAATTAATTCATTCCTAGAGCCACAAGATATGGAATGAAGAAAGAAGACTATGGATAGTTAGGCACGTAAGTCTAGAACACGTTAATATAAAGCTTGAGTTTTCCATCACTAGAATTTGCTCTGAAAGTGAGATTGTTCCCAACTCTAATGACGTCACTACTAGAGAGCTTATCTCCGTGTCTGACCACCTCCGACGACCGGCTTAGTACCCCTCAACTTTCCAGTGCCACCTCTCTTGACCCTCAACTCTGCCTCTATAGTTACCCGATCTTCGATGACCAAAAATTGGGTAGCTAGTTTAGAGGCCAATTCCGATGGCTCCAACAACCCTTGTGAGTTGAAAAAATTCGGTGAGTTCTTTGTACCACTAGCTTTCCATAGCCTCTGGCCTTATCCAATTCGAGTAAGACTTGAGTGAAAATTAAATAGTTGAAGTCTTAGATTATGAGCTAAGTGAACGAGTTAAATAAAATTCTAATTGAAGGATCTACAGACCACTAATGGAGGTGATTCAAGTGGCCAAACTCCTAGAGTAGTCATCTTTACAACCACACCGTTGTGGTTGACGTGCCACCTCTACTGAGTTCTTGACCTCGACCTAACTTTTACTCATCTACATGCATGCTTCTAATCAAGTGTGATCTACTCTTGCCAAACTAAGTTTACAATGGCTAATAGGGAGGCTAGGGGACCTCTCCACTTAGTTTGGTAATTTTTGGAATTAATTTATTATGGGTCAAAGGTGGGGGACCAAAATGCAAAGATTTGAAAGTTAGGGTACCCAAATGTGATTGAGCTTTCTGCAGGGTCTTCCTAACATGAAAAATAAAGTTTTGGGGCTAATTAGAAAGTTTGGTGAAGGTTCGGGACCGGGTTTGACTATTGTGAAATGTCACGCCTCGACCCGGTTTGGTCTGATCCCTATGAACATCCTGCCACTCTCCCTGTTTACTAAGGGTTGTCCCTTATTTATAAATCATGAAGAGTAAGGCGTCCTTTAAACCTGCACCTTTCCTGAAATAACATAAATAAAAAATGTATACAATTTTAAACTGATCACACCTGTCCTTATAGGCGAATTAGCGGTTGGTCTTGGGGTAGGCTTTCCGAGGTTACCTGAAAGGGGTATAAGGGAGTAGGTGAGTACAACAACTCAGTGAATAATTTTAAAAAAAAATTATCTTTTAGGAAAAATGTTTGATTCGAAGTGTGCCATACTCCTTATTCTCTTTTAAAGACCTTTCATTTCAAATTTCTATTTTTATCACCATTTCTCATTAGCCATAGTGTGTCAACACCTAATACACATCCTTCATCATGAAGGTTAATTACATAATCGTAGGCCAGCCCACCCACTGAACCTACTTGTGGCGTCAGAGTGACTTTACCGGCCACCTAGATAGAAGTACGTCCACTTCTACCTTGAGAATGAGTGGATGTTCGCAACATCCGACCCTCAATCCTGTAACAAATCTCCGTGTCTGTATGAGGACAAAGACCTCATCCCGACCCCACCTCGATCTCATGCACTTGAAGCAACATTGAGCTTCACAAGGCTTCTGGTACGACTAACTGCCCTTATATCCACCAGGTCGTCCAAGGCTCTAGGATGCAACACTACCCCTCTTGGGCATCTTGAAGGTCCCGTAAATACATTGCATGCACAATAAACATTTTTCACATGATGCCATATAATCTGTGGTGTCACTAGTCCAATGGCCCTGATTCTCAACTCAACCTGCAACTGTTTGTCTTGACTAGTCCAGAGATCTGTCATGTCACACTACCACTAGTTGACTGAGTATGTCGGTCATGTTTTGGTACCATAGCCAAACAATTCAATTTCTTAAGTTTTCATGGCATATAAATCATGTTTGTTTACGAGTTCCTGCTTGTGCCAACTGGTCTAGGGCCCACTGTTCGAGATTTTCAAAATTGGGCATAATAGCCTCCAAGTTCCAAAACTGACGCCTCCGTCCTAACAGAGCTATTCGAGCTCTCGTTAAGAAGGTCTCCTACATTGTTTAAGCAGTGACACACAGTTAGGGGAGAGCACTTCTGACAAAATATATTTTCAACTGTCCATCATAAAAATCGAGTATGAGGACATCTCTGCTTATAACTGATGAACGGGTTTTCCACTTCCTTCGAGAAAGTTTTATCATACCAATCGGGTATGATCTACTTACAACTGGTAAGTAGTTTTTTTTTTTGAGTGATTTTCACATCACTCCTATCAGGTGTGATGTTTAAAATACCATTTCATAGTGGGTTTTCATTTTCAAGTTACTTATCATCCCAATCGAGTTTGATATAAAAATCCCACTCACCTGATCGTGTAGTGAAATTCTTCTTAGCGGACTTGTTGTCCTTACTCAAACTTGTCTTAGCTGGCGTTCTTGGTACTTCATGTTCCTACATGATATGAACATTCTTGTTCATTTTTCTTTGGCCTAATAGCCCTCATTCATCCCAAATGAATGAGAAAACCAACTTTTCCTTTATTTGCAATTAGGTCCATAAAGTTATTTTTTTCTTTAACTTTAAGTCCCTAATGCCGATTTTTCCTCAAATTGAGTCCAAAAACTTTTAAAATTTATCTTAGGACTCAATTTGTTCAAATTCACAAAAAGGGGTTTAATTTTCCAAATTTCCAAATTAGTCCCCCAACTGTTCCAAAATTACCATTTTGCCCATACTTTAAAAAAATGGTAAGTTTTGCCCCAGAAATTTCAAAATTTGTCCAATTGGTCCTCAATTTTATGAAATTGCACTTTAGTCCCTCTAATTTTTGAAATTCCCAAATTTCCCCCCAATTTCAACCTTCTAACTCTGTCGAATTTGATTTAATCAAATTGACCAATCAAATAAGTTTAATTGTTGAAATTCAAGTTAAATTGGTGTTCCTACACTTTATACGATTCAATTGCACTTTTAATTGCACAATTTGGTGTCGGAATGATCTCAAACGGAGCTTCGCCGGAAAATTAGACTTAGAGAGAGAAAGCTTCGAAAGCTTACCGTCAGGGGCGCGACGATCCATGCTTTTGATCTGGGCTGATAGCTTGTGTCCTGAGGTTTCTCCTAGGATCAAGAATTGTATCAATTGATGCCGAATTGGGTGAGAATTTAATCATCAAAGTTTTGCCAGTTTTCTCTCTAGCATAGGTAAAAAATTATAGAGTGGAGTCAAATTGACTTATATTTTAGCTCTAATTCAACTATAAGAGGGCTGTGGAGGTGTTGTGAGGGCTCGAATTGGTCGATTTCAGCTCGGCCAAAATATGGTAGCTTCGGTTCGTCGGAGCTGCTTCACTGTTCTATGATGTCGGTGCTTCTTAGGCGACTCTCAGAGCAAATGGAGACTACATGCATGTAGCTGATTTCTCCCCGGTTCTAAAGAACCCGACCTTGCCTTGTTTGGCTGAGAAAAATATCCAAGTCGGAGCTTTGGTTCGAGCTTCACTGGAAACTGGAGCAATTGAGAGAGGATGGAGTTTTCAGGTGTGAAGAGGATGAATAAGGAGGGGCACTTTATATAGGAAGCTCGGGGACTTCCTGGTCATCTGATTGGTGCCTTAATGATGGTCATTCATTGCCTGAAACTCCTGGCCGGAGACTTTTCAACTTCGCCGACGCTGCACGATTTTCCGACGAGTGATCAGTGCTAATAAACTATAAGAAATGATAATTAACGCTAAGAAACATTATAAAACTCTAAGAAATCCCAAGAAATGCTAAAAAGAATCACTAAGAAATGCTAAGAAACCCTATGAAATCCTAAGAAACGCTAATAAACCCAGGAAACCCTAAGAAACGGTAAGAAATGCTAGGAAAACCTAGTAAAATGCTAAGAAACCCTAAGAAATCCTAAGAAACCATATGAAACACTAAGAACCTATAAGGAACCCTAAGAAACTCTAAGAAACCCTATAAAACCCTAAGAAACGCTACAAATCCTAAGAAATGTTGAGAAACCCTTAATAAATGCTAAGAATATGAAATGCTAAGTAAAGCTAAAAAACCCTAAAAAACACTAAGAAACCCTAAGAAACGCTAAAAAAATGCTAAGAATTGCTAGGAAACACTACGAAACCCTATGAAACGCTAATAAACCCTAAGAAATGGTAAAAAATGCTAGGAAACCCTAGTAAACGCTAAGAAACTCTAAAAAATCCTAATAAACCCTAAGAAACACTAAGAACTCTTAAGAAACCCAAAGAAATGCTAAGAAAGCCTAAGAAACACTTGGAAATCCTAAAAATCCCTATGAAATCCTAAACAACACTAAAAAGTGCTAAGAAAACCTATCAAACACTAAGAAATGCTAAGAATCCCTAAGAAATGCTAAGAAGCCCTAAGAAACCCTAAGAAATGCAAAAAAAACCCTATAAAACCCTAAGAAACACTAAGAAATGCTAATAAACGCCATGAAATGCTAAAGATTCTAAGAATTGCTAAGAAATGCTAAGAAACCCTAATAAAAACTAGGAAACCCTAAGAAACGGTAAGAAACGCCACGAAACCCTAGTAAATGCTAAGAAAAACGAATAAACCCTAAGAAATGCTATAAAATCCTAAGAAACCCAATGAACCCTATGAAACTCTAACAAATGCTTAGAAACACTAAAAAGTGCTAAGAAACCCTATCAAACGCTAAGAAATGCTAAGAATCCTTAGAATACCCAAGAAATGCTAAAAACCACAAAAAGCCCTAAGAAACCCTAAAAACTCTAGGAAATGCTAAGAAACACTAAAAAACTCTAAGAAGCCCTATAAAACCCTAAGAAACCCTATAAAACCCTAAGAAATGCTAAGAAATCCTAAGAAATGCTAAGAAACGCTAAAAAACCATAAGAAACCCTAGGAAACACTAAGAAACGCTAAGAAACTCTAAGAAACCCAATAAAATACTAAGAAACCCTAAGAAATCCAAAGAAATGCTAAGAAATCCTAAGAATTGCTAAGAAACTATATTAAACAATAAGTAACGATAAGATACCCTAAAAACACTAAGAAACCCCAAGAAACGCAAAAAAATGCTAAGAATCGCTAAGAAACCCGATGAAACCCTAAGAAATGCTAATTAACCCTAATAAACCCTAGTAAACCCTAAAAAATGGTAAGAAACACTAAAAAATCCTAGCAAACGCTAAGAAACCATAAGAAATCCTAAGAAACCCAAAGAAACGCTAAGGACCTTTAATGAACCATAAAAAACTTAAAGAAATGCTAAGAAAGCTTAAGAAACACTTCGAAACACTAAAAAAAATCTATGAAACCCTAAGAAAGGCTAAAAAACACTAAAAAGTGCTACAAAACCCTAACAAACGCTAAGAAATGCTAAAAAACCCTAAGAGTTCCTAAGAAATGCTAAGCAGCCCCAAGAAGCTCTAAGAAACCCTAAGAAACAAAACCCTAAGGAATCCTAAAAACCCTAAGAAAACTTAAAAACTCTTAGAAATGCTAAGAAACACTAAGAAACTCTAAGAAACTTTATAAAACCCTAAGAAATGCTATGAAACCCTAAGAAATACTAAGAAATGTTAAGTAACGGTAAGAAACCCTAAAAACATTAATATACCCAAGAAACACTAAAAAAATGCTAAGAATCGCAATGAAACCCTATGAATCCCTAAGAAATGCTAATAAAACCTAATAAACCCTAAGAAATGGTAAGAAACGGTAGGAAACACTAGTAAAAGCTAAGAAACGCTAAAAAGTCCTAAGAAATGCTAAGAAACCCTAAGAAATCCTTAAAAAAATCCTATGAAATGCTAAGAACCCTCGAGGAACCCTAAGAAATGGTAAGAAACTCTAAGAAACCCTATAAAACCCTAAGAAATGCTAAGAAACCCTATAAAACCCTAACAAATGCTGAGAAACCCTAATAAATGCTAAGAATAAGAAACGCTAAGTAACACAAAGAAACCTTAAAAAACACTAAGAAATCCCAAGAAACGCTAAAAAAATGCTAAGAATTGCTAAGAAACCATATAAAATCCTAATAAATGCTAATAAACACTAATAAACCCTAGGAAACCCTTAGAACCGGTTAGAAAGGCTAGGAAACCCTAGAAAACACTAATAAATGCCAAGAAACCCTAAGAAATTCTAATAAACACTAAGAAACGCTAAGAACCCTTAAGAAACTCGAAGAAACGTTAAGAAAGCCTATGAAATGCTTAGAAACCCTAAAAACCCTATGAAACACTAAAAGTCGCTAAAAAATAGTAAAAAGTGCTAAGAAAATCTATCAAGCACTAAGAAATGCTAAGAAACCCTAAGAATACTTAAGAAATGCTAAGAAGCCCTAAGAAAGCCTAAGAAATGCAAAAAAAAAAACCTAAAAACTGTACAAAACTCTAAGAAACCCTATGAAATGCTAAGAAACACTAAAATATACTAAGAATTGCTAATAAACGCTAAGAAACCCTATGAAACCCTAAGAAATGCTAATAAAACCCTAATAAATACTAGGAAACCCTAAGAAACGGTAAGAAATGCTAGGAAACCCTAGTAAATGCTAAGAAACCCACTAAAACACTAAGAACCCTTAAGGAACCCTAAGAAAGCCAAAGGAATGCTAAGAACCCTTAAGAAACCCTAAGAAATCCAAAGAAAAGCTAAGAAATGCTTAATAACCCTAAAAAACTATATTAAACCCTAAGAAATGCTAAAAACACTAAAAAGTGCTAAGAAACCCTTAGAGATGCTAAGAACCCTTAAGGAACCCTAAGAAACCCAAAGAAACGCTTAAAAGCCCTATGAAACCCTAAGAAATGCTAAAAACACAAAAAAAATGCTAACAAACCCTAAGAATCCCTAAGAAATGCTAATAAGCCCCAAAAAGCCCTAAGAAACCCTAAGAAACTCAAAGAAAACCTAAAAAATCCTAAAAACCCCTTAAAACCCTTAAGAAACCCTAAAAACTCTAAGAAACACTAAAAAATGCTAATAAATGCTAAGAAATGCTAATAAACTCTAAGAAATACTAAGAAACTCTAAGAAACCCTAAAAACACAAAAAAACCCCAAGAAACGCTAAAAAATGCTAAGAATCGCTAAGAAACCCAATGAAACCTTTAGAAACGCTAATAAACCCTAAGAAACCCTAAGAAATGGTAAGAAACGCTAGGAAATCCCAGTAAATGATAAGAAACGCTAAAAAGCCCTAAGAATCCTTAAATAACGTTAAGAAAGGCTAAGAAACCCAAAGAAATGCTAAGAACCCTTACGGAACCATGAGAAACCCAAAGAAACACTAAGAAAGCCTAATAAACACTTAGAAACCATAAGAAACGCTAAAAAACACTAAAAAGTGCTCAGAAACCATACCACACACTAAGAAATGCTAAGAAACTCTACGAATACCTAAGAAATCATAAGAAGCCCCAAGAAGCCCTAAGAAACCCTAAGAAACCCTATGAATCCCTAAGAAACGTTAATAAACACTAATAAATCATATGAAACCCTAAGAAACCCTAAAAAATGTTAATAAACCTAATAAACCATAGGAAACCCTATGAAATGGTAAGAAACCCTAGAAAACTCTAGTAAATGCTAAGAAATGTTTGGAAACCCTAGTAAAAAAGAAACACTAAGAAACCCTAAGAAATCCTAGGAAACCTAAATAAATGCTAAGAATCCTTAAGGAACCCTAAGAAACCCAAAAAAATGCTAAGAAAGCCTAAAAAACACTTAGAAACCCTAAAAAACCCTATGAAACCCTATGAAACACTCAAAAACCATACTACACCCTAAGAAATGCTAAGAAACTCTAAGAAGCCCCAAGAAGCCCTAAGAAATGCAAAGAAACCCTAAAAAATACTAAAAACCCCTTAAAAAACCCTAAAACTCTAGGAAACGCTAAGAAATGCTAAGAAACCTTAAGAAACAATAAGAATCATATAGAAACTCTAAGAAACCCAATAAAACCCTAAGAAACCCTTTAAAACCCTAAGAAATGCTAAGAAACTATAAGAAACGATAAATAACGTTAATAAACCCTAAAAAATACTAAGAAACCCCAAGAAACGCTAAAACAATTCTATGAATCCCAAAGAAACCCTATGAAATGCTAAGAATCCTTAAGGAATCCTAAGAATTCTAATGAAATGCTAAGAATCCTTAAGGAATCCTAAGAATTCTAATGAAATGCTAAGAAAGCCCAAGAAACGCTTAGAAACACTAAAAAACCCCTATGAAACACTAAGAAACGCTAAAAAACACTAAAAGGTGTTAAGGAACCTTCCCAAACATTAAGGAATGCTAAGAAACCCTATGAATCCCTAAGAAATGCGAAGAAGCCCCATGAAGCCCTAAGAAATGCAAAGAAATTCTAAAAACCCCTTAAAAAACCCTAAGAAACCCTAAAAACTCTAAGAAATGCTAAGAAATGCTAAGACACTCTAAGAAACCCAATAAAACCCTTAGAAACATTAAGAAACCCTACAAAACCCTAAGAAACGGTAAGAAACCCTAAGAAATACTAACGCTAAGAAACCCTAAAAAACACTAAGAAACCCCAAGAAATGCTAAAAAACACTAAGAAATACTAAAAAATGCTAAGAAATCCTAAGAAACACAAATAAATGCTAAGGAAACCCAAAGAAACACTAAGAAAGCCCATGAAATGCTTAGTAACCCTAAAAAAACACTATTAAAACGTAAGAAACACTAAAAAACACTAAAAAGTGCTAAGAAACCCTATCAAACGCAAAAAAACGATAAGAAAAGCTAAGAACCCCTAATAAATGCTAAGAAGCCCCAAGAAGTCTAAGAAACCCTAAGAAACACAAAGAAACCCTAAAAACCCATTAAAAACCCTAAAAACTCTAGGAAACGCTAAGAAATACTAAGAAAGACTAAGAAACACTAATAAACCCTATAAAACCCTAAGAAATGCTAATAAACCCTATAAAACCATAAGAAATGCTAAGAAACCCTATAAAACCCTAAGAAACGATAAGAAAACCTAAGAAATACTAAGAAACTATAAGAAAAGTTAAGTAACACTAAGAAACCCCAAGAAATGCTAAAAAATACTAACAATCCCTAAGAAACACTAAGATACACTATGAAACCCTAAGAAACGCTAATAAACCCTGAGAAACACTATGAAACACTAAGAAATGCTAGGAAACCCTAATAAATGATAACAAAGGCTAAAAAACCCTAAAAACCATTAAGTACCCCCAAGAAACGCTAAGAACACTTAAACATATCTAAGAAACCCTACAAAATCCTAAGAGATGTTAAGAAAATATAAGAAACACTAAGTAACACTAATAAACCCTAAAAAATACTAATAAACCCCACGAAACGCTAAAAAATGCTAAGAATCACTAAGAAACCCTAAGAAACGCTAATAAACCTTAGTAAACCCTTAGAAACGCTAATAAACCCTAGTAAACCCTTAGAAACCCTAAGAAACGATAAGAAATGCTAGGAAACCCTAAGAAACCCTACAAAACTCTAAGAAACGCTAAGAAACCCTAAGAAATGTTAAGAAACTATAAGAAATGCTAAGTAATGCTTAGAAACACTAAAAAACACTATGAAACACCAAGAAATGCTAAAAATGCTAAGAATCGCTAAGAATCCCTAAAAACATTAATAAAGCCTAATAAACCATAAGAAACCCTAAGAAATGGTAAGAAATGCTAGGAAGCCCTAGTAAATGCTAAGAAACACTAGGAAACCATAGTAAATGCTAAGAAACACTAAGAAATCCTAATAAACCCAAAGAAACCCTAAGAACCGTTAAGGAACCCTAAGAAAACCAAAGAAACGCTAAGAAAGTCTAAGAAATGCTTAGAAACCCTAAACAACCCTATGAAACCCTAAGAAAAACTAAAAAAATACTAAAATGTTCTAAGAAGCCCTACCAAACATGAAAAAATTCTAAGAAACCTTAAGAATCCCTAATAAATGCTATGAAGACCCAAGATGTCCTAAGAAATGCAAAGAAACCCTAAAAACCCTAAAAACCTCTTAAAAAACACGAAGAAACCCTAAAAATCTAGGAAACGTTAAGAAATACTAAGAAACCTTATGAAACACTAAGAAACACTAAGAAATCCTAAAAAATTCTAAGAAACACTAAGTAACTCTAAGAAATCCTAAAAACACTAAGAAACCCCAAGAAATGCTAAAAAAATTCTAAGAATTGCTATGAAACACAAAGAAACCCTAAGAAACGCTAATAAACCCTAGGAAACCCTAAGAAACAATTAGAAATACTAGAAAATGCTAGTAAATATTAAGAAATGCTAAGAAACCCTAAGAAATGCTAAGAAATCCTAAGGAACCCAAATAAATGCTAAGAATCCTTAATGATGTGAATCTGACTAAAGTGACTACGAATTCATAAGTCCAATCAACCGAAACCCAAATAAATGCTAAGAATCCTTAATGATGTGAATCCGACTAAAGTGACTACGAATTCATAAGTCTAATCAACCGAACTTGCAATGAAGTTGAATAGTTTGTCACCAAATGAGATAAATAATCATTTGAGACTGCAAGAGGGTTCAATCACAAGGTTAAGGGCTAAAAGATTCAAAGAAGCTTTATATGGGATGATTAAAGAGATTGTAGAATATTCAAGTGGAAGCCCAATAGAAGAGCCCAAGATGAGCCCAAGAGAAAGTCTAGATTTAATTAATAAGGAGAGATTTATTAATATAATAAATCTTTTAGGATATTAAATGATAATATTAGATATTTAATTAGTTAAGTTCTGATCTTTAGATTATGTATTAAAATATCCTAGTTATTTAGATTAGATATGGTTAGCATGTAATCATAATGGATTTTTTTCCTTATTTTTTTTTGCTATTCAGTTGTTATCTGTGCCTATAAAAGGCATACTCCTTAGCATTGGAGAAGACACTTTGAAATTTTAATTTTGTGAGGTTTTGTCTTCTTTCTTTCTTGAAAGAGCTTTTGAACTTATCTAGTTTTTACCTATGACGTTCAAGCAATTTAAAGACTTATCACCAAGGTTTTCTAAGAGTTTTACTTAGAGTATTTGGGTGTGGCGTCTACATATTCCATACCTTGTTTCTCAAATAAACAAGGTATATTCCATCTTTTCATGCTTGTGTTGTGAAAGTATTAGAGTCATTGCCACATTTGGTGTAGGGTGTCGTCAGCATATTGGCGAGGTTCGCATCAGTTGGTATCAGTGCACACAATTGCACGACAAGATTCATCCTATCTTTTATATCTATTTCTTTTTTTTTCTTCTCTACCTACTTCTATTCTCTTAAAAAAACAAAAAAAATCTCATCTTCTTCTTGGTAAGTGCAAAAAAAAAAAAATCGTGCCAACAAAAGGAAAAAAAAGAGTAAAAAAAACAAATTTGTGCAAAAAAAAAGACAAGAAAAAAAAAAGAGAGGCACACAATTCTATCTTTAATTTCATTCTTATTCTGCTCTATCTAAGTCTATTACTTCATTCCATTTTAATTTATTATTTTCTTCTCTATCTAAATTTTATTCTTCTTATCTGAGTTTATTTGTACATCACACTTAAATTCCTTTGAAATTGGCTTTTGAAAACCTTATTGATTTGTTTTGATTGTTCCTCAAGTTGAACTGCTTCGTAAAAATAATTTGTTTTTAAAGTTCAATTAAGATTGAAAGAAGACATACGAAAGGAAAAAGGCAAGAGTGTTTGAATCTATAAGAAAAAGCCAATTGAGTGTGAAACACAACTGATTGAGAGCAATACATAAGGGAGTGTTTGCGAGGTTCTTCTGTTATTTTTATCATTTGTAGGAACTCATGGCACAACGTGAGGAGATACGCCAAATGAAAAGATTCCCAACAACCGATTCTAAACTTAGAAATGCAAGCTATAATAAGCAAAATGAGACAGATGTAAAAGTTTGAGTTGGAACCGCTTCATGAGCTAATTGATCAATTGGAACAAGGAGTGAGGGGTTTGCGTCAACATATCCCTACTAAACAGTGACCTCGAACCTTTCAGTCAAGGTGTTTTGATCCACAAGAACTTGAGGAGTTCGATCGATATGCTCATAGAGAATGACCCTAAGTTGATGACAACATGGATAATATCAAGTTGAAGATACCCTATTTTCAAGGAAAAATTGATCTAGAAGCATATCTTGAATGGGAATAGAGGATGTAGATGGTTTTTTATTGTTATAATTACTCGGAGATGAAAAAGGTATGACTTGCTGCTGTTGAATTTATTGATTATGCTATAATATGGTGGGATCAGTTGGTGAAGGAAAGGAAATGAAATCATGAACGCCCTGTAGAGTCTTGGGATGAAATGAAAGCGATCTTGCGTCGACGATTTGTTCCGAGCCACTATCACCGAGAGTTCTTCAATAAACTCCAAAGGCTTACCCAATGATGAAAAAGCGTTGACTAATAATTCAAGGAGATGGAGATTGCGATGATTCAAGCAAATGTGGAGGAAGATAGAGAGGCAACAATGGTTAGATTTTTGCATGGTCGAAACCATGAGATAGCTGACGTGGTGGAAATGCAATATCATGTTGAGCTCCAAGATATGGTACATCAAGCTATCAAAGTCAAACAACAACTGAAGAGAAAGAGTTTACACAAAAGGGGAGTAAACAATGGTCCCTCGAACTCATGGAAATCGTCCTCAAGGCGATTTGAGATTCAGTCAACTCAACCTCAGCATGCTCCACCAAAAGAGACAACCAAGCAAGCTGTTGCCCAAAATCAAGGTAGCACCCATATCACAACTCCCAAAACTTGTGATATTAAGTGTTTCCAATGCCAAGGCAGGGGTCACATTGCAAGTCAATGCCCAAATAAGCGGGCAATGGTGATCAACTGTAATGGTGAAATTGAGACTGATGATGAAGAAGAAGATATTGATCCTAAGATGCTATCACTTGAAGATGCTGATGAATATGTAGAAGAAGGGGAATTGTTGGTTGCACAACGAACTCTTAGTGTTCAAGCCCAAGAAGAAGAAAACAACTAGCATGAAAACTTATTTCATACTCGTTGTTGTGTGAAAAATAAGGTTTGCTGTGTTATTATAGATGGGGGAAGCTACACTAATGTAGCTAGCACTAATCTGGTGGAGAAATTGACATTACCAACCCTAATGCATCCGAAGCCTTAATGACTACAATGGCTGAACGACCAAGGTGAACTCAAGGTAACCAAACAAGTGTTGGTTGCATTTTCTATTGGAAAATATCAAGATGAAATACTGTGTGATGTAGTACCAATGCATGCATGCCATATTCTTTTGGGACGACCCTAGTAGTTTGATTGTCAAGTTATGCATGATGGATTCACTAATATGTACTCTTTTATGATGAATGAGAGACCAATATCTCTTGTACCATTGACTTTAAGGCAAGTTTTTGAGGATCAACTAAAAAAGAAAAAGGCAAATGAACAAAAAATAGAAGAATAAAAGAAAGGAGAAATATCAAAGCTAAAAAAAAGAGGGAAAAGTCAGAAGTGGAAAAAAAGAGAGTAAAAAATATTTTATTGCAAGAAAAAGTGAGATCAAATGAGCTTTACTTTCACATCAGGCTCTTATTGTACTTATGTACAAGGACGACATTTTGAGGACTAACGATCTTGTCGGATCTTTGCCAAGCAATATTATTAATGTTTTGTTGGAATTTATGGATGTCTTTTGTGATGAGATACCACCAGGTTTGCCACCAATTCGAGAAATTGAACATCAAATTGATTTCATCCCTAGAGCGACGATTCCCAACTGACCAGCATATAGAAGTAACACTGAGGAAACCAAGGAACTCCAATGCTAAGTCTTAGAGCTGATGGAAAAAGGGTATGTTTGAGAGAGTATGTGTCCATGTGTTGTGCCAATGCTACCCGTACCTAAGAAGAATAGAACTTGGCGAATGTGTGTCGATTGTCGAGCCATCAACAACATCATGGTAAAGTATTGCCACCCTATTCATCGTTTGGATGACATGTTAGATGAGTTGCATGGATGTTGTTTATTTTCGAAAATAGATCTTAGGAGTGGATATCATCAAATTCGAATGAAAGAAGTGAATGAATGGAAAACCGCATTTAAAACTAAACAAGGATTATATGAATGGCTAGTTATGCCCTTTGGATTGACTAATGCTCCTAGCACTTTCATGAGATTAATGAATTATGTATTACGTGCTTTTATTAGGATGTTCGTAGTTGTATATTTTGATGACATTCTAATCTACAACAAGACCATGGATGAACATGTAGCACATTTAAGAGTTGTGTTAGAAGCTTTAAGGCAACATAAGTTATTTGCCAACTTGAATAAATGTGTCTTTTGTTTGGATAAACTTGTGTTTCTTGGATATATTGTAAGTTCAGAAGGGATTGGAGTTGATGATGAAAAGATTAAGGCAATTCGCGACTAGTCGACACCTAATTCAGTAAGTCAAGTAAGAAGTTTTCATGGGTTAGCTAGTTTTTATTGGCGTTTTGTTCCAAATTTTAGTAGTTATATTGCACCTCTTACTATTGTTATTGTCATGCCCCAACCCGGTTTGGTTGGATCCCCGTGAACAACCCGAGTCTCCAGTTTATTAAAGGGTTTCCCCTTATTATAAACCGTAAAGAGTAAGGCATCCTTTATACTTGCACCTTTCCTAGAATAACATAACTCGAGATTGCATTAAATTTTAAATCAAATGTAACTGTCTCATAAACGTCTAATTGATGGTCCTTAAGGGTAGACTTTATAGAATTTCCTGAAAAGGGATATAGGGGAGGGGTGAGTAAAACTACTCAGTGAATGGATTTTCAAAAGTTTGGACTTTTAAGAAAACATTTATTATTGGAGTGTGCCAAACTCATTTCTTTCAAAAATCCCTTTATTAAAAAATCTTGGTTTTTCCACCATTTCTTATTTAACCATGGTGTGTCATCACCCAACACACATCCTTCATCATGAAGGTCAAACAAACATTCGCGGGCCAACACGACCACTAAACCCACTTGTGTCTTTGGAGCGACTTTACCGGTCACGTAGATAGAAGTACGTCCACTTCTACCCTTAAAATGAGTGGATGTACGCGACATCTGACCCTTAATCCTGAAATCGATTCTTCATGTCCGTATGAGGACAGAGACCTCATCCTGTCCCCAACTGGTCTCATGAGCTTAGTGCTACTCCAAATTTTGCATGGTCACCTAGTATGACGAACTGCCCTTATACCCACCAGATCATCCAATGCCCTTAGGATGCATCACTACCCCTCTTGGGTGTCTTGATGGTCCCATACTCACAGTGCATGCACAATCAATATTTTCTCATTATGCCATATAATCTGTAGTGCCACTGGTCCAACGGCCTCGACTCTTAACTCGGCCCGTAGTTGTTTGTCTTGACTGGTCTATCTACCTGTCATGTCGCACTGTTGCTAATTGACCGTGTATGTCGGTCTTATCTTGGTACCATAGCCAAACAATTCATTTATTTAAAGTTTCATGGTATAGAACTCATGTTTGTTTACAAGCAACTACTCATGCCAACTGGCCTTAGGCCCACTGTACGAGATTTTCAAAATCGGGCATATTAGCCCCAAGTTCCAAAATTGAGGCTCCCAGCCTATAATAGCTATTCGAGCTCCCGTCAAGAAGGTCTCCCAAATAGTTTAAACATTGGCACACAGTTAGAGAAGAGAACTTCTGAAAAAATATATTTTCAACTCCATTACACTGACCGGGTATAAGGACATCTCCGCTCATAACCGATGAATGGGTTTTCCATTTCCTTCGATGAAGTTTCATCATACCTATCAGGTATGATCTACTTACAACCGGTAAGTAGTTTTTCCGTATGGTTTTCACATCACTCTTCTAAGTTGTGATGTTTAAAATACCACATAGTAGTGGGCTTTTATTTCAATGTGCTTATCATCCCCAACCGGTAAGTGGTTTTTAACTTTAAGTTGTGCTCATCATCCCAACCTGGTATGACGTTAGTAAACCCACTCACCCGTTAACGCAATGAATTCCACTAGATCGGTTCTTTGTATTTCACGCGAGCTTGTCCCTACTGGCGTTCCCAGTACTCCGTGTTTCTACATGATATGAACATCTCGGTTCATTATCCTTATTCCTAATAGCCTTCATTCATTCCAAATGAATGAGAAGACCAAACTTTTATTTATTCGCAATTAGCTTCCTAAAGTTATTTCTCTTTAACTTTAAGTCCCTAATGCCAGTTTTTCCTCAAATTGAGTCCTGAAACTTTTTAAAATTTATCTTAGGACCTCAATTTATTCAATTTCACAAAAAGGGGTTTAATTTCCCAAATTTCCAATTTGGTCCCCCAACTTTTACAAAATTACCATATTGCCCTTCCTTTACAAAAATGGTAAGTTTTACCCCAAAAATTCCAAAATCCCTCAATTGGTACTCCAACATTATTATCATGCCTAATTGGCCCTCAATTTAATAAAATTGTATTTTGGTCCTTCGAATTTAAAAAATTCCCAATTTTCGCCAAGTTTTTTTAACCCAATTTCAACTTCTTAACACAGTCAAATTTGATTTCATCAAATTGACTGATCAATCACTTCTAATTGTTGAAATTGAAATTAACATTGTGTTCCTCCATCTTCATACGATTCAATAGCACTTTGAATCACAAGTTTTGACACCAAAATGAGCTCAAACGAAACTTTGCCGGAAAAGAGACTATAGAGAGAGAAAGCTTCGATTTCTCACCGATGAGGGTACAACGGTCTGAGCTTTCTATCTAGGAAAGTAGCTCTCCTCCAAAGGTTTTTCCTTGGATTAAGAATGACATCAATTGATGTCTAATTGGATTAGAATTTCGTCATTGAAATTCGACCGACTCTCTCTCTAACACCGATTGAAAATTCCAAAGGGGAGCTGCATTGGCTTACCTTTTGGTCCTAATTCGATCGTGGAAGGGCTAAGGAAGTGTCAGGAGAGCTTAGTTTAGCCTAAGGAGGTCTCGAGTTAGCCAATTTTAGCTTGGTCGAAATATGGCAGCTTCGGTCCGTCGGAGCTTCTTTACTGTTCCATCACGCCGACGTTTCTTCGGCGACCCTCGGAGCAAACAAAGACTACAGGCGTGTAGCTAACTTCTCCCCAGTTCTAAAGAACCCAACCTCACCTTGTTTGGCTTAGAAAAGTGCCCATGTCAGAGCTCTGGTTCGAGCTTCACCGGAAAATGGAGTAGTTGTGAGAGAATGGAGTTTTCAAGTGTGGAGAGGTTGAATGGGGATGAGCTCTTTATATAGACAGCTCAAGGACCCGTTGGCTGTCCGTTTGGCACCTTTATGACAGCCATTAATGGCCTGAAATGTACTGAACGGAAATGTTTCTTCTTCGCCAGTGCTGCTTCAATTTTTCGATGAGTGAATAGTGCTGTCATCCTGAGGAAGAAGATGACACTGTTTCGAACCACACCGGAACGGTCTAAACCGGGTTTAAATCTTAAACCGGCCGGTTCACCCTCCATTTGAGAGTCTTTCAAATCTAAAAATTTCTAAATTTATATAAATTCATTTTCTATCCAATGGTGGTCTCAAATCTCAAATTTGAAAATTTTAAGTGACCTAGAAAAATGAATTTAGCATCCGGTTTAATAGTGATTCAAACCGGTCCAAACCGATTCGGATCCGGTTCACCTGAACCAGTTTGGTTTTCATCTCCAATTCCTTCACAAGTCCATTTCCGTGACTGTTGTGACTCCTTAGGTCACTTGGAGTCCATAAAATTCTCAGTTTACCATCTCTTTATCGATTTCGGTTCATAAACCGACTCGGTTCTTTAACCAGTTTAATCCGGTTCGGGTCTGATTCACCTGAACCGGTTTAGTTTTTCTCTCCCACTTTATTTTAAGTTTCCTTTCCAAGGTTTATGAATTTCTTTGGAGCACAAGGGAGTTGCATTTCTCTGATTTTCCCGATCTTTATCGATTTCGGTTCATGAACCGATTCGGTTCATAAACCAGTTCAATCCAGTTGGATCCTGTTCATCCAAACTGGTCTGGTTTTTCTCTTCCAATTCATCCTAAGGTTCTTTTCCATAGTATTATAAACCCTTTGGATCACCCGAGAGTTGTAAATTCCCAAGTTGCCCGTTCACAAATGATCGAGTTTGTGAATCGGTTCGGTTTTCTCACCTGGTTTGATCGATTCTTTTCCTGATTTTTCCTTAGCTCAAAACGACGAGGTTTACAACTCTCCCCTCCTTTTAGGAGTGTTGTCCCCAAAACTTAATTATCAGCCTTGTATGAGGAATCATTTCCTTTGATGCCCCTTTGGTGTTTGCTTTACATGGAAACTCTTCTCTTGTCCTTCCAATTAGCCCTTTTTACAACCTTCACTTAAGGAATTCCTTTTCCTTTATATTATTTACTCCCTCCATAGAGTTTATCATAACTAGACATACCTTACTTCAGGGTATATTCTTAGATTTTATCTCTTTATTTGTTTAGAGCAACATTTTTCCCTTTGAGGTTCCGTACTCAAGATTGGAAATTCCAAAATAACTAACCATTTCCATGTCTAGTTAACCGCTTGGTCGTTAAAACCCTTAGCTCAATGTCCTTTAGAGCATTACATACCTATTTTCATGGGTTTCTCTATCATCACTTTTTCGTCCCATTTCGACTCTTTCTTCATCCGTTGCTCATTACAAATCAGTCCAAATTTTATGTTTGACTTTGTCTTGCTTACTAACTGACTCTTCCTTATTTTAAGTCATGTTTTCATCGAGATTGTTGGGTTTTCTTTGTCCCTTATAGCATGATGTTTTCTAGATCTTGTCTCTATATTTATTAGATCTCGAAAACCAACTTTGGGTTTATTCCTTATTTTTCAACCTCTCAGGAATTGTATAACTTCATCCCTCTTTTCTTCTGGTAGTATTCCTCGACTACCTTCACCGTTATTAACTCAATTTACACAACTGTGTCGGTTCTCCTTACCCACTCGTCCCTTTTCGACTTCCTTATTGAGTATTTCCGGTTCCAATTATTTGATTTCCAGAAGTTTAACGGACATGTTGGGATTCATCCTTTCTTAGGTCCATCATCATTCCCAATGACATCCATTACCCAAGGATTTTCCTTTGGCCTTAATCCATTCTTACTTGTTCGTAATCATTTCATAGTTTGTTATTCCTGTTAGACCCTTTTTCAGTTTATTGTTTTATTCAGGGAGTTCCCTTTTTAACGATTTCATTCTCCAATATGTACCTCAAGGTAGAGACTTTCGTACTAGGAGCTACATGCTCAACCTTCTTACCACTGCTTGAAGGTTTCTTTTCTCCCTTTCTTCGTATCCTTATTTATGCTAGGGCATCTATTTGCTTTGGATCCTTCTCTATCCATAACTTTTGTTTTATTCCTTATTCCTTTCATGGAATACTTCTGATTATTGGTTTTATTCTGTGCATTCCACACTATGGTCAATCGTCCACTCTTTAGACTTCATATGCGCATGTGGACTCTGACCCGTCTTACCAATTATGGTTATTCCTTCTTAGCCACATCTTATTTGGAGGACTTACTTTCCCGACGTTTCTCGAACATTCGTTCCTTTATTACCTTAGTATGGGTTGTCCATTCATTCATACTTGCCACAACACCTTTTGATGCTAACTCGTTAAATTATTTTCGTTTAAGGAGGGTCATATCCTCCCTGTTTCAAAATCTCTTGTTCATCCTTCATGAAGCTTACATAACCACCTCAAGATTTTAAACTATAAGTCCGATTTTGGCCATCAATTTCCTTAAGGATTTTCCTTTGGTCTTCTCTCCATTGTTTTGGCCTTTTCACTTCTCCCTTTTTTGTCGTGGTTTATATCCGTGGTTCTCTCGAAGACCAGTTCTTTAACTATCTCTTTCTCTCCATTTCTCTGATCTAATCATCTGGGCAGCTGTATCACTTGTCCTTCATGCCCATCCTATTGTCCTTCATAGAGTGTAGTCTTTACTACATCTCAGCCTTTCTTAGGGCTTTGTTTATTCTTTTTGGCCGTCCCTTTGTTACTCGTTTCTTCTTTCTACTTGGTTCTCCTAAAAGTATTGTTTGGTTCTCCTACTCTCTTTAAGCAGGTCACACTTGGCCATCATAATACTTTATTCTTTTGAAACATTTCCCAATTAAGGGTTGGTCTCTTGCACTCCACATTATGTCCATCCACCCATCAATAATTCCTTTGGTTTAATTTACTTCTTAGGACCTCACGAGTACTTTTCCTTGGTACTCGATCTTTCCATCTTAACCAACATTTCATTTGTGAGCTTATCACTTTTTTTTTTATTTCGGTTGGTTCCATTTTCTCTTAATTGGGATACACATGTTTTTTCGGGGCTTCCTTCCTTGGTAGGATTTTTTCCCTTTCTCCTAACATTCCTTTTTATATTTGCTCTAAGGGGATTTCTACCCTTAAATGACATCCCTTGATGTCGTCTTCTCCTGTTTACCTTTACTCCTCAAATCTTGCAGGCACATCTTTCATACTCTATCCGCATCCTCATTCGTACCCAGTACCTGTCTATTTCTTTAGGGAGTGTACAAATCTTTCTTTTTTCAAGATTTCTTGACCATTATGTGAGAGGCTTGCCTATTCCCTTCTTGGCTTGAGTTTAGTCATTGATTGGCCTTTTGTCATTTTAAGGATTTCTTTTATCATTCTTTTCCCGAGTATTTGGCCTTTCCGCCCCTCTCTTCTTTGTTGGAAGTCAAATTATGGTTTTCCTATGTATTAGTTCATTAACTGCCTCGCCTCCACCATTCCTTTGGTCTAAGTTTCTTCGGACAATTGTTTGTCGAGTACTCCTGTCCTTAGCGTCCATCTCAATGACCTTTTTTTAGGGTATAGTCCTTTCTACCTCCTGGTTTTCCTTAGGCTATCATTTATTTTCTTTAACTATTTTGTTATAATAGTTTGCTTAGTTCTGCTATGTTGCTCCAAATCTCCAATTTGACTTCTCTACTTTTTCTAAAGGAAGTCGTACTTGAAATCCCAAGACATCCCATTTGTCATCAAACGCTCCACTTGTCCTCTCTTGTGGATGCACTCCCTCATTTTCTCCTAAAATATGGGAGATTTCTTCTTTAAGGAAAAGTTCTCTTTAGCTACTTTTTGTTTTGTTTATGCTTTTATCAAGGTCCTACATTCAGCCCTTTTTTCTTCATGCCACTTTGTTATGATCTCAAAAGGTTTCCTCCTATCCGTGGTTGAAATTACAAGCGGGAGTTGTGTTCCTTGGGATGGTATCCTTTTGAATTTCCTATACTTGTGGGGTGTTTATTCTTGGAAAATATTGTCCTGACTCCTGGTGATGTGGGACAGATTTTCACTTCGTGTCCTATTTCCCTATAGGTTAACTTGATTCATGTCCTTTGTAGGGTTGGGCACTTCTCCACGTAGTGTACCTATTATTCATGCTAGTAATTACATGAACATAAGTGGTTCCTCCCGACGTTTTTCTAGGGAATTGTTATTTTGGTGTTCCTTCGTCCTTAAGTCTGGATACCGTGAGAGTTTTTCTTTTTAGAGTCTTCCTTGAAGATCACATCATTTGATGGACAAGGTTTTTAGGAATTTGGACTACTTCCTTGATAGAGTAGTACAGTATGTTAGGGGGTTTTGGCCTTATTACAGAAAATGATCACTAAATAACTAGGGAGCTATGGATTCTTAATAAGCATCCTTCTATGTAAGGTTATATGCCCCCTTGATGGCGTTTATGGCTTCACACTTGGTTTCCTTTATACTTAGAGTTGTGACCTCAATAGTTCCTGGCACCATTCTCTGAGATACTTCCTCATTTGGTCTTTTGAGATTCCTGCCATGCTTCAGGCATTTGGGAAGCTTCTAGTGTTGTCTTCTTACGAAGATAAGGTGTTGAGTAGAGCCATTCCTAGTTTTCTTGGTTACTCTCCTGGGAGCCATCTGAAAATTTTAGGATAAATCCTATTAGTTACTATATTTTCTAATCTTGATTATGTATTTGAGGAAACATGCACTGATACCACTTTAGTTGTCACGCCCCGACCTAGTTTGGTCGGATACCCATGAACAACCCGCTACTCTCCCGGTTTAGTAAGACGTCCATTATACCTACACATTTCCTGGAATAACATAACTCGAGACTGCATTAAATTTTAAATCAAATGTACTTGTCTCACAGGCATCTTATTGATGGTCCTTAAGGGTAGACTTTCCAAAATTTCCTGAAAAGGGATATAGGGGAGGGGTGAGTACAACTACTCAGAGAATGAGTTTTCAAAAGTTTAGACTTTTAAGAAAACATTTATTATTGGAGTGTGACTCCTTTCTTTCAAAAATCCTTTTGTTAAAAAATCTCGATTTTCCACCATTTCTTATTTAACCACGGTGTGTCATCACCCAACAAATCCTTCATCATGAAGGTCAGACATAGATTTGCAGGCCAGCACGACCACTGAACTCACTTGTGGCTTCGGAGCAACTTTACCGGTTACCTATATTGTAAACCCCGCACTTTTGATCATGAAAATATTAATCTAGCCAATAAAAGTTTCAAGAAGGCTATTTTTGATCCAGGGATTTAGATTAGCCTATATCTGAGGAATGAACTATTTATGAATAGAAAACTACCAAAATATTGTAGATTAGAGTGATTATTTAAAGTGTTAAAACTCAGTAGTAATAATTACAACAAGAAGTTATCTAGCAAATATATTATTAGCAATAGCATAAATATTTATATATATTGATGTCTTTTGACGTAGGTGACGAAGGAAAATAAGATTTGAGATCAAATCAAATCTTATAGTATTATACAAATATATAATTTAAAATTAAAATATTAATTATAGTAAAATTATATAATTTACCACTAACATTATAGAATTATAAAAAATAAGAGAGGTATAATCTACTTAATTTTTTTAAATTAATTAAATAAAATATTAATTATATATTATTTTTACTTATAATTTTATTAATTAAAAAAATATTTTTAATTTATATTTATTTTAAATATATATAATTTAATTTAAATGAAATATTAATTATTATTTTTAATATAATTTATGTTGATACATATTATAAGTGAAAGTTAATTAAATACTTCAAGTTTATATATTATGGTTTAGTGGTTATAATATTAGCTTAAAATTATTACAAAATAATTATTTTATAAAAAGTTTGATTCTAAAATTTAGGTTTGATTCTAAATTAATATTAACATTGGGTTGAAATATTTGATGCAAAAGTTTAATTTAGCATTTTATCATTAATTTACTTCTGATCAAACCCTAATAGAGACTCTAATCTTGGTTACTATGATATGTGTGTTCGTAGTACCAATTGGAATACGAATTAACATTGGGGTCTTGTTGATTGGTTGCAGCTATGCGACATGGCTCCAATACGTCTCGACCTCTAATTGGTCGATCATTACCTAGACATCCCAAAGGACACTCACGTGGTGCCTTTGTCACGTGTCTGTTCCCCATTGGTTAATTATCGTTGAGGTGGATTTTTCCCTTTAACGGTTAACCAAAAATATATTTTGCACTCTTATTGGTCAACGCTTCTAGATATTGACTGTACGCTGGCGGGACGCGTTTCACCACACGCCGGTTGCACGTACATGCTCAGGAGTGATCATACCAAATTTGGAAAGTTCTAGGACAAAGTTATTTTGCTATCATCTGCAATGTTGTCCCCCTACAAGTTCTATCATTACTTCTTCAGGGTGCTTAATTCTAATGTTCGTAAGGTTCCCAAGGTTCTCACTTTCTTGAAATTGGAGGGCTTTATTTGAACAATTTCAAAGTGGACAGTGAGAGCAAGCCGATGGAACAAGAAGATACAAATATTATATTGCCTGTCTAGACATATATTCCTATTTATGTATATATATATATATATGTGAATTGTCATGAAGTAAAATAATTACTGTTGCATGAGTAGTAACATTTCCATGTTGCAAGACTTAAACAAACATAAAGATGTTTGCTAATGAGAGAAATTGAACAGTAAGGACTAAATCACACCTCCCAACATAAGCACCACTCAAAGGCTATGACCTACCTCTAATAATTTGCACCTCATTCACTTGATATGCACTATCCAAGTTTATTTTGCAAGTGATAAACATGAGAGCAATCTTCTATGCACTCTACAAATAGCAATAATAGAAGTAACAATTCACATACTTAGATATATTTCTTTAATATTTATTGTATTTCATTTGGACATAACCTTCATATAAGAATTGGTGGATCTTGTGATATTTAGGTGACTTGCACATTTGGTCTCATAATGGACGAACTGCTATATAATATGCATACATTAAGAAAAAATAGACAATTTTAAAAGTTGAATCTCAAACTATACATTTAAATGTCAGCTATATCTAGGAGTTACCATCCCCAAATACATTAATATCATAAGCACTAGCAGCTCGAGGGCAGTAGTTGGAGGCAACAGGGGCAGCTTGGGCAGTGGGGACAGTTTGGATCCTCTCCCAGGGCAGCTCGGGGGCGACATGCGGGGGCTGCAACTCAAGGGTGACAGACGGGAAGCTTGGGGACCCGACTGTGGGAAGCACATGGTGTGGCTGCTCAAGGCGATTACTTGGGCAGCAGCCACAACTTCTAAAGTAGAGTTAAGCAAATTTGTAATTTGCTAAATTAAAATTGTGAAGTTTTGATGTATATAAAATCCATTTAAACTAAAATAAGACTTTTTTAGTTTAAATTAATTTGATATTTTCATATATATTTGTATTATTCATTATTTATTTATTTTATATAGTTTTATATATTTTAAATAATTTTTATATTAATAATATTTTACATAGTGCTATATAATATTAATATATAATAAAAATATATATAGTGTATATATAATATAATTTATTATATAATAATTATTATATTATCAATTTTAATTTATTTTATTATAATAATAACTTAGTTAAATTATATACTTATTTTTTTTGCTCAATTGTTATATACTTAATTCTTTATTAAAAAAAAATACTCTTCCCAACCTCTCCTTCACAACATTCTCTCATTTTGCATTATGAGATTAGTTTTTTCAATACCGCGAACACAAAATTATATTTCTAACTATTCTGGATATATCCAACATATTTAAGGGACTAATGACAATATATCAATCTGGTTAAAAATAAATACAATACCTAAGTTTTAAAATGAGATAGAAAGCACACCAAGCAACTTATTACCTACCCTACAACAATCACTAGACCAAAAAAATATTTTATTTAATGTGAACAATTCTCATTGACAAAAAAGAAATAAAACGACTATTACATATTACAACGTACCTTATGTTCCAAAGTTCTATTGGATGCAAATACTGAACAAATATTAATTATTGATTAACTAACCTAAGGCAACACATTACCATTGTCTACCGAACTCTATTGAAAGGAACTTACATAGTTATGTCCATCCCTCACTATCAATTCTTCTTTGTCATTGAGTATGCATTGATTTACAACTTGTAATTTGAGACACTTAAGTAATGCAATGCACTCGCCATGAAAAAATATTAATATTTTTCAAGCCCGACATTTTGCCCACATCAACTTATTAGCAACCAACTTTAAAATGGCACTAAGAATTATGGCAACCAATAATGAGGCTATTATCAAGAACCCTATAAATTGCAACAATAATTTTGAATATATCAGTGAAAGAAAGTATGTAAAAAAACACGAATTATGCTGAGATGATTATTATTATAAACAAATTTGCTTTGAAGAAAGTATATTCTAAGATTGTCAATAGGACCTCCATATTTTATGGCCCTAAGAGGCAAACCAGCATGTGCAGAAAAATTAGGAGAATAAAGAAAAAAATTACCCATTGTCCTACAAAAAAATATCATTATAATATTATAACATCAAATAAAAATAATAGAATCTCTATTAAAGTAAGACCAAAAGGTCTAAATGATAAACCCATTTAGTTAAAAATTAATGTCTATATGAATAATGCCTTCATGTCTACTGCTTGGAGAAGACTGGGCAACACTCTATAAATAGACAATCATACTTTTGTAGTAGCTAAAGTTTAAAGAGATAGAGTAGAACAAAACCATTTGTGCTGGTCATTTCATCAATACCAACCCAATTACCTATAATCATTGCCTACATGAAATACAAGATAAAATATCAGTTGTAATGCCCTATGAAATGGTAGAAAAATATCATCCATAATTAGTAAAAATACATACAAGATTAGTCAATGGACAACATTAATCAAAATCTTTTGCCAAAATGGTGATGTTCTTCTTTGGATATGGTATGGCTACGATGGATATCATAGTCTTCTGACCATGTTTGTTAAATACGCCCATTATATCCAACAAAATATAAGAGCACCCTAATCTTTAAACTAAATATAAAACTGGGATCAGACAAGTGAGATCAACATTTTTTATGTTTGGGCAAGCTGATATTTAACATTTGGTAGAGCATATAAAATTAATAGAAAAAAAGAATGTTATTGGAAAATGGGCATCGGAAAATTAAGGTACTAAGGTTAATTTTATAGTTTCGGGACTCAATTTAGGGGGAAAATCGACATTAGGGACCTAAAGTTAAAGAAAAATAATTTCAGGGACCTAATTGTAAATAAATAAAAAGTTTGGTTATTTCATTCATTCGGGATGAATGAAGGCTATTAGGCCAAAGGATAATGAACAATGTTGCACATATCCTGTAGGAACATGAAGTATCGGGAACGCCAACTAAGATAAGTTTACGTGAATGCAACAAGTCGAATAAGAGGAAATTCACTACACTATTGAGTGAGTGGGATATTTAATTTCATACTCGGTTGGGATGATAAGCACCTCAGAAATGAAAACACCACTACTAAGTGGTATTTTAACCATCACACCTGAGAGGAGTGATATGAAAATCACGCGAAAAAACTACTTACCGGTTATAAGTAGATGATATCCGGTTGGTATAATAAAACTTCCTAGAAGGAAGTGGAAAACCTGCTTGTCGATTATAAGTACACATGTCCTCATACCCGGTTTGTATGATGGACAGTTGTGAAGTTTATTTTGTCGGAAGTGCTCTCCCTTGATTGTGTGCCACTACTTAAAATTTTGGGAGACCTTCTTGACGGGAGATCGAATAGCTCATATAGGCCAGAGGCCTCAATTTTGGAACTTGGGGGCTAATATGCCCAATTTTAAAATTCTCGAACAGTGGGCCCTAGAACAGTTGGCACGAGCAAGAGCTCGTAAAAAAACATAATTCTAAGCCATGAAAACTTAATGAATGAATTGTTTGGCCATGGTACTGAGACAGGACCGACATACCTGTTGGACTTGCGGTAGTGTGACATGATGGGTCTTCAGACTAGTTAAGACAAACAGCTATAGTTTGAGTTGAGAGTTGGGGCCATTGGACCAATGGCACCATATATTATATGGCTTATGTGAAAAACTATTGATTTGTGCATGCACTATGTTACGGGACCTTCAAGACACCCAAGAGGTGTAGTGAAGCATCCGAGGGCTCTTGACGACCTGGTGGAAAAATGGGCAGTTAGTCATACCAGAAGTTTTGTGAAGCTCAATGTAGCTTCATGCGTATGAGACCGGGGTGTAGGCGGGATAAGGTCTATGTCCTCATATGGATATGGAGTTTTATTACGGCATGGAGGGTCAGATGTCGCGAACATCCACTCATTCTCATGGTAAAAGTGAACATACTTCTATCTAGGTGACCAATAAAATCCCTCTGACACCACAAGTGGGTATAGTGGATGGGTTGACCTATGATTGTGTGTTCCTTCATTATGAAAGGGCGTGTGTTGGTTGAAAAACACACCGTTATAATGAGAAATGGTTATGATAACCAAGAATTGAGAATGAAATGTTTTTAAAGAAAAAATAAGGAGTCACACACACTCCAGTTCAAACTATTTTTCTAAATGTCATACTTTTAAACACCCATTCACTGAGTTGTTGAACTCACCCCCTCCCTCATGTCCCTTTCAGGTAACCCAGGGAAAAACCTACCCAAAAACCTACGAGTTAAACTATACCTATAAGATAAGTATGAAAAGTTTAAATTGTATACAGTTTTGATTAATTTTTTTCTAAGAAAGGTACAGGTTTGAAGAATACTTTACTCCTCACGGTTTAAAGAAGCGAAAAACCCTTAATAAGTCAGGAGAGTGGCGAGTTGCTCATGGGGATCCGACCAAACCGAGTCAGGGCATGATAGGGGTAAAATGGAAAATGACATCAAGTTGTTGTAGGGTCGGTATATGTAGAAGCAAAGAATGGGAGAAATGTATTAAGGAAATGAGGTTTGAAAGGATGTATACGACACAAGGTCGCTCAAGGAAATCACAATTAGACGGTTGGGCATAGTATGAAACACAAGAAATGAACCCAACACTCAAGAACTCCTCGAAGGGGGAAAGAAGGACCGGGAAGTAGTAATGACTAAACCCTAAAGAGGGCGACATGATGGGCATCAAGGACAAGTGAACTCGAAAAATGATTGTCTCAAAACAATTGAAGAAGGTGAGTAGTAGGGATGCGGCAGTTAACAAACTGACCCTCGTGAGAATCATGGATGTAAACCCCGACGAAGAGGGTAGAAGTGGAAAGGCCAAACATTGGAAAAGAAGGATGAAGGAAATCCTTAAAGAATCAATGGTAAAAAATGGATTTGCAACCACACTTAGATCATGAAAAGGATTAAATAAGCCTCAAACAAGGAGGTCAAGAAATCCTAGAACAAACAATATCTGAACTCTTCCCAAGGAAGTAAACTTGTACGGGATGCAAGTGAGATTAAGGAAAGGGTACAAGGACATACCCGCAAGATTTTCAAGAAAGGGTAAATAAGAAGGACAATAGGAAAGGATGTCATAAAGTTGCTCTATGGTCGGATAACCATAAGGGCGAAGAAAGGAAGGAGCCTAGCAAAGAAAGGAGTCCCGGGGAGGTGCATGTCCCAATGAAGAGACGATGGACCCAATGTAATTAGGAAAAGTAGACAAGCCCACAAATGAAATACGGGTAGTGGTGAAAACACCCAATGATCAGAAATTCCTTGCATAAGGAATAAGAGGCGAAATGGGAATTTAACGGCAACGAAGGATCAAGGCGGACAAAATGCATATAAAGAACATAAGGAGGTGAAGGAAGGAAACTTCAAAGAATGGCAAGAAGATTAAACGTGTTGCTCCTAAGGTAGAAGTCTATACTCTGAAGGACATAGTAAAGAATGAAACTATCAAAAGGGGACTTCCCAAACAAAGGAATCGACACGTAAATCGAAAGAGATCAACTCTGAATAGGGAATCGTGAAAGGGTCACAAGTGAATAAGGAAGGAATGAAGAAAGGAAATCCTTGAGCAAAGGATGCAACTGGACATGAAGAAGAATAGAAGGAAGGAAAAACACAACTATGTGGGCAAGCCCAAAAGTAAATAGGAAAGCCGAAATTTGGAACCAGGAGAGCTCAATAGGAAGTCGAAAAGGACACATAAATAAGGAAGATCCAAAGACCCCCAAAAATTTTAACGACAATGTAAAAAGGGATGATTGGATAACACCGAAGGTAGTTGAGGAACACTACTTGCTCGAGAATGAACAAAGCCACATGACTCCAAAAAGGGCGGAAAGGCAAGAACGGTAGTCAAAGAAAGTCCTAGAAGTATAATAGAAAAAGAAAAGTCCTAAAAAATTTCCTACTACGAGGGACATGTAGATCCAATAGTCTAAAGAAAATGTGGCTCCATAGGAAAGAGTCAATAGTATAAAATCGATGCGGTCTTACAAAAGTGTTCGGGTAGACCGGAGTCGTGATAAAGAAATGATGAGGGAAGGACTAATATATGACAAGATGGGGAATAATACCAAAATCCACGAGGCTCAGAACGAAAAGTCTGAAAGGATGCTGAGCTAAAGAGCATCAATGACCAAGGAAATAAATGGAAATGGGGATGATCAGATATTTATGAAACATCCAACCCAATGACCTGGATAAGAATCCTCAAGATAAATAGTCCTACCCTAAGTAGAGTAAGAAGTGGACCTAAAGGTGTACATTTGGACTTGTGGGTAAAATATACCTAATTAGGATACACTCCATGGAGTGAGTAAGCAATGGAAATGGAAATAAATTCCTTAAGCACGTGGTTTAAAGGGATAAGTGAAGAAACAACCAAAGTGGTAGCATGTCAAGAAAACCCCAAGTTGACATCAAGGGAAATTATTCTTGATGTAAAGGATAAGTAATTATGTTTTGGGAACAAAACTCCTAAAATGAGGGGAGAGTTGTGAAACCCATCACCTCGGATTAAGGAAAACCGTGAAAGAACCGGTCAATTTAATGAGAAAACTTAACCACTTAAGGAAACGAGAATGATAAAGAGGGGTTAAAATGGGAAATTGAAAAATCACTATTAACCAAAAAAGTCATAAAAATCATGAGGAAGAACCTTAAAGTAAATTGGATGGGAAAACCGGATCAGTTCAGGGTGAACTATACCTGAACCATATTGAACAGAATTTGTCATGCCCCTACCCGGTTTGGTCAGATCCCCGTGATCAACTCATCACTCCCTTGGTTTAAGAGGGGTTTTCCCCTTATTTTATTAAATAGGAGCAAGTCGTAAATTCAAACCTTGTTCCATGGAATCACATAAATTAATCTAATGCAAGCTTCAAAGGAACTTTAAGAATACATGATGGAGGATACATCTTTATGCTCTCTTTTATTCTATCAATTACTCCTAATGGTTCAAGACGCTCAACCCGACCTGCAGCTGTTTGTCTAGGTTGGTCCGTCGATCTAGCCACGACTCACTATCGCCAATCTATCAAGCATTCTTGGTCCTAACTCGGTACCGTGGTGAAATCATACAACCAATTTCACTAGAAATTTTCATGGCTCTTTCTTAATCAAGTTTGTTTATGAGCTTCTACTCATGCCCACTGGCCTTGGGCCCAATACACGTGTTTTTCCAAAATTGGGCATTTAGCCCCATGAGTTAAAAAACTAATGCCCCTTGCCTATCTGAGTTATTCTAGCTCCCGTCAAGAAGGTCTCCAAAATGTTTTAAGCATATGCACACAGTCGGGGTAGAACACTTCTGACAAAAATTTATTTTCAACTCATCACACCAACCAGGTGTGATGATATCTCTGCTCATAACTAGTAGGCGGATTTCTCCTTTCCTCAAGGGAAACTCATCATACCAACCGGGTATGATTATCTCTACTTACAACTAGTAAGTAGGTTTTATCCGTTAAAGAGAGTGCTCATCATCCCAACTGGGTATGACTTTAATAAGCCCACTCGCCCAATGACCGTTACATGTTCATCCCCGGTCGATTTTCGAAGTCCATGCTAGATTTTCCTTGTTGGCATTTCGGTCTCTCGTGTCCCTACATGATTTGGGCATCTTTATAAATTAAGGTTTGGCATGACAACCATTGTTTTCTCACGTATGAGCGACTAGGCTCAAAATTGATGGTTTATTGAACTTAAGTCCATAAAGTTCATTTTCCTTAACTTTAGGTCCCTAATGCTAATTTTTTTCCCAAATTGAGTCCCAAGGCTTCCAAAATTCACTTTGGGTCCTCAATTTACTCAAAATTGTGTAAGGGGCTCAAGTTTTCCAAATTGTCAATTTGGTCACCATTTTTTCAAAAATTACAATTTTGCCCCTACTTTCCAAAAATAGCAGTTTGGCTCTAAATATTTCAAAAATTGACCAAATGGTCCTCCAACAACTTTCTCATGGTCAATTGGCCTTCAATTTTGGGAAATTGCATAGAGGTCCCTCAATTTTTTGAAATCCCTAATTTTTCCCTTTAAAATGATTGAATTTGATTTCTTCAAATTAACCATTAAATCGGGGTTAATTGCTCCAATTGATGGTATGGATTAGTTCCTACACTTTTATACAATTCAATTGAGCTTTGAATTGCATTATTTGAGTTTGAAATGAGCTCAAACGGAGCTTCGTTGGAAAATTGTTCGTAGAGAGAGAAAGCATCGAAAGCTTACAGTCGGAGGTGTAGTGGTCCGAGCTTTTGATCTAAGAAGGTAGCTCTTGTCATGAGATTTCTTCTAGGATCAAGAATTGCTACAATTGATGCCAAAATGAGGGTGAATTTGGTTAGTGAAATTTGACACTTTCTCTCTCTAACACCGATCTGTAACGATAGAGAAGGGCCAAATTGGCTTACCTTTCAGCTTTGTTGAGGCTATGTGAGGGTCGTGGGGGTGTTAGTGAGGTTTGGTTTGGCCGGAGGAGGTCTAAATTTGGCTGAATTCAACTTGGCAAAAATAGGGCAACTTTGGTCCATCGGAGCTGCTTCACTATTTGATTCCATTGACGCTTCTCTAGCGGTCCTCAAGTCGAAGGAGCTTGATGTCAGGTAGCTAACTTCTCCTAGAGTCTATAGAACCCAACCTTGTCTTCTGTGGCTGAGAGAAATGCCAAGTTGGAGCACCAATTTAAGCTTCATTGAAAAATGGAGCAGTTGAGAGAGATTGGCAATTTGAGGCGTGTAGAGGATGGATGGAGAGTAGCTCTTTATATTGGGAGCTCAGAGACCCTCTACCTAACCACTTTCCACTTTGGCTGAGCTTATCCTCGCCCGAAAATGCCTTGATCGGAGCGGATATTCCTTCACCGAAGAAGGAATTTTTCTACATTAATGAATAGTGTTGTGATCCTAAGGTAGAAGACGACACTGTTCCTAATTGGATCGGACTGGTCCGACCGGTTCAATGGCAAAAATCGCCCTGTTCAGGCCCGATTGGACCGATTTTCTCAAAATTAAAAATTTCTAAATTAATCTAAATTTATTCTCTATCTAATGGTGGCTTCAATTTCCCAATTTTATTATTTTAAGCTACCAAGAAAAATGAATTTAGAAACTAGTTCAAATATGGTTCAAACAGGTTTAATTTGTTTCGGGTCCGGTTCACCCTGAAGCGGTTTGGTTTTCTCTTCCCATTTATTCCAAGGTTCTCTTCCATGATTTTTATGTCTCTTTGAGTCACTTGGGATTTGCCAATTTATAATTTTACCCTTTCTTTACTGGTTTGGGTTCGTTAATCGGCTCAATTTCCTCTTTTGAATTGATCGATTCTTTTCCCAGTTTTCTTATCTTTGAAGGGGCTTGATGTCAGTAGCTAACTTCTCCTGGAGTCTATAGGACCCAATGTCATGCCCCGACCCGGTTTGGTTGGATCCCCATGATCAACCCGCCACTCTCCCGATTTACTAAAGGGTTTTCCCTTATATTATAAATCGTAAAGAGTAACGCGTTAACCTGCACCTTTTTCCAGGAATATCATAAATCAAAACTGCATAGTAATTTAAATTAGTTGTACCAATCTTGCGGGCATTTAATTGCGCAAGTCCTTTAAGGTTCGGCTTTCCGGGACTTCCTGAAAGAGGTATAAGGGAGGGGGTGAGTACAACTACTCAGTGAATGGGATTCAAATCTTTTAACTTTCAAGAAAAACATTTATATGGAGTGTGCCAGACTCCTTTGTTTTCAAAAAAATCATTTCATTTAAAAATTCATCTTTTTCCATTATTTCTTAGTTATCGATATGTCATCACCCAACACACATCCTTCATAATGAAGGTTACACACATTCGCAAGTCAGTATCACTACTGAACCCGCTAGTGGCTTCGGAGCGACTTTTCCTGCCACCTGGATAGAAGTACGACCACTTCTACCCTGGGAATGAGTGGATGTACGAAACATCCGACCCACAATCCCGAAATCACTTCTTCATGTCCGTATGAGGACAGAGACCTCATCCTGTCCCCACCCCGGTCTCATACGCTTAGTGCTACTCCAGATTTCGCACAGACACTTGGAACGACGAACTGCCCTTATAGCCACCAGGTCGTCCAGTGCCTTTAGGATGCATCACTACCCCTCATGGGCGTCTTGATGATCCCGTACTCATAGTGCATGCACAAACAATGTTTTCTTATATTGCCATGTAATATGTGGTGCCATTAGTCCAACGGCCCCGACTCTCAACTCAACCCGCAGCTGTTTGTCTTGACTAGTCCATCGACCTGTCATGTCGCACTACCGCTAGTTGACTGAGCATGTCGGTCCTATCTTGGTACCATGGCCAAACAATTCACTTATTAAGTTGTATGGCACATATATCATGTTCGTTTACGAGCTCCTGCTCGTGCCAACTGGCCTTGGGCCCACTGTACGAGATTTTCAAAATCGGGCATTTCGCCCCCAAGTTCCAAAACCGAGGCCCTTGGCCTATCAGAGCTATTCGAGCTCCCATCGAGAAGGTCTCCCAAATAGTTTAAGCATTGGCACACAGTCAGGGGAGAACACTTCCGACAAAAATAGGTTTTTACTATCCATCATACCGACCGGTATAAGGACATCTCCGTTCATAACCGATGAACGGGTTTTCAACTTCCTTCCAAGAAGTCTCATCATACCAACCGGGTATGATCTACTTACAACCCGTAAGTAGTTTTTCCGCATAACTTTCACATCACTTTCTTTAAGTAGTGATGATTAAAATACCACTAAACAGTGGGTTTTTATATCGAGGTACTTATCATCCCCAACTGGGTATGATGTTAGTAAACCCACTCACAACCGGTAAGTGGTTTTTAACTTTATAAGGTGTGCTCATCATCCCAATCAGGTATGATGTTTGTAAACCCACTCACCCGTTAATGCCGTGAATTCCACTAGACCGGTTCTTGGTATTCACGCGAGCTTGTCCTTGCTGGCGTTCCCGGTACTTCGTGTTCCGGTGAAGGCACGGCGGTCCGAGCTTTCGATCTGGGCAGATAGGTCTCATCCTGAGGTTCATCCTTTCGGTCCTAATTCGGTCGTGGAAAGGCTGAGAAAGTGTTGGGAGGGCTTGGTTTGGCCTGAGGAGGGCTTGAAATGGCCGATTTCAGCTTGGCCGAAATAGGGCAGCTTCGGTCCGCCGGAGTTGCTTCACTATTCCATCATGTCGGCGTTTCTCCAACGATACTCGGATTGATTGGAGTTTGCTATCAGATAGCTGTCTTCTCCCCGGTTCTAAAGAGCCCGACCTTTGTTCAAGTCGAAGCTCTCGTTCGAGCTTTACCGGGAAATGGAGCAGTAGAGAGAGAGAGAGAAGTGTTCAGGTATGAGGAGAATGAAATGGGAATGAACTCTTTATATAGTTGTAAAACCCGTGTATTAAATGGGCGAGATTTATTACTGGTATTAATATTGCCATAAATTATTGGTATTAATTCCAATAATTTAATTTCGGTATTAATTCTAATAAATTAAATTTCAGTATTAAATTATTGCTATTAATTATATATTAACTTTAAAGTTCTTATGGAATCTAGTTCACTTGAACTACTTTGGTTTTTGTTTTCTAATTTGTCTTAAGTTTCTTTTCCAAGGTTTAATGAACCCTTTGGATCACCCGAGAGTTGTAAATAACCAACTTGCCCGTTCAGAAATAATCGGGTTTGTGAACCGGTTCTAAATCCTCACTTGGTTTGACCGATTCTTTTCCTGGTTTTCCTTAGCTCAAAAGGGCGGGTTTTACACCCAACCTTGTCTTCTGTGGCTAAGAGAAATGCCAAGTTGGAGCACCAATTTAAGCTTCATTGAAAAATGGAGCAGTTGAGAGAGATTAGCAATTTGAGGCGTGTAGAGGATTGATGGAGAGTAGCTCTTTATATTGGGAGCTCAGGGACCCTCTACCTGACCACTTTCCACTTTGGCTGAGCTTATCCTCGCCCGAAAATGCCTTGATCGGAGTGGATATTCCTTCACCGAAGAAGGAATTTTTCTACATTAATGAATAGTGTTGTGATCCTAAGGGAGAAGATGACACTGTTCCTAATCGGATCGGACCGGTCCGACCGGTTCAATGGCAAAAATCGCCCTGTTCAGGCCCGATTGGACCGATTTTCTCAAAATTAAAAATTTCTAAATTAATCTAAATTTATTCTCTATCTAATGGTGGCTTCAATTTCCCAATTTTATTATTTTAAGCTACCAAGAAAAATGAATTTAGAAACTAGTTCAAATATGGTTCAAACAGGTTTAATTCGTTTCGGGTCCAGTTCACCCTGAAGCGGTTTGGTTTTCTCTTCCCATTTATTCCAAGGTTCTCTTCCATGATTTTTATGTCTCTTTGAGTCACTTGGGATTTGCTAATTTATAATTTTACCCTTTCTTTACTGGTTTGGGTTCGTTAATCGGCTCAATTTCCTCTTTTGAATTGACCGATTCTTTTCCCAGTTTTCTTATCTTTGAAGGGGCGGGGTTTACAACTCTTCCCTCATTTTAGGGGTTTTGTCCCCAAAACTAAGTCAGCAATCCTTTGCATCGGGAGTGACTTCCCTTGATGTCCTCTTGGGGTTTGCTCAGCATGCTATTACTTTGGTTGTTTTCTTCACTTACTCCTTTAGCTACGCACTTAAGGATATCTCTCTTCCATTCCATTTTGCACTCACTCCATGGAGTGTATCATGATAAGTTATGTTCTAACTGCCAATCCTAAGGTACCTCCTTAGGTCTACTTTTTACTCTACTTAGGGTAAGACTTTTTCTTAAGGGTTCTTGTCCATGTCATTGGGTTGGATGTTCCATAAACGTCCGATCTTCCCTGTTTCCATTTATTTCCTTGATCGTTGATGCTTTGAAGAATGTATACCCTAAGAATGTCAAAAGGACCTCCATCTTTTGTGGTCCCAAGAGGCAAACCGTTGCAGCATGTGTAGAAAAATTAGGAGAATAAAGAAAAAAATTACACATTGTCCTACAGAAAAATAGCATTACATTATTATCACTTCAAAGAAAAATAATAGAAGCAGTAAGACCAAATGGTCCAAATGATAAACCCATTTAGTTAAACCAATAATGTTCATATAAAAAAATGCCTTCATGTCTGCTGCTTGGGGAAGACTGGACAGTTCTACCCAGTGGATAGTGGATAGTAAGAATCAAATTATTAAGGAATACTCTATAAATGGACAATCATACCTTTGTACTAGCTGAAGTTTCAACACATAGAATAGAACTAAACCATTTGTGCTGGACATTTCATCAATATCATCCTAATTACCCATAACCATTGTCTACATGAAGTACAAGATAAAACATTAGTTGCAATGCCATATGAAATGGTAGAAAAATATCATCCATAATTAGCAGAAATACATATGGGATTAGTCAACTCTCTTAATGGACAACATTCATCAAAATCTTTAACCAAAGTGGTGATGTTCTTCTTTGGATATGGTGTGGCTATTACTGATATCATTGTCTTCCGACTAGGTTTGCAAAATAAGCCCATTATCTCCAACAGAATATAAGAGCTCCCTAATCTTTAAACTAAATATAAAACTGGGATCAAACAAGTGACATCAACATTTTTTTTTATGTTTGGGCTTCCTGAAATTTAACATTTGGTAGAGCATATAAAATTAATTTAAAAAATGTAAATTATTAGAAAAGGGGCATCGAAAATAAGACCTCCAACAAAATAGGAGGACAAGAGTTGGAAGATCTTATTTCCATCTGCATCACCATCCATATCACCATCATGTGGAATTCAATTCTCTGGAAATTATATCTTTAGTGTCAAAAGGAACGAACACATCCATTGTTATAAGAATATTGCATATGCATAAAAGTCATTTTTATTACTTACAACCATGTGAGAAATTTCATTTCAGCTAACATTGTTTGATTATTACTCTAATCTTGCACTCAAGAATATGATTCCTACTTTGTGCTAATTATCATTATCTTAGAGGTTACTAGGTGACAGAGTGAGTTGCTCTAACTTATCTAACTTATCATACCTCATTTTTTTCAAAAGTTGCTCTAATTTATCAAGACCTAGCGAGTGTCTATTAAAAAGTATTGTTACATTTAATACACTAGATAATAGGTTGTACACCATCAAAAAATTCAGCGACCTGAGTACACAAAAGCTATCCCAATTACTAATTGATATACTAATTATATAACCACCACTACTCTCTCATTTCTTCGTAAGTTTTAGAATTTATTGGAGTCACATCTCCACATGTGGGTTCACCATAACTCCGATCAACATCAAATACAAATACTTTACCTAGTTAGTAAATCAACTCCATAAATATATGAAATCAAACCCAAAGCTCTTGCAAGTTCTACAATATATTTTATTCCATTTCATTCTAGAGAATAGTGTATACTTTCAAATTAAATAGGCTAAAGATAAACTTGTTGAGAAGAATATATTTGCAATAGTTTTAAACCCTATTTTACACTAAATTTTTGTAATCATAAAAAAAAATTCTAACTAATTAGAAAAATAATATATTAAAAATTTTCCCTTTTGGTGAATAGGACATACTTTCATGGCATCCACTAAACTTATCTTGGGCAATATAGTTCTCGTACTTTTACCATGAGCACAAATATCAAATATCACCATCGGATAAAGCAGGCAGTAATCAACCACGAAGTAAATGCAACAGAAGTAAATTCAGCTTACCATAAAAGTAAACAAATCTATGGAAATTGTTTAAGGTTTGTTTCCCATTTTTTACACAAATAAAAGTAAATATTTTGGATATGCTATCAAAATTCAAGATGAATCAATGAAATTCTATATTTATCATTAGTAAATATAAAAAATTTATATTAATATATATGTAAAATAACAAAATTATACATTTAAGTGTATAAGTTAGTTACTATGGTATGGTGAGAAATAGAATTGTAATTTGATAATATATTCTAAATTCTATAATATTTATTATTTATTTATGATTTGACTATATTAATTTGTAATAAACTCTTGTTGCAAGGAGGGTATGAATATATATATATATATATTTATATGCTTATATATATATATATATATATACTCGATCATCTAGAATGACAAATACTCTCTCTTAGTATACCTCTTTCAAGAATTTTTATGTCAGCCCGCACTCACTCAAGCATTTTTTGGTTGGCAGTCTGCACTCACTAAAAGGATATTACCAAACAAAAAATATAATTTAAAAAAAATTATGTTGTTGAAGATAAAGAAATTTAAGGGTAATTGTGGCTAAGTAATTTAAAATATGGGGCAACCATCGCATACTTTGCTCAAGTGATTGGGACTCATCTCATTTTTTCACTTTTGGTTCGAATGCCTAATATAATTTTTATTAAAAAAATCATGTGATCTAGATATATATTCTAGATTCTAAATGTTACTATATATTATTTATATATATAAGAAAAATTGAAGATAATTAAAATGAAACTCTTATTGGTTCTTCTCATTATCATAATTTAAATTAATGGTATTATCATAATTTTTAAATATAATTGGAAGTCCTAATGAAAAAAATAGGTGTTATTTGAATTTTTTTTATTCTAATTATTAAATTCATGATTCTTATATGTACTTCACAATAAATCTAGCACTTTAAAATAAAAAAAAAAGAATTAATAATTTTATTAATGAATATAATATATAGTTTAGGCTTTGAACAAAATTTATTCAACTAATTTAATTGATATTATTTGATAAATAATGAAAGTATTTATAAGAAATACTATGGAAATTTAAAATTTTTTAAGAGGTAATATATATATATATATTTCATAAATATATATATACATATATATTATGTAAATACATATATATGGATATGTTCTCCCACTCATATTTATTACGATGAGGTAAAACTTTTTTCCCTTTTGCCGAGTAGGAAATTCTTACATGTCATCCACAAAACTTATATGGAGGAATATGTTTGGGTTCTATCATAATAGGATAGTACGATACAACAGGTGGGTACTCTATATTATCAATCTACAAGTAAATGCACTCTCCAACATGAGCGAGAATTAAATTCAGTTTACATTAATAGTAAACAAATATATATAAATTGTTCAAAATTTATTTTCCATTTTTCTAAAATAATAAAAATAAATATTTTGGATATGCTTAAAGTGAAATAGTAAATCAAATTATATATTTATTTATTAGAAGATATCAAAATTTAATATTAATATATAAGTAAATCATATGTTCAAGTATTATATATATTACTATTACAATTTGATAATATATTCTATTTTTTATCATTCGCTTATAATTTATGTTTGTATATTACAAATACTGAAAAGGTACAAACACATATCTATATTATATATATATAATATACATATATATATATATATATTACCGTCCACCCTCGTAGAGTGATGCTATAAATCCTGCTCTTTAAAGTTAAGGAAAACCAGAAAATAATAAGTCAAACCGAGTGAGAAAACTGAACCGGTTCACAAATCCAAAATTTCAACTCCCATGTGACCCAAAAATATTCATAAACCTTAGAAAGGAACTTTAGAACCAATTGGAAGAGAAAAGCTGGAACGGTTTGGAAGAACCGGATCTGAACCGATTAATGAACCAAGCTAGTTTATGAACCAAAACCAATAGAGAGAGGGTAAACTGGGGAAATTATGGATTCTAAGTAACTTAAAGAGTCACATAAGTCATGAAAAATTATTTATGGATGAATTGGAGATGAAAACCAAACCGGTTCAGGTGAACCGGATTCGAACCGGTTTAGACCGGTTTGAACCACTATTGAGCGAGATGCTAAATTCATTTTTCTAGTTAGTTTAAAATCTTCAAATTTGAGATTTGAGGTAACCATTGGATAGGAAATGAATTTAGATGAATTTAGAAATTTTAAGATTTGAAAAATTCGATCGAATTAGGGGTGAACCGGTCAGTTTAAGCTTTGAACCCGGTTCGGACCGGTCCGGTCTGGTTCAGAACGATTGGGACACACCATACTTTTAAAAAAAAGTTGTCACATTTTCACTGCAAAATAGAGATGAGTTTTATTCGCAGCCTAAGTCACTCCAATTTTACTGTAGTGAAGGTTCATAATATGATAATATTGAGAGAATTGATGAGTTACATCGGACAGACCGATAAATCAAGTATGGGCATGATAACCACCGTTATTGATAAGTACTAAAAAGCTTAGAAGCGGTTGTGCAGTTGGGAGAGTGAATGCGAAATGAGGTTATAATGAGTAGAAATCTCCTCCCGATTAACTAAGTTGATATTTTTTAGAGCATTGGATGGAATGAAGATGAGGGAGAGGAAACCAAATGAAGGGTTATACCCTTGAAGGTCCATTTGGCAAAATGAGCTAAAATAAGCAAGGTTGTGTCTGACTTGTAATACAAATTCTATTGGGCAGCAGAAATAGGACCCAATGAATGTTAGCTGAAAATAATAATCAAACTCGTAATTTCAAGTATCGAACTCAGATTTCATAGGAAATAGATATATAACTATATTAAATTTAGACATCACTTATTTAATTATATAATAAATTTTAGATTAAATTTTAGACATTACCATTTAAAGTAGAATGAAAACTAGTTAATCTCTATAGAGAAATTGCAAATTACTTGTTATTTAAAATTTTGAGTATATTTATAAATTTTTAAAAAAATAAAACTTATCCAATATTTAATTTAGAAAATCGAACTCGTAGATCATAGGAAAGAGATACAGAACTATATTAAATTTAGATATCACTCGTTTAATTATATAACAAATTTTAGATTAAATTTAGAAAATGGGTTTGGGTGCAAAAGCTTAATTTTGAAAATATTACGGTATAATATATATTAAATATCACATTATTCGTGCTAAAAGTATAATTATAAATTCGTATATGATGTTTACGGACCAAAACATAATCGACCATTTGAAGTGGAATGAATATTGGTTAATATCTAAGGAGTAATAAGTTCTCAAATAGTGAGTGAGATTTTTGGTATTATATATTACATGTTATTTAAAATTTTGAGTATATTTATAAATTTTTGAAAAAAATAAAAATTATATAGTATTTTATTTAGAAAATCTTTTTTAATTGTTCGAATTTAGGTGCGTTGTGGACTTGAAAGAAGAAAAAAAATGAGTGAAACATATTATTTATAAAAGAACTAAATCAACTTTCATATCTTGTAAAAAAAACCATTACTCCACCTTTTACTTGATATACTTTATATGGTTGAAAATAAACTAATTAGATTTTTTCTTTTTTAAGAACTCCATGACGTGCAATCCATCCCAAATGTGAAAAAACTTGGTCTCCGCAAATCCTCCTGCTCTCGCTAATTCGTCGTACTGTTCGGCGGTCCGCTCTTTGAGATTCAAGAACATCACATAAAACTCCGACACCACAGCATTCTCAATCAGGTCCTCGTCATTGTTTGAATTTTGAGGAGCTAAGATCTCCACGACCAATAACTTCCCTTCCTCCGGCAGTGCCTTGTAGCAGTTCCTCAGTACCTTATTGCACGTTTCATCATCACAATCATGAAGTATTGCCTGCACAAATGGAGATGTACATATAATTGGCATAAGTGGTAGAGATGCAAGTAAAAGATAATAATAATAACAAGAACTACCATTTTCATACTTGATTATTATTTTAGAGGACGATATAAAATGTATGATTAGATTAGGTTAATGTATAATATTCTAATTTTATATTTATCCTCGTAATATCCTTTACAATTATTTAATAATTTATATATTTTATTAAGAAATTGTATGAAATACCAACGCATCATATTTCGGAGATAGTTATTAGAGATTGACCACATAATATCCTTTCAATTTATGTAACAATATACCATATTCTTTACTAATCAAGAAATCATTCATACTAACCTTCATCAAGATTGTCTCTCCTTTTGGCAATGAATTAAACATGTCTCCAACCATATGTTCCACTCCTAAAAAAAATTAAAAAGAAATCATATATGTAAAATCAGAAATTGAGATAAAGTAAAATTAAAAATTCCCGTAATACCTTCTTGAACGGGGCCTCAGCAATGACGTGAGGTAGGTCGAAGTTGATCCCGCGAATATGCGGATATGCTCGCACAATATTATGTAGTATGATTCCCATTCCACCTCCCACGTCCAACAACTCCTTCACTTCCTCAAGGCCTTTGTACTTAGCTAGGACCTTGCAAATAACTATTCGTGACCAGAACACCATTACCTCGTTGAATGACTTGTTCAAGATTGGGTTTTTGGAGGATACATCAAAGAGCTCAGCTCTCTTGGAGGTGAAGAAGGGTGAATTTTCCGGGTCGAGAATCGCATCTTTGAGCATGCTCATCCTCTCGAAGAGCACATTCTCTGCCCCAAAGATCACCAGCGGGGCTACCGAAGTTTCCTTTGGGTCCTCGTCCTTGTTAGTCACCATGTGTCGGGTCACATCCGTTAAGCCGTACGTTCCTGACCCACTGGGTTGGTGTTGGTCCAAGGTCTCAAGGAGGACTTCAGCAGGAACTTAACACTGAGGAAGCGTAGTAGCTGATCAAGGATGACAATCGATCTAGGGTCCTTAATGGGGAGTCGAGATGCGATCTCCACGGCTGAGAGCTGCATGGACGGTCCGGCGCTATCGATGGTGTTGAGAATGTTGGACTCGATGGCCACTCGTAGGGCCAAGTGGATGCGCTCATGAGATTCCCATAGCCCTAGAGAGACGAACGGTACTCGACGTCACCCTCACCTTCTCCCATTTTCGAATGTCTTCCTTGCGGCTTTATTTCTTGTTCACCCCTTGTGATATAGGTACATATTTTACATATATATATATATAAATGAACTAACAATATAAATACCCTTCACATTACAATCAACTGTTGCTCAGAAAATAAATGTGTCAATGAATGTGATATTTGCATTACCATTATAATAAAAGGGACCATAATACCATAATCATCATAACTATAATATTTAAAACTTTAATGAATGTATTAAATTATCTATATATTAAAAAAAGACCGTATAACAACTTAATGGACGTTATCCTTTAATTTGTAATATTTTACTTCAATTTACATTATTAAAAATTTAAAAATTTGTTAAATAATATGTATTTAACTTTAATATTTTCCACAAAAATATATTTTTATATTTTACATAAGCTAATCAACTATTTAGATAATTTTATAATATTTTCCTCTGGTTTTGATTATTTTTTTTGCTCTAAAAAAGGAAATACAATTCATAGCATGCAGCCACATTTTAATTAAAAACGCCTCTTATTTACATGTAATTTTTTCAAAGGCAAATTGTGTCTATTTTAACCATTTGTATGTTTTTTAAACAATTTTTCAGGTAAAAAATCTATTGAACATTTATTGTATTTTAATTTATTTAATTATTATATTTGTGAAAAATTAGGTATATTTTTTATTTTAATCAATATATCAACATTTTAGACGTTGATACACTTATAATATATAACTAAATTCAATTTATTTTAATTCTAATATTATATGAGAAAATATTATCAATATATAATAAATTTCAATCACATCTATTTATAAGTTTAAAATAATATCTTTTATATATCATAATTTTTTTGCTAATTTTTTTAATCATTTTATTATTTTATCAATAATTTTAAATACTTAATCGATCATTTTCGGGATAATGTTAGCCTCTTCACTTGTGTGAGTACTTATTTACTGCTTATCAAATATTATATTATTAAGTTATTTATGAAACTAGGTTGGATCATAACATGCTTTTAAAGAAAAGTGGATTTTATTTGCAGCCTTAGTCACTTCGACTTTATCTCGGTGAAAATTCACAATATGATAATATTGAGAGAATTGGTGAATTGCATATAGGACCGTCAATCCATAAATCGAGTTGGGACGTGATAACCTCGGTTCTCGAAAAGTGCTAGAAAGCATAAAAGCAGGTGTAAGAAATGAGGTTGTCATAAGTAGGAATCTCCTCCCGAAAGGAGGGTTATACCCAGTATGATCGTGTCTAACTTATAACTCGGATTTTGTTAGGCTACAGAAATTGGACCCACCGAGTGTTAGTTGAAAATGATAATTAAACCTGTAATTTCAAGTATCGAACTCGTAGATTATAGGAAAGAGATATAAAATTATATTAAATTTAGATATCATTCATTTAATTATATAACGAATTTTAGATTAAATTTAAAAAATGGGTTTGGGTGCAAAAGCTTAATTTTATAAATATTATGGTATAATATATATTAAATATCAAATAAAAGTATAATTATAAATTCGTATACTCAATAAAATATAATCAATTATTTAAAGTGGAAAGAATATTTGTTAATATCTAAGGAGTAATAATATTGGTCATAAGTTTTTTTTGTTAGTTAAAATATTTAATATATTCTTAGTTCAATTCAAATAATATTATCATATTTTAAAAATAAAATGATCTATTTATTAGTTTATTTTTATTGCAGGTTTAACTCTTACATATCATATCCAAAGCTACTTCTCCCTTTCCAGCCTAAGCAGCTTTGACCTCTCTTGGATGTCACCTTGCTCCTCCGACTAGAGGACTCACGGACTCAAACTGTACTAGTTAGCTGCATCGTCTCTCCTTAATCCGCGTGCCGATCTCGAGGAAGGGCTAAATACGGTCAGCTCTTCCCTGTTGTACTTGAGCTTCCTGGCATCATCCCTCGAGATTCCATACGAGTTCACCAGAACATCCTCCGGTAGTCCTCGGATCACCGACAGCCTCCCGGCAAGATTGTTCTTCATCGCGTTGTCACTTGTCCTGAAGGCGACCCACTCAAACCCTTCGCTTCCGGCCTTCTTGATCACCACGAAGTTCTGCGGCACGACTAACACTTGGTTCTCTTGAAGCTTGCCGTCAAACACGGACTGGCCATTGTCGCCAGCGATCTGAACCCTAGCGTTGCCCCTGAGGACATAAATGAAAGCGTGGCTGTTCATGTAGTAGCTCGGCGCCACAACTGCATCCTGGAAGCACAACGATATTAGTTGAATAATATATGGTTTGACGAGAAAAGCAATCCATCCAACCCTTGATGCATATAATAAGCAAAGCAATATATATATATATATATAATATATATATACCTTGTATAGGACACCCTTCTCGGCGCTTAGCTGAAGGAAGCTAAGGATAGGGAGGCTGAAGCTATTGAGGGTGGTGATCCGGCCGGCCCTCGGGTTGTAGTAGTCCGCCCGTTCCGGATTGTCGATATTCTCCCTAAGCCTCATGGTGCAGAGGGTCTCCTCAGCCCCATTCTGCCTCTGGCTGCTGCTGCCCCGGCGGCGGCTGGAGCCCCTCTCCATCTCTCTCTCCCTCTCCCTCTCCCTCTCCCTCTCCTCCCATCCCTCTCCTTCTTCGATCATCGGGTGAACGATCTGGAGCTCCTCTCGAACCTCCACGATGTGACCTCTCCTGTCATCCTCGCCTTTCACCTTCCTTGCCAGATCGCTGTCGACATCGAATGTCTCCTGGAGTAGCTCATCGTCGAAACCCTGGAATACGTTCCCATACTTCGTCTCTTGTTGGCTGCCTCTGGTCCGGTGGCGGCGTCCGCCCTGGGATCCTTCTTGCGGGTTCCCGGCTAGGAAGAATTTCTTCACAAGATCAATCAAGAAAGTGAGTTAATCTTTAAGGTTGTGCCTTATTTGGGATTTTAGCTTTAAATTTTCACAACAATCAGTTGTTAGTGGAGAGACATTGTGAATTCACTTACCCGGATGTTCTGATCTAGCTGATTCTGCTCGTTGCTGGTGTAGATGACAGAGATGAGAACGAGGTCTGATTGACCCTTGTTGTGAATCCAGAAGGCAGTGCCGGGGATCTGAGCGACGATGTCTCCCTCGCGGATCTCTCTCACCTTCTGGTGTCTGTCACCGAAGAACCTCTTTACCCCCTCCCTCTCTGATGTGCCTTGGCGGCCTCGGAACTGCGACTCGTCGGACTGGTACGTCTCCGGGCATCCCGGCATGGTTACTCCGTATAAACCTCGACCTGCGCGTAGAATGTCATTCCACATGCAATTTCATGAAGAAAACTCAAACTTACTAAAAAAACCAGGATATTCCCGGGCACACTAAGAATTCAATGACCTCTGACTTGATGATGTATGGAGATAATACATCAAGTGGTTGGGAATTGTTGGCTATTTTCTTTACCTTGGACGACGTACATGAGCTCGGCGGAGTTGGAGTAGGAGGGGAGGAAGAGGCCGTTCCGGCGGATGACGTGCCTCGTGAAGGCCGAGCCGGCGCATGTGAGCGCCTCCTCGTTCTCGTCCCATAGCTCCGTGTAGCCTGCCTCGGCCTCGATTCTCCTGGACGGCTCGAGGACGTGGAGGTTCTCGAGGCGGCACTCGCTCCTGAACCGCAGTGGGTGCCTCTGGTGCCGCCGCACAGACCCTCCTAGGTCGGCAATCTGCCCATCGATCTGGCCAGAGCAGGAGTGGATCAGCAGGAGGAACCCTAGGCAGCTCAGAAAGAGAGCTGCGCCGGAAATGCGATTAGCCATGATGATGATGAAGATTGGAGAATATGGAAATGAACCTTCTTTGTTCTGGTTTGAGGATGAAGGGGGAGTGGTGGGGATTTATAGACAGGGTGGCGGTGGGGACATGGCGAGCGGGGTTGTGTGGCGACTGCCATGGCTGCATGTCTCAGAGGGGCCTGAGATGTTTACACATTGTGGGTATGGAGGTGAAATGTGTCCATCCATACTGCTGCTCCAGTATAGTATATATGTACTGAGCACAAACTCTCACTCCCTTCCCTTGATCGTGTTCCTCACCTGAGATTCCAATTGCCATATACATTTATTTAAGGAATATCAATCGCGTTTACTTTAGAACTAGTTTTTCAAAGGGAAAAGATGTGAAATGGTAACAAGGTAACAATTATATTGTCATAGAATTGTGTAGATAAGCGGGATTATTGGGTATCGTTCTTTCCAATATAATTAGAAATAAAATCGGATAAACGTGTGTCAAATATAATATATGAAACCTGCCATCTCGGATTAAGAAAACTGGAAAATAACTTGTTAAATTAAGTAGAAAACTAAACCATTTAATGAATCGAGAACGATAAATAAGGATTAAAATAGGAAATTGAAAAATCAAGTGACTAAGATGTCACAAAAATCAGGAGGAATGGTTATAAAGGAAATTGGATGAGAAAACCATACCAGTTCAGGGTGATCCGGACCTGAACTGAACTGAACTGAACCAGATTGAACAGGGTTGAACTATACATGAATTGGTGTTTTAATTTATTTTTCTAAGTGATTTAAAAAGATTAATTCGAGAGAAGGACCAGGAAGTAGTAATGACTACACCCTAAAAAGGGTGACAGGATAAGCATTAAGGACAAGTGTTCAAGTAGACCAGAGTCATGGTAAAGAAAGGATGAGGGAAGGACTAATATACCGACAAGAGGGGGAATAATACCAAAATCCACGAGGTTAAGGACGAAAAGTATGAAAGGATGCTGAGCTAAAGAACATAAACGACCAAGGAAATAAATGGAAATGAGAATGATCAGACATTTATGGAACATCCAACCCAATAACCTGGATAAGAACCCTCAAGATAAATAGTCATACTCTAAGTAGAGTAAGAAGCCAAAGGGCGTACATTTGGACTGGTCATGAGTGAATAAGGAAGGAATAAAGAAAGGAAATTCTTGAGCAAAAGACGCTACTAGACATGAAGAAGGATAGAAGGGAGAAAAACCACAACTATGTCGACAAGCCCAAAAGTAAATTGGAAAGCCGAAAGTTGGAACTAGGAGAGCTCAATAGGAAGTCAAAAAGGATACATAAATAAGGAAGATCTAAAGACCCCCAAAAAGTGTTATGTCAATGTAAAAAGGGATGATTGGATAACACCAAAGGTAGTTGAGAAATACTATAATGTAACGAGAATGAGCGAAGCCACACGACTCCAAAAAGGATGGAAAGGCAAGAATAGACGTCAAGGAATGTCCTGGAAGTATAATAGAAAAAGACAAGTCCTAAAACATGTCCTACTTCGAGTGACATGTAGATCCAATAGTCTTAAGAAAACGTGGCTCCGTAGGAAAGAGTCAATAGTATAAAACCAATGCGGTCTCACAGAAGTGTTCAGGTAGGCCAGAGTCGTGGTAAAGAAAGGATGAGGGAAGGACTAATATACGACAAGAGGGGGAATAATACCAAAACCCATGAGGTTAAGGACAAAAAGTCTGAAAGGATGCTGAGCTAAAGAACATCAACGACTAAGGAAATAAATGGAAATGGAGATGATCAGACATTTATGGAACATCCAACCCAATGACCTGGATAAGAACCCTCAAGATAAATAGTCCTATTATAAGTAGAGTAAGAAGTGGACCTAAGGGCGTACCTTTGGACTTGTGGGTAAAACATACCTAATTAGGATACACTCCATGGAGTGAGTAAACAATGTAAAGGGAAAGAAATTCCTTAAGCACGTGGTTTAATGGGCTAAGTGAAGAAACAACCAAAGTGGTAGCATGTTAAGCAAACCCCAAGTTGACATCAAGGGAAATTATTCCCGATGTAAATGATACGTAATCAAGTTTTGGGGACAAAGCTCCTAAAATGACAGGAGAGTTGTGAAACCCATCACCTCAGATCAAGGAAACTGAGAAAGAAAAGGTCAATTTAATGAGAAAACTGAACCACTTAAGGAACCGAGAATGATAAAGAGGGGTTAAAATGAGAAATTGGAAAATCACAATTGACAAAAAAAGTCATAAAAATCATGGGGAAGAACCTTGAAGTAAATTGGATGGGAAAATTAGATCAGTTTTGGGTGAACCAGACCTGAACTGTATTGAACCAGATTTGTCATGCCTCGACCCGATTTTGTCAGATCCCAATGATCAAGCCACCGCTCCCTTGGTTTAAGAGGGGTTTCCTCCTTTTATTCAAGAGGAGCTAGGCATAAATTCAAACCTTGTTCCCTGAAATCACATAAATCAATCTAATGCAAGCTTAAAAGGAACTTTAAGCATACATGATGGAGGATACATCTTCACGCTCTCTTTAATTCTATCCATTACTCCTGAAAATGGGTAAAAGGGAGGGAGTGAGTTCTACAACTCAATGAGCGGGTGTTGAGAGTGAGTTATCAAAATAACTTTATCCAAACCGCCCATGTTATCATTTCCTTAAAAAAAGAATTTTCCTCAGTTTCAGTTTTCAAAACATTTTTTTCCATTTCCATATTAGGTGTGTTTAGCTCTCTTAGCCCATCCCCTTTCTTTGGGAGGCATTTAGCAAACAAACACATGCCCTTCATCAGGAAGGGTACACACATTCACAAGTGCAGCCCATCTATTGCACCCACTTTTGGATTGGAGTATCTTTTCCATCTACCAAGATAGAAGCCCATCCACTTCTACCCTGGGTCTGAGTGGAATGTCCTAGAAGTTCGACCCTCAGACCGGAATGCCACTTCATTTCCGTATGAGGAAGGAGACCTCATCATGTCCCCACCCTAGTCTCATGCACAAGAAACTCCGAGAGCTTCATGGCTGACTAGTACGACAAACTGCCCTTATTGCCCCCATGTCGTCCAACAGCCCTTGGGACCCATAACTATCCCTAGGGCATCTTGATGGTCATGTACCATAAGTGCATGCACAAAAAAGAGTTTTTCATATCATAGCCATCATCTTTGGTGCCAACGGTCCCAATGCTCTACCCGATCTACAGTTGTTTGTTTAGGCCGGTCCATCAACCTAGCCCTAACTCACTATCGCCAGTCCATAAAGCACTGTCGATCCTAACTTGGTACCATGGTGAAACCATACAACCAATTTCATTAGAAATTTTCATGACTCTTTCTTAATCAAGTTTGTTTATGAGCTTTTACTAATGCTCACTAGCCTTGGTCCCACTGCACGTACTTTTACAAAACTAGGCATTTAGCCCCATGAGTTCAAAAACTGAGGCCCCTTGCCTATCTAAGCTGTTCTAGCTCTCATCAAGAAGGTCTCCAAAATGTTTTAAGCATTAGCACACAGTCAGGGTAGAACACTTTTGACAAAAAATTATTTTCAACTCATCACACCAACTAGGTGTGATGATATCTCTGCTTACAAATAGTAGGCAGGTTTCTCCCTTCCTCAAAGGAAATTCATCATACCAATCGGATATGATTATCTCTACTTACAACCAATAAGTAGGTTTTATCTGTTAAAGATAGTACTCATCATCCCAACTGGGTATGACGTTAGTAAGCCCACTCACCCGATGACGGTGACATGTTTGTCAACAATTGGTTTTCCAAGTCCACGCTAGCTTCTCCTTGCTGGCGTTCCGATCTCTCATGTCCCTACACAATTTGAGCATCCTTATCAATTAAGGTTTGGCATGACAATCATCGTTTTCTCAAGTATGAGCGACTAGGCTCAAAATTGTTGGTTTATTGCACTTAGGTCCCTAAAGTTCATTTTCCTTAACTTTAGGTCCATAATGCTAACTTTTCCCCAAATTAAGTCCTAAGGCTTCCAAAATTCACTTTGGGTCTTCAATTTACTCAAAATTGTGTAAGGGGCTCAATTTTTCCAAATTTCCAATTTGGTCCCCAATTTTTCAAAAATTATGATTTTGACCCTACTTTCCAAAAATAGCAATTTAGCCCTAAATGTTTAGAAAAATAACCAATTGGTCCTTCAACATCTTTCTCAAGGCCAATTGGCTTTCAATTTTGGGAAATTGCATAGAGGTCCCTCAATTTTTTGAAATCCCCAATTTTCCCCGAACTTTTCCCCAATTTTCACCTTTAAACTAACTGGATTTGATTTCTTCAAATTGGCCATTCAATCGAGGTTAATTGCTCCAATTGATGGTATGGATCAATTCCTACACTTCCATACGATCCAATTGAGCTTTGAATTGCATGATTTGAGTTTGAAACGAGCTCAAATAGAGCTTCGTCGAAAAAATATTCGTAGAGAGAGAAAGCTTTGAAAGATTACCATCGGAGTTGTGGCGGTATGAGCTTTCGATCTGAGGAGGTAGCTCTCATCATGGGGTTTCTTCTAGGATAAAAAATTGCTAAAATTAATGTCCAAATGAGGGTGAATTTGGTTAGTAAAATTCGACACTTTCTCTCTCTAACATCGATTTGTGACGACGGAGGAGGGCTGAATTGGCTTACCTTTTAGCTCTATTGAGGCCGTGTGAGGGCTGTGGTGGTGTCAGGGAGGCTTGGTTTATCTAGAGGAGGTCTGAATTTGGCTGAATTCAGCTCGACCAAAACAAGGCAACATTGGTCCTTCGGAGCTGCTTCACTGTTTGATTCTGCTGATGCTTCTCTAGAGGTCCTCGAGTCGAAAAGAAGTTGATGTGAGGTAGTTAACTTCCCCCGGAGTCTGTAGGACCCAACCTTGCCTTCTGAGGCTGAGAGAAATGCCCAAGTCGGAGCACCAGTTCAAGCTTCACCGGAAAATGGAGCAGTTGAGAGAGAATGGCGATTTGAGGTGTGTGGAGGATGAATGGAGAGTAGCTCTTTATATAGAGAGCTTGGGAACCCTCTACCCGACCACATTCCACTTTGGTCAAGCTTATCCTCGCCCAAAAATGCCCTGATTAGAGCGAATAATCCTTCATTGGAGAAGGAAGTTTTCTACATTAATGAATAGTATTGTCATCCAGAGGAAGGAGACGACACTGTTTCAAACCGTACTAGACCAGTTCAATGGATAAAATTGGCTGGTTCATGCCTGATTCGACTGGTTTTCTCAAAATTAAAAGTTTCTAAATTAATCTAAATTCATTCCCTATCTAATGGTGGCTTCAATTTCCCAATTTTAACATTTTAAGCCACCAAGAAAAATGAATTTAGAAACTGATTCAAGTATGGTTCAAACTAGTTCAATCCGGTTCGGGTCTGGTTCACCCTGAACCGGTCTAGTTTTCTCTTCCCATTTATTCCAAGGTTCTTTTCCATTTATTTTTATGACTATTCGAGTCACTTAAGATTTTCCAATTTCCCATTTGACCCTTTCTTTACTGGTTTGGGTTCGTTAATCGGCTCGGTTTCCTCTTTTGAATTGACCGGTTCTTTTCCCAGTTTTCTTATTTTTGAAGAGGCGGGTTTACAACTCTCCACTCCTTTTAGGGGTTTTGTCCTGAAAACTAAGTTAGCAATCCTTTGCATCAAGAGTGACTTCCCTTGATGTCCTCTTATGGTTTGCTCGACATGCTATTATTTTGGTTGTTTCCTTCACTTAGTCCTTTAGCTATGCACTTAAGGATATCTATCATGTGCTGACCCAGTTTGGTTAGATCCCATTGATCAACCCGCCACTTTCCCGATTTACTAAGGGTTGCTCCTTTTTTATAAACCATAAGAAGTAATGTGTCCTTTAAACCTGCACCTTTCCTAGAATATCATAACTCAAAACCCCATAAAATTTTAAACTTATTATACCTACCTTATAGGTGTGTTAGCTGGTGGTCTTTGGGTATGCTTTCTGGGGTTACCTGAAAGGGATATAAGGGAGGGTGTGAGTTCAACAACTCAGTGAATGGGTGTTTTGGGGTATGACTTTCAGAAAAATAGTTTAAATTGGAGTGTGCCAGTCTCCTTATTTTTCTTTTAAAAACATTTCATTCTCAAATCTCGATTTTCTTAACCATTTCTCATAAGAATGGTGTGTTTATCAACCAACACACGCCCTTCATCATGAAGGAAAAACACATACATAGGCTAGCCCATCCATTATACCCACTTGTGGTATCAGAGCGACTTTACCGGCCACCTATATAGAAGCACATCCACTTCTACCCTGAGAATGAGTGGATGTACACGACATTCGACCCTCAATCCCGTAATAAAACTCTGTGTCCGTATGAGGACAGATACCTCATCCCATCTCCACCCCAATTTCATGCGCATGAAGCTACATCGAGCTTATCAAGACTTCTGGTAGGACTAACTGCCATAATCTCCACCAGGTCATCCACAGCCCTACGACGCATCACTACCCCTCTTGAGCATCTTTAAGGTCCCGTAACACAGTGCATGCACAAATCAATAATTTTTCCACATAAGCCATATAATCTGTGGTGCCACTGGTCCAACGGCCCCGACCCTCAACTCGACCTGCAACTATTTGTCTTGACTAGTCTGAAGACTTGTCATGTTGTATTGCTGCTAGTCCATCGAGTATGTCATTCATGTCTTGGTACCATGGCCAAACAATTCATTCACTTAAGTTTTCATGGCTTAAATCAAGTTTGTTTACGAGCTCCTGCTCATGCCAATTGGCCTAGGGCCCTCTGTTCGAGATTATCAAAATCAGGCATATTAGCCCACAAAACCGAGGCCTTCGACCTAACTAAGCTATCTGAGCTCCCGTCAAGGTCTACCAAAAGTTTTAAGTAGTGGCACACAGTTAGGGGAGAGCACTTTCGAAAAAATAAACTTTTCAGTCATCCATCACACCAACCAAGTATGAGAACATCTCTGCTTATAACCGATAAAGGGGTTTTCTACTTACTTCTAGGAAGTTTCATCATACTAGCTGGTATGATCTACTTACAATTGGTAAGTAGTTTTTTCACGTTATTTCCACATCACTTATCTCAGATGTGATGGTTAAAATACCACTTAGTAGTGGGTTTTCATTTCTGAGGTGTTTATCATCCCAACGAGGTACGATATTAAATATCCCACTCACGGTGGGTTTTAATTTAGAAAAGATGCTCATCATCCCAATTGGGTATGAAGTGTAAATTAGCCCACTCACCTGATAGTGCAGTGAATATCCTATTAGCCGGCTTGTTACCTTCACGCGAACTTGTCTTAGTTGGCGTTCCCGGTACTTCGTGTTCCAACATGATAGGAACATTTTTGTTCATTATCCTTTGGCATAATAGCCTTCATTCATCCTGAATGAATGAGAAAACCAAACTTTTCATTTATTTGCAATTTAATCCTTAAAGTTATTTTTTTCCTTTAACGTTAAGTCCCTAATGCATGTTTTCCCCCCAAATTGAGTCTCGGAACTCTAAAATTCACCTTAGGACCTCAATTTATTCAAAACCACAAAAGGTGTTCAAGTTTCCCAAATTTCCAATTTGGTGCACCAACTTTTCCAAAAGTACCATTTTGCTTATACTTTACAAAAATGGTAAATTTTGCCCTAAAAATTCCAAAATTTGCCCAATTGGTCCTTCAACATCTTTATCATACCCAATTGGACCCCAATTTTATGGAATTACACTTTAGTCCCTTGAATTTCTGAAATCCTCACATTTCCCCTAGTTTTCCTCCAATTTCAAATTTTCTAACTCAGTCGAATTTGATTTCATCAAATTGACCGATCAAATGAGTTTAATTGTTAAAATTGAATTAGATTGGAGTTCCTACACCTTCATATGATTCAATTGCACTTTAAATCTCACGATTTGATGCTGGAGTGAGCTCAAATGTAGCTTCAATAGAAAATTGGACTTAGAGAGAGAAAACTTCGAAAGGTTTCAATCTAGGCAGATAGATCTTGTTCTGAGGTTTCTCCTAGGATCAAGAATTGCATCAATTGATGCTAAGTTGAGTGAGAATTTAGTAATCAGAGTTCTGTCGGTTCTCTCTAGAACCGATTGGAATTTATAGAGGGGAGCCAAATTGGCTTATCTTTAAGCTCTAATTTAGCTGTAGGAGGACTGTGGAGGTATTGGAAGGGCTTGGTTTAGCTTGAGAAGGGCTCGAATCGGCCGATTTCAGCTCGGTCGAAATAGTGTAGCTTCGATCCATCAAAGCCGCTTCATTGTTTGATCACGCTGGCCCTTCTCTAGAGATCCTTAGAGCAAATGGAGACCACAGGCGTGTAGCTAACTTCTTCCTGAATCCAAAGAACCCGACCATGCCTTCTTTGGCTCAGAAAAATGTCTAAGTCGGAGCTCTGGTTCGAGCTTCACAGGAAAATGGAGCTATTGAGAGAGAATGGAGTTTTTAGGTGAAGGAGGATGAATGAGGAGGAACTCTTTATATAGGAAGCTCAGACTTCTTGGTCGTCCGATTGGCACCTTAATTACGGTCATTCATTGCTTGAAACTCTCTAGCTGGAGACTTTTCATCTTCACTGGTGCTCTCGATTTTCCGGCGAGTGAACAATGCTGTCATCTAAAGGAAGAAGATGACTTTGTTCCGAACTAAACTAGGTTCAAAGCTTATACCGGTCAATTCAGGCTTGATTCGACCGAAGTTTTCAAAATTAAAAGTTACTAAATTCATATAAATTCATTCTCTATCTAATGGTGGCCTCAATTCTCCAATTTGAATTTTCTAAGCCACCTAGAAAAATGAATTTAGCATCCGGTTCAATAGTGGTTCAAACTGGTCCAAATCAGTTCAATCCGGTTCTGATCCGGTTCACCTGAACTAGTTTGATTTTCACCTCCAACTCATCCTAAAGTCCTTTTTCTTGACTTTTGTGACTCTTTGGGTCACTTAGGATCCATAAATATCCTGGTTTGCCCATTCTCTATCGGTTCCGGTTTGTAAACCGACTCGGTTTTCTCTTTGGAAATGGTCGGTTATTTCCCTGATTTTTTTATTATCAAAGGATGGGGTTTACAACTCTCCCCTCCTTTTAGGGGTTTTGTCCCCAAAATAGTTACATGCCAAATAATTAAGCGTAACTATCCGTCATCAGACTTTTAGTTTCCCATGTTTCTTCCTACATGGGTCCGTTTTGCCACAGAACCTTGACCATAGGAATCCTCTTGTTCCTTAAGTTCTTATCCCTCCCGTCAATGATTTGTATCGGTTCTGTTTGATAGGTTAGGTTCTATTCTAGTTCCAGTGGAGGTCTTTCCAATACATGGCTTGGATCAGGTTGATACTTCTGAAGCACAGAGATATGGAATACATCGTGTTTTCTCTGTAGATTTGAGGTAGTTCCAATTTATTGGATACCGGTCCTATCCTTTTAATGATGAGATATGGGCCAATATACCTTGGTTTCAAATTTTCTCTTTGCTGAAACCTAAGTATTCCCCTCCATGGGGACACTTTGAGAAATACCTGGTCTCCCACCTCAAACTCTAGATCTTTCCTTCGCTGATCCGCATAACTCTTTTATCTGTCCTGTGCAGTCTTAAGGCGACTCCTGATTAGTTTTATCTTCTTAGTGTCATCCTCGATTAGTTCTACCCTTTATAGCCTTCTTTCCTGCACTTCTTCCCAAAATAGAGGGGTATGACATGGTCGTCCATAAAAAGGCTTCATAGGGAGCCATCTGAATACTGGCTTGATAGCTATTATTGTAAATAAATTCCATCAGGTACAAGTATTCTTTTGAGCTGTTCATGACGGGTACGTACGCTCTCAGCATGTTCTCCAAGGTTTGAATGGTTCACTCAAACTACCCATCTGTTTGAGGATGAAACATCGTGCTCATGTGGAGTTTGGTTTGCAAAGCACTTTGTAAGCTTGGCCAGAACCTTAAAGTAAATCTTGGATCTCTTCGTGATACTATACTCACCAGAACGCCATGGAGTCTCACTATCTCCCTTATGTTTAAGACGGCTAGTTGTTCCATTGTATCCATCACTCTTATAAGAAGAAAATGAGCTGATTTGGTCAATCTATCTACGATGACCCAGATTGCCTCTCGACCCTTTCTTGTCACAGGTAGTCCCATGACAAAGTCCATGGTGATGTGCTCCTATTTCCATTCTGGAATTGGTAAGGGTTGAAGTAGTCCTGACGGTTTCTAGTGCTCCACTTTTATCTATTGGCAGGACAAGCATCGGGCAACATACTCCACAATATCCCTCTTCATACCTTTCCATCAATATCTTTGTTTGAGGGTGAGGTACATCTTAGTACTGCCCGGATGCATTGCATACACCGAATCGTGTGCCTCTTCCAGGATTATTCTCTTCAGCTCCTTATCTTGAGGCACACATACCCTACCCTTGTAGGTTAGCACTCCATCACTACGCAAATCGTAATTTGGTTTCGTTTCTCTATTGACTAGATTTAGATAGGATTGAAGCTCCTTACCTTAAGTTGTCGTGAGGCATAAGTGATAACCTTCCCTTGTTGCATCAAAACACATTATAGTCCTTGTCTGGATGCATCACTATAGACAGTGTACTCTCCCGCATTAGGGTCAGGTAGGGAGAGTACTAGTGCAGTTGTCAATTGAGTCTTTAACTCTAGGAAAGACTTCTCACAGCTTTCATCCCACTTATACTCAATTCTTTTCCTGGTGAGTCGAGTTAGAGGAGTTGCTACCATAGAAAAGTCTTGCACGAACAATCTGTAGTATCCTACCAGACCTAAGAAATTCCGTATTTCTGTAGGATTCCTTGGAGCCTTACAATCTTATATGGCTTCCACCTTGGCTTGATCTACTTTGATTCCATTCATGGACACTATATGTCCTAAGAATCCTACCTCCTACAGCTAGAACTCACACTTGGAGAATTTTGCATACAATTGATTTTCCTTTAACATCTTCAAGGTGTTTGCCAAATGCTCTTCATGTTTCAACATGGTTCGTGAGTATATAAGAATGTCTTCTGTGATTACTATTACGAACCTGTCCAAATGTGGTTGGAACATACGGTTCATCAAATCTATGAAGGCTGCAGGGGCATTCGTTAATCCAAACGGCATTACTTTAAACTCATAATGTCCATAACTAGATCGGAATGTCGTTTTGGAAATGTCCTCCTCTCGGATCCTGAGTTGATGATAGCCCGACCCAAAGACGATATTGGATAAGTAAGCTACTCCTTTTAATTGATCGAATAGGTCGTCTATCTGTGGAAGTGGGTATCGGTTCTTGATGGTGACCTGGTTCAACTTCCTATAGTATATGCACAGTCTCATACTTCCGTTGTAAACCCTGTCCTTTGATAATAAGAAAATTGGGGAAAGAACCAATCATTTTCAAATTGAAAACTGAGTCGGTCTACAAACCGGAACCAATAGAGAAAGGGAAAACCAGGAAATTTATGGATCACGAGTGACCCAAAAGTGTCCCAAAAGTCATGGGCTTACGAATGAATTGGAGATGAAAACCAAATCGGTTCAGGTGAACCGGATTCGAACCAGATTGAACTGGTTTGGACCGGTTTGAACCACTATTGAACCAGAATCTAAATTTATTTTTCTAGGTGGCTTAAAAAATTCAAATTTGAGATTTGAGGCCACTAGTGGATAGAAAATGAATTTAGAAATTTTTAGATTTGAAAAATTCTATCGAATTTGGGTTGAACTGGCTAGTTTAAGCTTTAAACCTGGTTTGGACCGGTCCGGTCCGGTTTGGAATAGTGTCAACTTCTTCCTTTAGATGACGGTATTGTTTACTCATCGAAAAATCGCACAGCGCCGACGAAGCTGAAAATCCTCAAGCTATGGAGTTTCAGGCATTCAATGACCACCATTAAGATGCCAATCGGATGACTAGGAAGTCCCCGAGCTTCCTATATAAGGTGCTCCTCCTCATTCATCCTTTCCACACCTGAAAACTCCATTCTCTCTCGACTGCTCAAATTTCTGGCAAAGCTCAAACCAGATCTTCGACTTGGACATTTTTCTGAGCCAAACAAGTGAGGTCGGGTTATTTAGAATTGGGGAGAAGTTAACTACATGCCTGTAGTCTCCATTTGCTTCGAGAGTCGTTGGAGAAGTGCCAGCATGATAGAATAGTTAAGCAGCTCCGACGGACTAAAGCTGCCCTATTTCAGCCGAGTTGAAATTGGCCAGGCCAAACTGAGCCCTCCCAACACCTCCACAACCCTCATACAACTGAATTAGATCTAAAAGGTAAGCCATTTTGGCTCTCCTATGTAATTTCTGACCGGTGGTAGTGAGAGAACATACCGAACTTCGATGATGAAATTCTAAATCATTTTTGCATCAATTAATGCAATTCTTGATCCTAAGAGGAACCTCAGGACACGAACTATCTGCCTAGATCGAAAGCTCGGACCATCGCGCCCCCGATAGAAAGCTTTTGAATCTTTCTCTCTCGAAGTCCAATTTTTCGGCGAAGTTCTATTTGAGCTCGATCCGGCACCAAATCGTGCGATTCAAATTGCAATTGAATCTCACGAAGGTGTATGAACTCCAATTTAACTTCAATTTCAACAATTAAACTCATTTGATTGGTCAATTTCATGAAATCAAATTCAGCAGAGTTAGAAGGTTGAAATTGGGGAAATTTTGGGAATTTCAAAAATTTGAGGGACTAAAGTGCAATTTCATAAAAATTGAGACCCAATTGGGCATGATAAAGACGTTGAAGGACCAATTGGGCAATTTTGGGAATTTTTGGGACAAAACTTACCATTTTTGTAAAGTAGGGCCAAAATGGTAATTTTGGAAAAGTTGGGGGACCAAAATGGAAATTTGGGAAATTAAACCCCCTTTTTATGAAATTGAATAAATTCATGTTCTAAGATAAAATTTAAAAGTTTCGGGAATCAATTTGAGGAAAAATTGGCATTAGGTACTTAAAGTTAAAGAAAAATAACTGTAAGTACCAAATTGCAAAATAATTGAGAAGTTTGGTTTTCTCATTCAATTGGGATGAATGAGGGTTACTAGGCCAAAGAATAATGAATGAGAACATTTATCTCATGTAGGAACACAAAGTACCAAGAATGTCTGCCAAGACGAGTTTGAGAAAGGGCAACAAGTTGGTTAATAGGAATTTCACGGCACGATCGGGTGAGTGAGATTTTTATATCATACCTGATTGGGATGATAAGCACCTCGAAAATGAAAACCCATTGCTAAGTGGTATTTTAAACATCACACCCGGTAGGAGTGATGTGAAAATCACATGGAAAAACTACTTATCGGTTGTAAGTAGATCATACCCGTTTGGTATGATGTAACTTCCTCAGAACAAGTTGAAAACCTATTCATCGATTATGAGTAGAGATGTCCTCATACTCAATTGGTAAGATGGACAATTGAAAATATATTTTGTCAGAAGTGCTCTCCCCTGACTGTGTGCCATTGCTTAAACAATTTGGGAAACCTTCTTAACGGGAGCTCGAATAGCTCTGTTAGGTTGGAGGCCTTAGTTTTGGAACTTGAGGGCTAATGTGCCCCATTTTGAAAATCTCGAATTGTGAGCCCTAGGCCAGTTGGCACGAGCAGGAGCTCGTAAACAAACTTGATTTATATGTCATGAAAACTTAAGTAAATTTGGCCATGGTACCAAGACAGGACCGACTTACTCAGTCGACTAGTGGCAGTGCGACATGAGAGGTCCCCGGACTGGTCAAGACAAATAGCTGCAGGTCGATTTGTGTGTCAAGGCTGTTGGACCATTGGCACCACATATTATATGGCATCATGAGAAAAATGTTGATTGTGCATGCACTATGTTTATGGAACCTTCAAGACGCCCAAGAGGGGTAGTGATGCATCCCAAGGCTCTAGACGACCTTGTGGATATAAGGGTAGTTTGTTGTACCAGAAGTCTTGCAAAGCTCGGTGTAGCTTCAAGTGCATGAGACCAGGGTGGGGTCAGGATGAGGTCTCTATTCTCATATGGACACTGAGATTTGTTACGGGATTGAGAATCAGATGTCGCGAACATCCACTCATTCTCAGGGTAGAAGTGGACGTGCTTCCATCTAGGTGGCTGGTAAATTCGCTCTAACACCACAAGGGGGTACGGTGGACGGGCTGGCCTGCAATTGTGTGTTTTTCCTTTATGATGATGTGTTTTGGGTGATGACACACCGTGGTTAATAAGAAATGGTGATAAAAATCAGAAATTTTGAAATGAAAGGTTTTTAAAAGAGAATAAGGAGTCTGGCACACTCTGAATCAAACAGTTTTCCTGAAAGATAAAATTTGAAAACCCATTCACTGAGTCGTTGTACTCACCCCTCCCTTAAATCCCTTTCAGGTAACCCCATAAAGCCTACCCTAAAGACCACCAACTAATATGCTTGTAAGACATGTATGCTTAGTTTAAAATTTTATGCAGTTTTAATTTATGTTATTTCAAAAAAGGTGCAGGTTTAAAGGATGCCTTACTCTTCATGGTTTATAAACAATGGGCAATCCTTAGTAAACCGGGAGAGTGGCGGGTTGATACAACTCAAGTTATCAGATGTGTCTTGATGCAACAAGGTAAGGTTATCGCTTATGCCTCGTGACAACTGAAGGTACATGAAAGAAACTACCCGACTCATGATCTAGAATTAGCTACAATAGTGTTTTCCCTAAAGATATGGCGACACTACCTTTACAGGGTTAAGTGTAGGATATACATAGATCACAAGAGTCTTAGTACTTCCTAACTCAGGAAGAGTTGAATCTCCGCCAGAGGAGATGGCTGGAAAAGGGTTAAGGATTATGACCTTTTGATAGAATATCACCCCGAAAAGGCAAATGTGGTAGCAGATGCTTTGAGTCGCAAGTACCTAACTGAGACGATGCAAGTAAAGACAAATTACATACCCCTATTGCAATAATTGGGAATAATGGAGGTGGACCTGAAAATGGACAAGCGGGAAGGGTGCCTGTTGTAAAATGTGTTAGTAAGACCCAGTCTCACTGAGCAGATCTAGACTCAATAAAAAGTAGATAAGGAGCTTCAACCCTATCTGGATCTGGTTAATAGAGAAACTAAACTGGACTACAACCTGCGTAGTGATGTGGTGTTGTCTGACAAGAGTTGGGTATGCATGCCTCAAAGTAAGGAACTTAAGATATTAATTATGGAGGAGGCACATGATCTGGTGTATGCTATGCATCCGGGTAGTACCAAAATGTTTCGCACCCTCATACAAGGATATTGGTGGAAAGGTATGAAGAGGGACATTGCGCATTATGTAGCCCGATGCTTGTCCTGTCAGTAGATAAAAGCGGAACATTAGAAACCATAAGGACTGCTACAACCTTTACCAATTCTGGAGTGGAAATGGAAGCACATCACCATGGACTTTGTCACAGGACTACTGGTGACAAGAAAGGGTTGAGATGCGATTTGGGTCATCGTGGATAGATTGACCAAATCATCTCGAAGGAAAGATTTGGAGTTTGAGGTGGGAGATCAAGTATTTCTCAAAGTATCCCCATGAAAGGGAATACTTAGGTTTCAACAAAGAGGAAAGTTGAAACCAAGGTATATCAGTCCATATCCCATCATCCAAAGGAGTGGACCAGTGGCCTATAAATTAGAACTTCCTCTAGACCTGCAGAGAATACATGATTTATTCCACATCTTGGTGCTTCAAAAATATTAGCCTGATCCTAGTCATGAATTGGACTGACCTCCATTAGAACTAGAAGAGAACTTGACCTATCAACCAGAACTTGTACAAATCATCGACCAGAGGGACAAGAATTTACGGAATAAGAGAATTTCTATGGTCAAGGTTCTATGGCATCATCAACCAGACCCGTGCAGGAAGAGACATGGGAAACCGAGAGTGTGATGAGGGATAGTTACCCTCAATTATTTAACATGTAACTATTTTGTGGACAAAACCCTTAAAAGGAGGGGAGAGTTGTAAACCCCATCCTTTAATATTAAGAAAACCAAGGAAAGAATCGATCATTTTCAAATTGAAAATCGAGCCGGTCTACAAACCAAAACCAATAGAGAAATGGCAAACCAGGAAATTTATGGATGTCGAGTACCCAAAGTGTCCCAAAAGTCAAGGAAATAGACTTAAGAATGAATTGGAGATGAAAATTAAACTAGTTCAGGTGAACTAGATTTGAACCGGATTGAACTAGTTTGGACCGGATTGAACCGGTTTGAACTGGTTTAAACCACTATTGAACTAGATTCTAAAGTCATTTTTCTAGGTAGCTTAAAAAACAATCTTGAGATTTGAGGCTACCATTGGATAGAAAATGAATTTAGATATTTTTAGATTTGAAAAATTCGGTCGAATTGGGGGTGAACCGACAGGTTTAAGCTTTGAACCCGGTTTGGACCAGTCCAGTCTGGTTCGAAACAGTGTCGTCTTCTTCCTTCAAATGACAACACTGTTCACTCGCCAAAAAATCGTGCAACACCGGTGAAGCTAAAAAGCCTCCGACGAAGGAGTTTTAGGCAATGAATAACTGCCATTAAGGTGCCAATTAGATGGCAGGAAGTCCCCAAGCTTCCTATTTTTGGTAAAGCTCGAACCAGAGCTCCGACTTGTGCATTTTTCTAAGCCAAACAAGGCGAGATCGGGTTTTTTAGAATTGGGGAGAAGTCAGCTACACACCTGTAGTCTCCATTTGCTTTGAGAGTCACCAGAGAAGTGCTAGTGTGATACAATAGTGAAGTAGCTCTGGCGGACCGAAGCTGCCCTATATCGGCCGAGCTGAAATCGGCCAATTAGAGCCCTACTCACACCAAACCGAGTCCTCCCAACACCTCCATAACCCTCCTACAACTCATTTATTGCTGAAAGGTATGCCAACTTGGCTCAATTTGGTACATTTCGGCATCAATTGATGCAATTCTTGATCTTAGGAGGAACCTCAAGACATGAACTATCTGCCCAGATTGAAAGCACCCCCGACAGTAAGCTTTCGAAGCTTTCACTCTCTAAGTCCAATTTTACAGTGAAGCTCCATTTGAGCTCATTCCGACACTAAATCATGCAATTCAAATTGCAATTGAATTGTATGAATGTGTAGGAAATCCAATTTAACTTCAGTTTCAACAATTTAACTCATTTGATCGGTCAATTTGATGAAATCAAATTCCACAGAGTTAGAAGGTTAAAATTGAGGGAAAATTGGGAATTTCAATAATTTGAGGGACTAAAGTGCAATTTCATAAAAAATTGACTACCAATTGGGTATGATAAACATTTTGGAGGACCAATTGAGCAATTTTTGGGGCAAAACTTACCATTTTTCTAAAGTAGGGGCAAAATGGTAATTTTGGAAATGTTAGGGGACCATATTGGAAATTTGGGAAATTAAACCCCTTTTTGTGAATTTGAATAAATTGAGGTCCTAATATAAATTTAAAAGTTTCGAGATTCAATTTGAGGAAAAAATGGCATTAGGGACTTAAAGTTCAAGAAAAATAACTTTGTGTACCTAATTGGAAATAAAGGAGAAGTTTGGTTTTCTCATTCATTTAGGATGAATGAGGGTAGCTAGGCCAAAGAATAATGAATGAGAACATTCATCTCATGTAGGAACATGAAGTACCAAGAACGTCAGCTAAGACGGGTTCGAGTAAATACAGGAAGCCGACTAAGAGGAATTTCACTGCACGATGGAGTGAGTAGGATTTTTATATCATAACCGGTTGGGATGATAAGTATCTCAAAAATGAAAACACACTGCGAAGTGGTATTTTAAACATCACACCTGAGAGGAGTGATGTGAAAATCATGCGGAAAAACTACTTATCGGTTGTAAGTAGATCATACCCGATTGGTATGATGAAACTTCCTCGAAGGAAGTGGAAAACCCATTCATTGGTTATGAGCGGAGATGTCCTCATACTCGATTGGTAAGATGAATAGTTAAAAATATATTATGTAGGAAGTGCTCTCCCCTGAGTGTGTGCCATTGCTTAAACAATTTGGGAGACCTTCTTGATGGCAGCTCAAATAGCTCTGTTAGGCTGGAGGCCTCAGTTTTGTAACTTGGGGGTTAATGTGCCCCATTTTAAAAATCTCGAACAATGGGCCCTAGGCATGTTGACACGCGCAGGAGCTTGTAAACAAACATAATTTATATGCCATGAAAACTTAAGTAAATGAATTATTTGGCCATGGTACCAAGACAGGACCGACATACTCAATTGACTAGTGGCAGTGTGATATGACAGGTCTCCGGTCTAGTCAAGACAAATAGCTGCAGGTCGAGTTGAGGGTTAGGGCCATTGGACCAGTGGCACCACAAATTATATGGAATCATGAGAAAAATGTTGATTGTGCATGCACTATGTTTACGGGACCTTCAAGATGCCTAAGAGGGGTAGTGATGCATCCCAGGGCTCTAGATGACCTGGTGGATATAAGTGCTATTTGTCATACCAGAAGACTTGAGAAGCTCGACATAGCTTTAAGTGCATGAGAACGAGGTGGGTTCAAGATGAGGTCTTTATCCTCATACGGACACAAAGATTTGTTAAGGGATTGAGGGTCGGATGTCACGATCATCCACTCATTCTTAGGGTAGAAGTGGATGTACTTCTATCTAGGTGGTTAGTAAAGTTGTTCTGATGCCACAAGTAGGTTCAGTGGACGGATTGGCCTGTGATTGTGTGTTTTACCTTCATGATGAAGGATGTGTGTTAAGTGATGACACACCATGGTTAATAAGAAATGGTGATAAAAACCGAAAATTTTAAAATGAATGGTTTTTCAAAGAGAATAAGAAGTCTGGCACACTCCAAATCAAACAGTTTTCCTAAAAGATAAATTTTGAAAATCCATTCACAGAGTCATTGTACTCACCCCCTCCCTTATATCCCTTTCAAGTAACCCCGGAAAGCCTACCTTAAAGACCACCAGCTAATACGCCTGTAAGACAGGTATGCTTAGTTTAAAATTTGATGCAGTTTTGATTTATGTTATTTCAGGAAAGGTGTAGGTTTAAAGTACGCCTTACTCTTCATGGTTTATAAACAAGGGGCAACCCTTAGTAAACCGGAAAAGTGGTGGGTTGATCACAAGGATCCGACCAAACTAGGTCAGGGTGTGACATCTATCCTTTTTCTTTATGAATAGGACATGTGCACCCCACTAAGACTGGCTAGGACATATGAAATCCTTCACCAATAATTTGTCCAATTGCTCCTTCAATTCCTTTAATTCTGTCGAAGCCATACGATATGGGGCTTGGGATATGGGGTTTGTTCCTGGAATTATTTCTATGGTGAACTCTACTTGCCGACTTGGAGGTAGTCTGGGTAGTTCTTCTGGAAATACTTCTAGGTGAACTCTGTAGATTCTTCATTGATAACCATTACCAAGAAAGCTCCTTTTTGTATCATCTTTCAAGCTTTCAAGTGGGACACCATTTGTACTTTTCTTTTCCCTCGATCACCTCAGAACTTTAATCCAGTAGTCTCAGGAGTGTGGAAGGTCACCGTCTTCTTTCCACAGTCCATCCTAGCTTGTTGGTTACTAAAGCAGTCCATTCCAAGGATTACTTCAACATCCTTCAAGGGTAATGGAATCAAGTCAGCTTCAAGTTTGATTCCTCCAATCTTTATCTCACATCCTATTAATTGTTTATTCCTATTTAACCCTTCTCCTAAATGTGTGAGGATATTGAGACTTTATTCTAGTGGAGTGAGTTCTAGGGGTACACTTGAAATCAACTCTTCATTGATGAATGATCTCTCAGCTCCTGAGTCAAAGAAGACATAGATTGTTGTCCCCATAGTTGTATATATCCTGATTGAAGAAGTGTGCCTTTTAGAAGAAAGCTTTTCTTTATTAAATAAAATTTTTTAGTTTAGAAGATTCTCTTGAACTAGTTTGGAGGGTTTTGGGATGTACCCGCTACAGTGCTAGGGTCTCTTCTAGCCTCTTCCTAGGTAAGGTTGTATACCCTAGTTGGTACTCATGCTGTAGCATTTGGCCTAGGATTCCTGGGGTTCCCTTGAGGTGGTCCAAGAGTATTCCTCTGCTTGTTCTTCCTGAGAGTGGGACAGTCCTCTACAAAGTGCTCCACTTGTGAGCATGCAAAGCAAGTAAAGCATGCTCCCTCACAGTTCTTTTGACACCTTGGACAGCGAGGGTTTCCTTGAGGAAAGCTAGGGACTAATCTCTGGGGATGTGGTGGCATGTCCTTTCTCCTTTGAAATGCCATTCTATTTCCCCATTTTGGACCATTATTCTCCTTTTGTCTTCCCTGACAGTTTAGACCCTTATCATCCTTTCAGGTCGTCTGCTCCATCTGATAGTGTCGGGTCTGCACCAGTTGCTTACACTCATGAGCCATACTGATTACTATTGTTAGGTTCGTGGGGCATCCTAGTACTACGATACGGTCTCGAATGTCCATATTGAGACTCTTCATGAACCTCTAGCATATGTCTGCCAGCCTAGCTAGGTCAGGAGCAAAGGGTCTTAACTCGTTGAGTTTCGTCTCATACTCCGATATGGAGTTAAGCTGTTGCTGAAGCTGGATGAACTCCTGCTTCTTCTCATTTATCAAATGAGGCACCAAGTACTCCTCCAAGTACCTCTCATCGAACTGTTCCCAAGTGGGGATGGTGGTATGTAGGTTTCAAACATTGTCCCACCATCGTTTGGAACTTCCCTCCAGGAAGAATTCTATCGGGATCACCATATATTCTAGTGGTATCATGACGATTCCCATCAGCTTCTTAATGTTTGCAGCCAATACATAGCAGCACCAACATCCTTTTCTCCGAGGAAGTGTTTACAACCTAGTAGCCGGAGAGTCTTGAGGTTTTTGGGAATATCTATTGGAGGGGATGGTTAACAGGGGGAGGATGGGATTGTACTTCCTCTAGTTCAATACGAGAATTGGTGCCTACCTTAGGGATGAGGTTAAGTTGCCCAAATACATGGGTGAACTCCCTATACAGCCACTAGTGTTCCGTGCTAGTCTAGGAGGAGTTGTTTGGGCTTCACTAGGAGTTTCCACAGGTAAGGGTGGTCGGGCAATGTTAGAGACTGTAGCTCTAGTTCTCTTGGTTCCTTTCTTGGGAGCCATTCTGAAAATTTTAAGATCAATCCCATTAGTTACTATATTTTCTCGTCTTGATTATGTATTAGAGGAAACATACTTTGAGGTTAGCTAGTGGTCTTTGGGTAAGGTTTTTGAGGTTACCTAAAAGGGATATAAGGGATGGGGTGAGTTCAATGACTTAGTGAATGGGTGTTTTAGGGTATAAATTTCTGAAAAATAGTTTGAATTAGAATGTGTCAGACTCCATATTTTTCTGATAAAAACATTTCATTCTCAAATCTCGATTTTCTTAACCATTTCTCATCATAACAGTGTGTTTATCAATCAACACACACCCTTCATCTTGATGAAAACACACATACACAAGCCAGCTCATCCACTGTACGCACTTGTGGCGTCGGAGCGACTTTATTGGCCACCTAGATAGAAGCACGCCCACTTCTACCCTAAGAATGAGTGGATATAGGTGACATCTAACCCTCAATCAAGTAATAAAACTCCGTGTCTATATGAGGACAGAGACCTCATCTCGTCCCCATCCTGGTCTCATGTGCATGAAGCTACATCGAGCTTCTCAAGACTTCTGGTACGACTAACTGCCCTAATCTCCACCAAGTCATCCAGAGCCCTTGGACGCATCACTACCCCTCTTGGGCGTCTTAAAGGTCCCACAACATAGTGCATGCATAAATCAATGATTTTTCCACATAAGCCATATAATTTGTGGTGTCACTAGTCCAATGGCCCCGACCCTCAACTCGACCTGCACCTATTTGTTTTGACTAGTCCGAAGACATGTCATGTTGCACTACTGCAAGTCCATCGGGTATGTCGATCCTATCTCGGTATCATGGCTGAACAATTCATTCACTTAAGTTTTCATGGCTTAAATCATTTTTATTTACAAGCTCATGCTCATGCTATATGGCTTAGGGCCTAGTATTCGAGATTATCAAAATCGGACATATCAGCCCCCAAGTTCCAAAACCGAGGCCTCCAGCCTAACTGAGCTATTCAAGCTCCTATCAAGAAGGTCTTCCAAAAGTTTCAAGCAGTGGCACACAATCAAGGGAGAGCACTTCCAACAAAATAAACATTTCAGTCGTCCATCACAACAACCGAGTATGAGGGCATCTTCGCTTATAACCGATAAGCAAGTTTTCCACTTCCTTTTGGTAGGTTTCATCATACTAACTGGGTATGATCTACTTACAACCGATAAGTAGTTTCTTCCGCGTGATTTCTACATCACTTATCTCAGGTGTGGTGGTTAAAATACGACTTAGCAATGGGTTTTCATTTTCGATGTGCTCTTCATCACAACCGTGTATGTAAACCCCGCACTTTTGAGTTAAGGAAAACCGAGAAAGAACTAGTCAACTCGAGTAAGAAAACCGAGCCAGTTTACAAATTCGATCATTTGGGAACAATCAATTTGGAAATTTATAACTTCTGGGTGATCCAAAGGGTTCATTAAACCTTGGAAAAGAAATTTAAGATAAATTAGAAGAAAAAAACTAAATTGGTTAAGGTGAAAAAGAATCCATAAGATCTTTGAAGTTAAGCGTGCTTGCCCGAGAGTAGTGTGAGGATGGGTGACCTCCCTTTCTCGGTGAAGCTCAAACTAGAGCTTCAATTTGAACAAAGGTCGAGCTCTTTAGAACCGAGGAGAAGACAACTATCTGATAGAAAACTCCAGTCAATCTGAGAATCGTTGTAGAAGTGCCAACATGATGGAATAGTGAAGCAACTCCGACGGACCGAAGCTGCCCTATTTCGGCCATGCTGAAATCGGCCATTTCAAGCCCTCCTCAGGCCAAACCAAGCCCTCCCAACACTTCCTTAGCCTTTCCACGACCGAATTAGGACCAAAAGTATGAACCTCAGGACGAGACCTATCTGCCCAGTTCGAAAGCTCGAACTACCACGCCTTCACTGGAACACGAAGTACTGGGAATGCCAGGATGGATGAGCTCGCATGAATACAAAGAACCAGTCTAGTGGAATTCACTGCATTAACGGATGAGTGGGTTTACTAACATCATACCCGGTTGGGATGATGAGCATAACTTAAAATTAATAATCACTTACCGGTTGTGAGTGGGATTATATATATCATACCCGGTCACTTACCGGTTGTGAGTGGGATTATATATATCATACCCGGTCACTTACCGGTTGTGAGTGGGATTATATATATCATACCCGGTTGGGGATGATAAGTACCTCAATATAAAAACCCACTATTTAGTGGTATTTTAATCATCACCACTTAGAGAAAGTGATGTGAAAATATTGCAGAAAAACTACTTATCGGTTGTAACTAAATCATACCCGGTTGGTATGATGAGACTTCCTCGAAGGAAGTTGAAAACCCGTTCATTGTTTATGAATAGAGATGTCCTTATATCGGTCGGTATAATGGACAATGAAAACCTATTTTGTCGGAAGTGCTCTCCCCTGACTGTGTGCCAATGCTTAAACAATTTGGGAGACCTTCTTGATGGGAGGTCGAATAGCTCTGATAGGCCAGGGGCCTTAGTTTTGGAACTTGGGTGCTAAATGCTCGATTTTGAAAATCTCGTACTGAGGGCCCAAGGCCAGTTGGCACGAGCAGGACCTCATTAACGAACATGATATATGTGCCATAAAACTTAATAAGTGAATTGTTTAGCCATGGTAGCAAGATAGGACCGACATGCTTAGTCAACTAGCGGTAGTGCAACATGACATGTCGATGGACCAGTCAAGACAAACAACTACAGGTTGAGTTGAGAGTCGGGGTCGTTGGACCAGTGGCACCACAGATTACATGACAATATGAGGAAACATTGTTTGTGCATGCACTATGAGTACGGGATCATCAAGATGCCCATGAGGGCTAGTGATGCGTCCTAAGGGCACTAGATGACCTGGTGGCTATAAGTGCAGTTCGTCGTTCCAGGTGTTTGTGCAAAATCTGGAGTAGCACCAAGCACATGAGACTGGGGTGGGGACAAGGTGAGATCTCAGTCCTCATACGGACACGAAGACATGATTTCGGGATTGTGGGTCGGATGTCGCGTACATCCACTCATTCCCAGGGTAGAAGCGGTCATACTTCTATCTGGGTGGCAGGAAAAGTCGCTCCGAAGCCACTAGCGGGTTTAGTAGTAATATTGACTTGCGAATATGTGTAACCTTCATGATGAAGGATGTGTGTTGGGTGATTACACATCGATAACTAAGAAATGGTGGAAAAACCCAAAATTTTAAACGAAGGGATTTTTAAAAAAGAAAGGAGTTTGTCACACTCCAATAATAATTATTTTCTTAAAAGTTAAAAGTTTTTTAAAAATCCATTCACTGAGTAGTCGTACTCATCCCCTCCCTTATATCCCTTTCAGGAAATATCGGAAAGCCTACCCTTAAAGATCGTCAACTAAGATGCCTATAAGACAAGTATGTATAGTTTTAAATTTCATGCAATTTCGATTATGCTATTCTAGGAAAAAGGTGCAGGTTAAAGGACGCCTTACTCTTTACGGTTTACAATAAGGGGAAACCCTTTAATAAACCGGGAGAGTGGCAGGTTGATCACGGAGATCCGACCAAACCGGGTCGGGGCGTGACAACTAGAGTGGTATCAGATCTTGTTTTCTCGAATATATAATCAAGACTAGAAAATATAGTAACTAATAGGATTTATCCTAAAATTTTCAAATGGCTCCCAGGAGAAAAACCAAGAAAACTTTGAATGGCTCTACTTAACACCCTACCTCTATTGGGAGACAACCCTAGAAGCTTCCCAAATGCTTAAGACCGGGCTGAAATGTCAATAGACCAAATGGGGAAGCATCTTGGAGAATGGTGCTAGGACTTATTGGTGGCACAACTCTAAGGATGGAGGAAGACGTTTATCAAGAATTCCATAGCTCCTTAGTTATTTTACAACCATTTCCTGTGATAGAGCTGAAAGCCTAATCTTTTGTATCCCCCTGTTAATAAAATACTCAAATTCTCAAAACTCTCTCTCCTGATGATGCAATCTTGTTGGGAATATGGCCTGAGGAAAATAAAGCAAACCCACACTATCATGGAAACTAAGGAAAAGTTACATCCCAGTTATGGAAGATGAATCAGGGAATTAAGAAACCTAGGAAGACTCTTACCATGACCCTTTAGCAAAGGAGATTCAGTAAGAAAACTATCAAAGTGATTAGACTCAAAGAACGGTAGAGCACCAAACCAATAGTAACCTTGGAAATGCCCTACTCGAAGGAAAGAAGGGACCACAACAATCCATGTAAAGGAATAACCTATTATAAGTATGAACGATTCAGACATTACCTGAAGAAGTGCCCAACCCTACTAAGGGCAAGTACCAAGATAAACTATTATAGGTGTAAGGAAAGAAGGGGTGTTTCACACCTCATAAATTCAGGGCAATAACTCCTCAAAGGCCACGAAGGACTGGAGACCGAAACCATGGAGCTGGCTAAGTAAGCGGTTCACCAAGAGGTCAAGAAATGACGAGGTAAATGCAAAATTTAAATTTCTTCTTAAGAAGGTCAACCCGAGAAAGATACCTCAAGAGTAGGGATAAGGTACATGGGAAGTATATCTAGAACCCTCTCATAAGGGGAAAACACAGAGAAACGTCCTCTAGAAACTCTAGAGATTGGCACAATGAGAGTGAAGAAGAGAAGGAATATGTTGGGAAACGGAACTCTCGAGGGATGCATACAACTAAGTACCTTGAAGGAATCATTGGATTGGTAGATGGACATAACATGAAGTACAAGGCATCGACCCACCGTTAGAAACTTCTTGATGGAAGGATGTATTGGACCTGCCTTAGAAGAGTAATAGAGCCAAATAACGGGATGTATTGGAATGAATCACCTTGGAAAAAGTAATGAAGCCAAATAGGGTCAAGGAGAATAAATGACACCCTAAGAAGGACTACACCCTAAAAAGGTCAGTGAGATGGATGTTAAAGACAGGAGGACTCGAGAAACAGCTGCCCTAAGAAACTTAGACCAAACAAATGGTGGAGGCAAAGCAGTTAACGAACAAATACTCGGGAAAGCCGTAATGTAAGTTTCAACAAAGAAGAGAGAGGCGGAAAGGTCAAATACTTGGGAAAAGAAGGATGCAAGAAATCCTTAAAAGGACCAAAGGCCAATTAATGACTAAACTCAAGCCAAGAAAGGAATAGGCAAGCCTCTCCCACAATGATCCTGAAACAAGGAAGATTTGTACGCTCCCTAAAGAAATAGATAGGTACTAGGTACGAATAAGGATGCAGATAGAGCAGAAAAGATGTGCCAACAAGATTTGAGGAATAAAGGTAAATAGGAGAAGACGACATCAAGGGATGTCATTTAAGGGTAGAAATCCCCTATAGCAAATGTAAGAAAAGAATGTCAGGGGAAAGGGAAAGAATCCTACCAAGGAAGGAAGCCCTGGAAAGACATGCGTATCCCAATTAAGAGGAAATGGAACGAACCCTTATTTAGGAAATGTTTTCCAAGGAAGGAAGTATTGTAATGGTCCAGTGTGATCTATTTGGAGAGAATAGGAGAACCATATAGAAAGAGGAAAACTGGTAACGGCGGACAACCAAAGATAATAAACAAAACCCTAAGAAAGGATGAGATGTAGTAAAGACTACATTCTATATGGACAATAGGATGGGCATGAATACAACTGCCCAGACGATAGAACCAGAAAAATAAAGAGAAATAGACAGTTAAAGAATTGGTCTTCGAGAGAACCATCGATTTAAACCACAACAAAGAAGGGAGAAGTGAAAAGGCCAAAACATTGGGAAAGAAGAACAAAGGAAAATCCTTAAAGAAATCAATGGCCAAAATCGGGTTTATAGACTTAAGACGGTTAAGTGAGTCTCACGAAGGACGAAAAAGAGAATTTGAAACAAGGAGGATGTGAACCCTCCTTAAACGGAAATAATCTAACGAATTAGCACCACTGTGACAAGTATGAATGAGTGGACAACACATACTAAGGTAATAAAGGAAAGAATGTTCGAGAAACGTTGTGAAAGTAAATCCCCCAAATAAGATGTGGCTAAGAAGGAACAACCACAATTGGTAAGACGGGTCATAGTCCACATGCGCATAAGAAGCTTAAAGAGTGGACGACCGAGCATAGGGTGAAATGCACAAAATAAAACCAATAATCAGAAGTATCCCATCTAAGGAATAAGGGATAAAACAAAAGTTGTGGATATAGAAGGACTTAAAGCAAACAGATGCTCTAACATAGATAAGGGTGCAAAGAAAGGGAGAGAGAACCATACAATAAATGATAAGGAGGTTGAGCATGTAATTGCTAAGATGGAAATCTCTATTGTAAGAGACATAGTAGAGAACAAAACTGGAAGGAGTGAACCTTCCCAAGCAAAGTAATTGACACATAGATCGAAAGCAATTATTGTAGAATGAAGAATCATGAAGTGATTTATGAGCAAGTAAAAGTGGATTAAGGAAAAAGGAAGTCATTGAATAAGGGATGTCAATAAAGAAGAGAAAGGACATAAGAAGGGAAAAAATCCTCGTATGTCTCATCAAGAAACCCAACGATTGGAATTGAAAGAACCCAATAAAAACATTTGGAAAGGATGAGTAGGTAAGAGAAATCCATGCGGTTATGTGAGACATAACTTCAAAGGCATGATGGATGAGAGGATAACGGTAAAAAGGATAGTTGAGGAATGCTATAAAAAGAAAAGAGGGATGAAATTATATGATCCCTTAAAGGTCAAAAGAAAAAAGCTAAGAGAGACCCTCAAGGAGATGTTCTAGAAATATAATGGACAAAGACAGGTACTAGAAAATGCCATGCTGTAAGGGGTATGTAAGACCAACAATCCCGAGGAGAATATGACTCAAAGTAAGGAAGAGTCGGCTAATAAGCATGACAAGGTCAAATATAAAAATTTGGACCGAAGTTATAATAGACAACGGATGGAGGAAGGGTCAAAATAGGACGAAAAAGTGATAATAAAGAAAACCATGGGAACAAGTACGTAACGCCCGAAAGAACATTGAGCTAAAGGTTTCAACGACCAAGAGATTAACTAGACACAGGAATGGTTTGGTATCTTGGAATTTCCAATCTTGAGTACAGAACCTCAAAGGGAAGAATGTGCTCTAAGCAAAGAAAGATATAAATCTAAGAATATACCCTGAATTAAGGTATGTCTCATTATGAAAAACTCCATGGAGGGAGTAAATAATATAAAGGAAAAGAAATTCCTTATGTGAAGGATGTAAAAGTATGCATGTTAACCAAACAACAAATGGACATCAAAGAAAATGGTTCCTCATGCAAGGTTGCAAATTAAGTTTTGGGGACAAAACACCTAAAAGGAGGGGAGAGTTGTAAACCTTGCACTTTTGAGTTAAGGAAAACCGGGAAAGAACCGGTCAACCTGAGTAAGAAAATCAAGCCGATTTACAAATTCGATCATTTGGGAACAATCAATTTGGAAATTTACAACTTCTGGGTGATCCAAAGGGTTCATTAAACCTTGGAAAAGAAATTTAAGATAAATTAGAAGAAAAAAACTAAATTGGTTCAGGTGAACAAGAATCCATAAGAACTTTGAAGTTAAGCGTGCTTGCCCGAGAGTAGTGTGAGGATGGGTGATCTCTTGGGTGACCTCCCTTTCCCAGTGAAGCTCGAACTAGAGCTTTGATTTGAACAAAGGTCAAGCTCTTTAGAACCGAGGAGAAGACAACTATCTGATAGAAAACTCCAGTCAATCCGAGAATGGTTGGAGAAGCACCTACATGATGGAATAGTGAAGCAACTCCGGCAGACCGAAGCTGCACTATTTCGGCCAAGCTGAAATCAACCATTTCAAGCCCTACTCAGGCCAAACCAAGCCCTCCCAACACTTCCTTAGCCTTTCCACGGCCGAATTAGGACCAAAAGGATGAACCTCAGGATGAGACCTATTTGCCCAATTCGAAAGCTTGAACTGCCGCGCCTTCACTGGAACACGAAGTACCAGGAACGCCAGCATGGACGAGCTCGCGTGAATACAAAGAACCAGTCTAGTGGAATTCATTGCATTAACGGGTGAGTGGGTTTCCTAACATCATACCCGGTTGGGAACTTAAAATTAAAAACCAATTACCAGTTGTGAGTGAGATTATATATATCATACCCGATTAGGGATGATAAGTACCTCGGTATAAAAACCCACTATTTAGTGGTATTTTAATTGTCACCACTTAGAGAAAGTGATGTAAAAATATTGCGGAAAAACTACTTATCGGTTGTAAGTAGATCATACCCGGTTGGTATGATGAGACTTCCTCGAAGGAAGTTGAAAACCCGTTCATTGGTTATGAATAGAGATGTCATTATACCGGTCGGTATAATGGACAGTGAGAACCTATTTTGTTAGAAGTGCTCTCCCCTGACTATGTGCCAATGCTTAAACAATTTGGGAGACCTTCTCGACAGGAGCTCGAATAGCTCTAATAGGCTAGGGGCCTTGGTTTTGGAACTTGGGGGCTAAATGCTCGATTTTGTAAATCTCGTATAGTGGGCTCAAGGCCAGTTGGCACAAGCAGGAGCTCATTAATGAACATGATATATGTGCCATAAAACATAATAAGTGAATTGTTTGGCCATGGTACCAAGATAGGACCGACATGCTTAGTCAACTAGTGGCAGTACGACATGACAGGTTGACGGACTAGTCAAGACAAACAACTGCGGGTTAAGTTGAGAGTCAATGTCGTTAGACCAGGCACCACAGATTATGTGGCAATATGAGAAAATGATGTTTGTGTAGGCACTGTGAGTACGGGATCATCAAGATGCCCATGAGGGGTAGTGATGCATCCTAAGGGCATTGGAGGACCTGGTGGCTATAAGGGCAGTTCGTCGTTCTAGGTGTCTGTGCGAAATCTGGAGTAGCACCAAGCGCATGAGACCGAGGTGGGGACAGGATGAGGTCTCTGTCCTCACTCATTCCTAGGGTAGAAGCGGTCGTACTTCTATCCGGGTGGCAGGAAAAGTCGCTCCGAAGCCACTAGTGGGTTCAGTAGTGATACTGACTTGTGAATATGTGTAACCTTCATGATGAAGGATGTGTATTGGGTGATTATACATCGGTAACTAAGAAATGGTGGAAAAACCCAAATTTTTAAACAAAGGGATTTTTTAAAAAGAAAGGAGTTTGGCACACTTCAATAATAATTATTTTCTTAAAAGTCAAAAGGTTTTTAAAAACCCATTCACTGAGTAGTCGTACTCATCCCCTCCCTTATATCCCTTTCCGGAAATACCGGAAAGCCTACCCTTAAAGATCATCAACTAAGATGCCTATAAGACAAGTATGTATAGTTTTAAATTTCATGCAATTTCGATTATGCTATTCTAGGAAAAAGGTGCAGGTTAAAGGACGCCTTACTCTTTACGGTTTACAATAAGGGGAAACCCTTTAATAAACCTGGAGAGTGGCGGGTTGATCATGGGGATCCGACCAAACCAGGTCGGGGCGTGACAGTGTATGATATTAAATATCCCACTCACAGTGGCTTCCAATTTAGAAAAAGGTACTCACCATCCCAACCGGGTATGAAGTGTAAATTAGCCCACTCACCCTATAGTGCAGTGAATTTCCTCTTAGCCGGCTTGTTGCCTTCACACGAACTTGACCTAGCTGGCATTCTTGGTACATCATGTTACGACACGATATGAACATTCTTCTTCATTATCCTTTGGTCTAATAGCCTTCATTCATCCCAAATGAATGAGAAAACTAAACTTTTCATTAAGTCCCTAATGCCGGTTTTCACCCAAATTGAGTCCCGAAACTCTTAAATTCACCTTAGGACCTCAATTTATTCATAAGCACAAAAAGGGGTTCAAGTTTCCTAAATTTCCAATTTGGTCCCCTAGCTTTTCCAAAATTACCATTTTGCCCCTACTTTAGAAAAATAGTTTGTTTTGCCCCAAAAATTCCAAAATTTACCCAATTGGTCCTCTAACATCTTTATTATGCCCAATGGGCCCTTTTTATGAAATTGCACTTTAATCCCTTGAATTTTTGAAATCCCCACATTTCCCCTAATTTTTCCCCAATTTCAACGTTCTAACTCAACCAAATTTGATTTTATCAAATTGATTGATCAAATGAGTTGATACGGAAACGAGCTCAAACTTAGCTTCGTCGGAAAACTAAACTTCAATAGAGAAAACTTCAAAAGCTTACCATCGAGGGCGTGGCGGTCCAAGCTTTCAATATGGGTAGATAGCTCTTGTTCTACAGTTTCTCCTAGGATCAAGAGTTACATCAATTGATGCTAAATTGAGTGAGAATTTAGTCATCAAAGTTTTGTAAGTTCTCTCTCTAGCACCGAGGGGATCTGAATTGGCTTACCTTTCAGCTCTAATTTAGCTATTGAAGGATTGTAGAGGTGTTGCGAGGGATTGGTTTGTCCTAAGAAGGGCTCAAATTTTATTTTGTTTCAGCTCAGTCGAAATAGGGCAACTTCAGTCCGCCGGAGCTACTTCGTTGTTTGATCATGTCGGCGCTTCTTCGGCGATCCTTCGAGTAAATGGAGACTACAAGCGTATAGTTGATTTCTCCTTGAATCCAAAGAACCTGACCACGCCTTCTTTGGCTTATAAAAATGCCCAAGTCAGAGCTCTAGTTCGAGCTTCATCGAAAAATGAAGCAGTTGAGAGAGAATGGAGTTTTCAGTTGTGAGGAGGATGAATGTGGAGGGGCTCTTTATATAGGAAGCTTAGGGACTTCTTGGTCGTCTGACTAGTGCCCTAATGGAAGTCATTCATTGCCTAAAACTCTCTAACCAGAGACTTTTCATCTTCACTGGTGCTGTTCGATTTTCCAGCAAGTGAACAGTGTTGTCATCTAAAGGAAGAAGACAACACTGTTCTGAACCAGACCAGACCGATCTGAACAGGGTTCAAAGCATAAACCGGCTGGTTCAGGCCCGATTCGATCAAACTCTTCAAAATTAAAAATTTATAAATTCATCTAAATTATTTCTCTATCCAATGGTGACCTCAATTCTCCAATTTGAATTTTCTAAATCACCTAGAAAAATGAATTTAGCATCTAGTTCAATAGTGGTTCAAACCAGTCCAAAACAGTTCACCTGAACCAGTTTGGTTTTCATCTTCAACTCATCCTAAAGTCTTTTTTCATGACTTTTTTGATTCTTTGGGTCACTCAGGATCCATAAATTTCATGGTTTTCCCTTTCTCTATCGGTTCCTATTTTGTAAAGTGACTCGGTTTTCTCTTTGGAAATGACCAGTTCTTTCCCCGATTTTCTTATTATCAAAGGAAAGGGTTTACAATATCTCTCTTCCTTTCCATTTTCCACTCACTCCATGGAGTGTTTCATGATAAGTTATGTTCTAATCACCAATCCCAAGGTACCTCCTTAGGTCCACTTCTTACTCTACTTAGGGTAAAACTCTTATTCTTAAGGGTTATTGTCCTTGTCATTAGGTTGGATGTTCCATAAACGGTCAATCTTCCCCATTTCCATTTATTTCCTTGATTATTGATGCTTTGAAGAAAGTATACCCTAAGAATGTCAATAGGACCTCCATCTTTTGTGGCCCCAACAGGCAAACTGTTGTAGCATGTGCAGAAAAATTAGGAGAATAAAGAAAACAAAATATCCATTGTCCTAAAAAATATCATTATAATATTATCACTTCAAAGAAAAATAATAGAAGCAAAAAGACCAAATGGTCCAAATGGTCCAAATGATAAACTCATTTAGTTAAACCAATAATGTTTATATGAAAAAAATGTCTTCATGTCTATTGCTTAGGAAGACTTGACAGTTCTACCAAGTGTATAGTGGATGGTAAGAATCAAATTATCAGAGAATATTCTATAAATGGACAATCATACCATTGTACTAGCTGAAGTTTCAACACATAGAGTAGAACTAAGCCATTTGTGCTGGATATTTCATCAATATCATCCCAATTACCCATAACCATTGTCTACATGAAGTACAAGATAAAACATTAGTTATAATGCCATATGAAATGGTAGAAAAATATCATCCATAATTAGCAAAAATACATACGGGATTAGTCAACTCTCTTAATGGACAACATTCATCAAAATCATTGACCAAAGTAGTGATGTTCTTCTTTGGATATGGTGTGGCTAATGCCGATATCATAGTCTTCCGACTAGGTTTGCAAAATAAGCCCATTATCTCCAATAGAATATAAAAGCTCCCTAATCTTTAAACTAAATATAAAACTGGGATCAGACAAGTGACATCAACTTTTTTTATGTTTGGGCTACCAGATATTTAACATTTGGTAGAGCATATAAAATTAATTAAAAAAAAAGTCATTGGAAAAAGGGCATTGAAAATAAGATCTCAAATCAAATAGGAGGACAATAGTTGGAAGATCTTATTTCCATTTGTATCACCATCACATGGAATTCCATTCTCCGAAAATTATCTCTTTAGTATAAAAAAAATAGTTAATTAATCTACAATTGATAAATCATTATGCGGTAGGCTTATAAAGGAACAGGCACATTCATTGTTGTAAGAATATTGCACATGCATAAAAAGCCATTTTTATTACTTCCAACCATGTGAAAAATTTCATTTCAATTAACATTGTTTAATTATTACTCTAATCTTGCACTCAAGAATGGGATTCCTACTTTGCACTAGTTATCATTATCTTAAAGGCTACAAGTGATATTACTGACAGAGTGAGTTGCTCTAACTTATCATACATTCTTTTTTCAAAAGTTGCATATATCATACATCCTTTTTTCAAAAGTTGCTCTAACTTTTGAGTGTCTAGTAAAAATTATTGTTACATTTAATACACTAGATAATAGGTTGGTGGTTGTACACCCCAAACCTATTCTTTTTACATTTGTACTAGGGACCTAAGAAGACAAAAGTTGTCCCTATTACTAATTGGTATACGAATTATATAACCACCACTGCTCTCTCTCATTTTATCAAAATTTTTAGAATTTCTTAGAGTGACATCTCCACTTGTGGGTTCACCATAACTCCTATCAACATCAAATGCAAATACTTAGCTTGTTAGGAAATCAACCCCATAAACACGCGGAATCGTACCTAAAGCTCTTGCAAGTTCTACAACATATTTTATTCCATTTTCTAGTGTGACATGGTTCATCCAAGATAATAGTGTATAATTTCAAATTGAATAGTCCAAAGATAAACTTGTTGAGAAGAATATATTTGCAATAGTTTTAAACCCTATTTTGCACTAAATTTTGGTAATAATAAAAAAATTCTAACTATTTAGGAAAGTAATATAATCAATTTTTTCCCTTTTAGTGAGTAGGGCATACTTCCATGGCATCCACCAAACTTATCTTGGGCAATATACTAGTGCTAACACCATAAGCAAAAATATCACCATGTGATACAACATGTGGTAGGATTTAGTTACACTCTATATCATCAACCAAGAAGTAAATATAACTTACGCACTCTATAAGGTCAACGGATAAGTAAATTTGGCTTACCTTGAGAGTAAACATATTCATGGAAATTGCTCAAGATTTGTTTCCCAGTTTTTACACCAATGAAAGTAAACATTTTAGGTATACTTAGAGTTAAAACCACCAAAATTTCAGTTAAATAAAACAAATTCTATATCTATCCATTAGTAAATATCAAAATTTGATATTAATACATATATATGTAAAATAATGAGAAGTCAACCATGTATAAGTTACGTATGTTAGGAATAGGATTGCACTTTGATAATATATTCTACATTCTATCATGTCTATTATTTATTTCAGATATGACTATAATAATCTCTACTTGCAAAGAGGGTATAAACATATATGTATATTGTCATGTCTGGACCAGGTTTGGTTGGATCCCCATTAATAACTAGATTAAATGTGGTTATTTAATCTAGTGTTGCGCTCTTTCTATAGTGTTGCGCTCTTTCTATTCTATATTTCTTCATTTCTTGAATTGCTAATGCAATTTGATCCTACATCCTAGCTATGCTGGTCAGATTCATTTTCTTTCAGTTCTTATTGACATTAGAAGATTATCTAAATTTCTTTTGTTCTTACTACATCTCCATCATTATTTCACCAACAACCTCACTTGCTCTCTTTCATATTTTCTTTTGGGACCTAAAAAATCAATATGAGCTCTTCAGCTATAGCAGTTCAACTTCCAAGCAATATTCCAGTACTTCCGGTTAAGTTGGATGGAAGAAACTATTTTCTATGATGCAACAATATGATACCACTCTTGGAAATTTATGAATTGATGGGGTATGTCAATCGAACCATCCTGGCACAGCCAGAGTTCTTGCCTCCTTAGAAAGATGATGAATCTATTCTTATTCCCAACCCATTCTACAAGACTTGGAAGATTTGTGATAGACTATGTCTCACCACTATCTTAGGATCATTAGACACTCAAGTTAATCTAATGGTAATTGGAATTCACAATTCTACAGATATGTGGGATAAATTAAAAGTTCTATTTGCTCAACAAGTCCGAGCTCATTAAGATCTCCTTGACTCTCAATGGCATGACACAGTTAAAAAAGATCGAACAATGGGAGTTTACCTGACGTCCATTGCCAGTCTCGCCACTAGCTATGCCCAGATTGGCCTTCCTAAACCTCAATCTAAAATCAAAGACAGAATTCTCACCGGGTTAGGAGAACAATATCAGTCTCTTTGCATGGCCCTCACTCCTACACTCAAGCAAATAAGTCTAAATGAACTCAAATCCAAGCTCATTTCTGAAGAAGCCAAGCTCAATTACAAAATCAGTAGAGGAATCTTACCATCACCACTCATGAGTTCTCGCTTGTCCACAACATCATCATTCGCTGATGTCACTTGCCACTATCATCATGGATCTACCAACTTTTTTTCCCAAGGCGATTTTCGGAGCATCGACCCCGTTTCTCACCTTCAATTCAAGGGCAATTCTCGAACCCTAGAATCACATCTAGAAATCAAGAACGAGAGTATGTGTTAAGCTCTTGCTTGAATAGTCCATCATCAGAATCTAAAAGGCGACATACCACTCAACATGCGGGCTCTTATAACAATGTCGAAAACCGAGCATCATGGCAACCACAAAGTAACAATCGACAGCAGCCTAATACGCACAGAATATATCATGGGCTAGTTTTTTGTGCATATAAGTCAGGCACACGCAATTATCAACAACGGGATTATCCTTATGTTGGTCAAATATGTCTAAAATCAGGCCACATTGCTCCTAATTGTCCTCAATTTCCGACAAACTACAGAACCACTAAAGTCAATGTAGCCCACGACAATGATCCAGGAGCTCATACTCTTGAGTGGTATATAGATTCTGGAGCCACCAACTATGTGACCAACGACATGACACATTTATCTATATAGGAAAATGTAACTCATCCTGAACAATTGCTTATTGGAGACGGATCAAGTTTAAAAATTCTCTCTATTAGTTCAACTTTCTTTTCAAACTCATTGAGACAATTTCCTTTAACTAAAGTATTATATGTTCCCACTATCTCCATGAACTTATTATTTGTTTTCCAATTTACTAAAGATAATCATTGTTATTTTGAATTTCACCGTCATTTTTTTTGTCGTAAAGGATCATCTCACTCATCAGGAATTGTTTCGGGGAGCTCATAAAGGAGGCTTGTACTGTTTGTGTGCAACACATTTATCATCAATTAGTCCTCACATTCTAAGTGTTCAGATATCTCACAACATTTGGCATAATAGACTTGGACATCCTGCATTTCCTATTGTATCTCAACTTTTATCCACAAATTCAATAGAAAGTAATTTTATTGGTACTATATTTTGTGATGCCTGTTCCTTGAGTAAAATTACTCAAAAGCCTTTTCCTTTGCTAATGATTACAGAACTCGTCCTTTTTAGCTAGTACATACTAATATTTGGGGACCTGCTCCGGTCCGATCTTCTACTAGATATATTTACTATATTCATTTCACTAATGATTATAGTAAATATTCTTGGTTTTTTTCTTATGAAAAATCTCTCAGAGGCTCTTGAAATCTTTCGTACATTCTGACTACATGTTGAAAATCTATTTGACACCAAAATTAAAATTTTTCAATCAAATGGTGCCAAAGAATTTTTATCTATAGCCTTTCAAGTTGAACTTCAAAATAATGGGATCACTCATCATCTTTCATCCCCCACACACTCCAATAAAATGGATCTACAGAAAGAAAACATAGACACATCATTTATATGGGATTCACACTTCTAAATCATGCTCATCTTTCCATCAAGTTTTGGGATTTTGCATTTGAAACTGCAGTCTATTTAATCAATACATTGCCTACTCGTACACTTCAATCTCAATCTCCTTACCAAATTTTTTACAAAACTCTGCCAATCTACACTCATTTACGAGTCTTTGGATGTTTGTGCTTTCCCCATCTTCGATCATATCAAACTCATAAATTTCAACCTCGCTCCAAAGCTTATGTCTTCCTTGGGCATCCTACTGATTTTATTGGTTATCGATGTCTTGATCCACAAACAGGGTGTATCTATATTAGTCCAACTATACACTTTAATGAGACTAACTTTCCTTTTGATAAGTGTTTGTCAACAGCTCGTACGACTCTAACGACTCCTGGTAATTTTATTATTCCTTCTCTCTCCTCTTATTCTTTTTCCTCAATACATGCATCTTATTCTCCAATAACAATATCTAATGAGCTATCTCCATCTACTCACTCTCCTGTCATTGAACACTCTAATGCTGAATCTTTAGCTTCTCCATAGGATATTTGTACTTCATCCACACACCGCATGATTACCAGTTCACAAGATGGTACATTACCCCCATGTCATTTTAAAATAACTTCTAGGGCTTTTCTTACTATTTCTATTCAGGAACCTTGGACTCTCAAGCAAACACAAAAATATCCATGTTGGGTTTATTCAATGAATGTTGAATATGATGCTCTTATAAAAAATCACACATGGGATCTTGTTCCTGCTCCAACCAACAAGCATATTTTGGGGGTGTAAATGGGTCTACAAATTAAAGCAACATCCTAATGGATCTATTGCTAGATGTAAAGCTTGTCTTGTAGCTCAAGGATTTTCTCAACAAGAAGGTATTGACTATTATGCTACATTCAGTCCAGTCATTAAACCAGTTACTATTCGTATTGTACTCTCTATTGCTGTCAGACATAATTGGCATATTCGACAACTGGACGTTGACAATGCTTTCCTTCATGGTCATTTGGATGAAGAGGTTTATATGGCTCAACCACTAGGCTATATTGATTCATCACGTCCTTATCACGTTTGTCGTCTTCGTCAGTCCTTATATGGTCTAAAGCAAGCACCTAGAGCATGGTTTCTTTGTTTGAGTACATTTTTACTCACCCTTGGCTTTGAAGCATCACTGGCTGATACATCCCTATTCATCTACAAAACCCCAAATTTTGTCATTTTTCTTCTAGTTTATGTAGATGATATTATACTCACAGGATCTTGTAATGCTCCTCTCGACTTCATCCTCGGTGCCATCAAACAAGAATTTTCTATCAAAGATCTAGGCACGCTACATCACTTTCTTGGCATACAAGTACATTCACATTCTAGTGGGCTTATTCTAACTCAACAGAAGTATATTTCTGATCTACTTACTTAAGCTACTTTGATTGATTGCAAACCTTCATTGACCCCTATTACTACGGACGCCTATCTGTTCATGATGGAACTCATTTGCATGATTCTCGCTTTTATCGACAGGTCATTGGTTCTCATCAATATCTCACACTAACAAGACTTGATATTTCTTATGTAGTTAATCAAGTACACCAATTTTTGCAACAACCAACTACATCTCATTGGGTGGCAGTTAAGCGAATTCTGCGATATCTCAAAGGCACATCAACTCATGGTCTTTATTTTTGGAAGAATTCTCAATCTCAACAACATTGTTTCTCTGATGCCAATTGGGCTGGTAATCCTGATGATCGATGTTCTATCAGTGGTTTCTCAATTTTTCTTGGCAGTAATTTGATTTCATGGAGTGCTAAGAAGCAATGCACAGTTGCACGATGTAGCACTAAAACTAAATATAAAAGTTTGGGAAATGCTACAGCTGAACTAATCTGGATTCAATCTCTTCTTCATGAACTTGGATTCTCACCTTCAAATTCTCCTACTTTATGGTGTGATAATCTATCTGCAATTTATCTAAGTGATAATCCTATTTTTCATGCGCGTACCAAGCACATTGAGATAGATTATCACTTCGTTCGAGAAAGGGTCGCTGCCAAAGAACTTATCATTCGTTTTATTAGCACTGATGCTCAAATTGCAGATATATTCACCAAGGGACTATCTTCTCATCGTTTCTCCATATTTCATTCCAAGCTTAATGTTTATTTGGCTTGTCGAGGAGTAATAACTAGATTAAATATGGTTATTTAAATCTTTGTAACTTATAATTTATTGTATATTAATAGTTTTACATTAATTTGTTTACGTTTATGTATCATTTTCTTCATATATAAAGGAGATATTGTAAATGTAACAACACAATACAATTTACAATCTTATATCTCTCTAGTGTTGCGTTCTTTCTATTCTATATTTCTTCATTTCTTTCACCCATGAACAACCCGCTTCTCTCCTGGTTTAAGAGGAGTTTCCCCCTTCTTTAACTCGAGAGGAGCCAGACATATTTTCGACCTTGTTCCCAAGAAAGATATATATCAAACAAAATGCAAGTTTAAAAGAAATAAAGCATACCTGATAGAGGGTAAGGCTCATTGTTATTCCTATTTATTTTTTCTTTTCCTGAAAAGGGATAGAAAAGAGGGGTAGAATAGATATTTTAAAAATGGAGTTTTCGATAAAAATTATTTTTGAGTTAGAATGTGTCAAACTCCTTAATTCCTTTAAATTTTCTCCAATTTAAAATTTTAGTTTTCAAAAACACATCATTCGTCAACTTATACATATATATGTATCTTATATATATTATATATAAATATAATTAAAAATAATTGTACGTTAAACTTCGTCAACTTTTTTTACTTATTTATACGTTTGAAATAATGGTACTATCATAATTTTTAAACGTGGTTGGACATGGTAATGAAAAAAATGTGTGTAGTTTGAATTTTTTTTGTTATTATGATTAAGTTAATGATTATTATATTATGACTCTTTCTATATCTAATACTTTAAATCAAAAAATAAAAATTAATGATTTTATTAATGAATTCAATATATATTTTATATATTTAATAAAATTCATTCAACTAATTTAATTTATACTATATTTGTGTTTCAAAAGGTGAAGTTATTTATAAAAATGAAATATTGTTAATAGATAATATATGTATGTAAATACATATATGTACATACATATATCTATATATCTATATATAATAAATGTATAAAATGGCAAATATTTTCTCCTTATATATTTTTCAAAAATATTTCATTTACTAGTGTATATTAAATAAATAAAATAAAATTTGAAAAATAGATCGATGTTAACTATTAAAAAATTTAAGAGTGATTGTAATTTAGCCTAAGTAAAAAATGGGACGGTAATTTTTGGGACTTGATAAGTCTTCTTCAACTTATCTACTAAAATTAATTTCATCAAGTTTAAATTTCATATAAATATTTGGTTGGGTAATTCTAATATTTACTATATTTTGTACTATAAAAATCTCGTAGTATTTGGAACATATCATTAACCGATTTCTTTCATAAATCAAGATCTCACTTCCTCACATCTTAACATAACAATTTTTATTAGGTTGAAAAAACTAATTTAATTTGAACTGTGTTGATAATATAGTAGGAAAATGTGTATGTTCTTATATTGTGGTTTCCAATACACTTAATTTAGAAAAATGATTCGATAATTTATTAGTTGATTCTATTATTTGAATAGGTATTAACATTAAACATATATTTGGGATATTTTTAGTTACTTAAATTAAATATAAAATTTAATATTTTATTAAATATTAATTATATAATAAAATATATAACAAAATTATATAAATATATAACATTTTAATTTTAATAAAATTATATAAGTTATCATGAAAACTCTATTATTATAAAATATTAGATATATATTTGTGTAAAATATTTAATTTATTTTTTAAATTAATTAAATAAAATATTAATTATATATTATTTTTACTAAAAAATATATATATTCAATTTATATTTGTTTTAAATTTATACATAATTTAATTTAAATATAATATTAATAATTATTTATAATATAATTTATTTAAATAATATAAATTATTATAAACTAAAATTTAATTTAAAATTTTACTTATAAGTAAATTAAATAACAAATTAATTGAGATTCTAAAACATTTAACCTATATCCTACTATATTGAGGAGAAAAGAGTGACTATTTATTTACTTTTTTTTGGACCATTTTCATTTATTCAAGAAATCCACTTGCGATTAGGATCATATAGTATTATTGGGCTGAGATAATTTTAGGGTTTTTTAGAATGAAAAAAAATAATATTCTTCATAAAATTTTGAAATAATAGTCTAATTTGTTTAATTTTAATAGTAAATATGTACTATTATTAATTCTAAAAATATCTAGTATTATTTTATGTTAACATGTAATGATAAATGATAAGATGAAATTTATTTAAAGAGGTTATCATTTTGCTCTACTACCAATAAAACTTCCATATTGCAAGGAATGCACTTATTTAAACTACAATCCTAATAAATATCATGTGGTGGGGAAACTTTAAGTCCATTTAAGAGTCATGCCTACATTCTTATATTTGATAAATTGTGATTTTTTTAATACTTTATTTTGATAAAATGGTGTCTTACTACTTATTTTGTGATGGCATTCTTTGTCATGGTTTACTAATAAATTCTTAATTAAGTTAGTTATTTAGTTTCAACTAATGTGATCATTTTATGTATTATAAATATGATCTTAATTAGTTAAATTAATTATGTAACATAAGTACCCAATATTTTTATAGAAACAATATATCTAAACTTGAGATGTGAAATGATGTGAATCCGACTAAAGAGAGTATGAATTCACAAGTTCAATAAACTAGACCTGCAATGGAGCTGAACACTTTGTCACCAAATGGGATAAATGATCACTTGAGACTTCAAGAGGGCCCAATCACAAGGTCAAGGGCTAAAAGATTCAAAAAAGTTTTATATGGGCTAATTAAAGAGATTGCTGAATATTCAAATAGAAGCCCAAATGAAGAACCCAAGATGAGCCCAAGAGAAGGTCCAGATTTAATTAATAAGGAGAGATTTATAAATATAATAAATCTCTTAGGATAATATTAAGTAGTCAGATTAGATAAGGTTAGCTTATAACCATAATAGATTTTTTCCTCATTATGTGGGTCATTTGGTTGTTTTCTGAGCCTATAAAAGGCATACTCCATAGCATTGGAGAGACACTTTGGAATTTATATCTTTTGAGGTTTTGTTTTCTTTCTATCTTGAAAGAGCTTTTTGAACTTATCAGGTTTTTACCTGTGGCGTTCAAGCAATCATGACTTATCACCCGGGGTTTTCTAAGAGTTCTTCTTAGAGGATTTGGGTGTGGCGTCTACATATCTCGTACCTTGTTTCTGTGAGAAATAAGGTATATTCCATCTTTTCGCACTTGCGTCGTGAAAGTCTTGGGGTCTTTGCCATATTTGGTGTAAGGTGTCGTCAGCATATTGGCGAGGTTCGCATCAGTTGGTATCAGAGCACACGGTTGCACGGCAAGTTCCATACCATTTTTTTTTATCTAGTTCTTTTTTATCTTCTTTACCTATTTCTATTCTCTATAAAAAAATTATCATATTCTTCTATCTATCTTCTCTTCAGTAGGTTAAAAAAAAGAGAAAAAAAAGCCAAAAAAATTCGTGCAAAAAAAAAAGAGCAAAAAAAGTCCGTGCTAAAAAAAGAGCAAAAAAATTTTGTGAAAAAAAAGGTAAAAAAAAGGAGGCATACAATTCTATCTTATATATCATTCTTATTCTGCTCTATCTAAGTCTATTACTTCATTCTATCTTAATTTCTTTATTCTCTATCTAAAATTTACTCTTATTTCTGAGTCTATTCATACCTCTCACTTAATTTCTTTGGAATTACATTTTGAAAACCTTTACCGATATGTCTTGATTGTTCCTCAAGTTGAACTGCTTCGTAAAAATTGATTTGTTTTTAAAGTTGAATTCAGATTGAAAGAGGACATATGAGTGGAAAAAGGCAAGAGTGCTTTAAATCTATAAGAAAAAGCTATTTGAGTGTGAAACATGAGTGTTTGAGAGAAACATGTGACGGAGAGTTGCGAGGTTCTTTTCTTTCTAACAATTATCAGGTTCAGAAGGCCCAACGACAAGAAAACACAATGAAAGAAGAGGGTTTCATATCGCCTATTCAAAACCAACAATGGAAAGCAATGAAGAGTCAAATGAAAGAGATAGTGAAGTGTGAATTTGAGCCACTTCATACGCGAATGGATCGCTTGGAGGAAGGTGTGAGACGACACTCACATACTTCCATTGAACGACCGTGGAGCAGTCGATCTCGAAGCTTCGAACTAGGAACTGGGGGAGTTCGATGATCTCCAAGTTTATCGCGGCAACATCAAGCTCAATTCCTTCAATCAACTTACTACTTGGAACAGACCATGGGTTGATGATATCTTGGACAACCAACGTGAGAAGTTATTTCATACTCGTTGCTCTATGAATAATAAGGTTTGTTATGTTATCATAGATGGAGAAAGCTACACTAACTTTGCTAGCACCGAGCTTGTGGAGAAGTTGGTAATACATGCAACGAAGCATCCAAAGCCATATCAAATTCAAAGGCTGAGTGATCAACCCAAACTCGAGGTAACCCAACAGGTGATAGTGTCCTTCTCTATTGGGAAATATCAGGATGAAATATTATATGATATAGTACCAATACAAGCATGTCATATTTTATTGGAAGAACCTTGGAAGTTAGATCGTCACGTTACATATGATAGATTAACAGATAGGTACTTATTCGTGATGAATAATAGATCAATATCTCTTGTACCTCTTACTTTACAACAAGTTTTTCAGGATCAGTTGAAAAAGAAAAAGGCAAATGAAAAGAAAATAGTAGAAAGACAAGAGAGAAAAGCCATAATTGAAGAGGAAGAGACAAAAGGCAATATTGAAAAAGAAGAGAGAAAACTCCGAGAGAGAAAACTCCGAGAGAGAAAAGCCGAAATTGAAAATGATGAGAGAAAAGGCAATGTTGAAAAAGAAGAGAGAAAAGGCATATAAAGAAAAGAGAGTAAAAATAACTTTATGGAAAGAAAAAGTGAGATCAAGAGAGATACAATTCCATATCCTATCCTTACAATACTCATGTACAACGATTTATATTTTACTAACCATATTGTCGGATATTTTCCGAGCATTAGTATTTCTCTTATGCAGGAATTCAATAATGTCATTCCTAAGAAGAAAACCTCTAGTTTGCAACCTGATCGAGAAAACAACAATCAAAGTCAACACCAAGTCCTAAAATTGATGGAAATGAGATATATACGTAAGAGCAAGCGACCATGTATTGTAACCATGAAGGATGAAACTTGGCAAATATGCCTCAATTGTCGAGCCATTGACAATATCACGGTAAAGTATCGACAACATCTTTCTTATTTATATGATATTGTTATTGAGTTGCATAGATACTATTTGTTTTCAAAACGTGGTCCTAAGAGTAAATATCATCAATTTCAAATTAAAGAAAAAGATGATTTGATAACAACATCTGAAACAAAACCAGGTCTATATGATTGGTTAGTTGTGATTTTTGGATTGACTAGTGCCTATAACACTATTATGATATTAATGAAGCATATCTTGCATGTTATCATTTTAAAGTTTAACTATATATATTTTGATGACGTCCGGGTATATGAACTTATGGAATATTTGAAAATGATGTTAGAAGTTTTAAGGAAAGATAAATTGTTTGAGAATTTTAAGATATTTATCATTTGTTCGGATAAACTTCTATTTCGTGGATATGTTATAAGTTTTGAAGGGATTGCCATTGACAAGGAAATTAAGGTAATTCAAGATTGGCAAACATCTTACTTGGTAAGTCAGGAAAAATGATCAAGTGTGATCAAGCTGAATGAGTATTATGCAAGGTGGGTAGAATTCATTTATACATCTGGTTATGTGATCAAGTGTAAGCAAGGTATGAAAAATGTAGTTTCTCATACATTATCTGAAAGGTATATTTTGTTTACAATAATTGATACTAAATTGCTTAATTTTTCTTGGAATACTGTGTTGGTTACAAAACTTCTATTTTCAACTGTATATTTACCATATATTGTGTTTGTATATAATCGTTATATTTATTCAGTAACTAACTTATCGCCAATAGATATTATCTATGGTTTTAATCTAGTGGATAGAAAATAGCAGACTCAAGAAAATATTAATCTTTACAACAAGAGTTTCATGAAAGTTGTTTTTGATCCAGGGATTTGGGTTAGTTTACATATGAGGAATAAATGGTTTATGAATAGAAAACTATTAAAATTTCTTAGATTAGAGGGATTATTTAAGGTGTTAAAACTCGGTAGTAATAATTACAATAGGAAGTTATCTAGCAAATATATTGTTAGTAATAGCATAAATATTTATAAGTTAATGTCTTTTGATGTAGGTGATGAAGGAAAAGAAGATTTGAGGTCAAATCATTTTCAAGAGGGGGAGAATGATGTGAATCCGACTAAAGAGAGTACGAATTCACAAGTTCAATAAACCAAACCTGCAATGGAGCTGAACACTTTGTCACCAAATAGGATAAAGGATCACTTGAGACTTTAAGAGGGCCCAATCACAAGGTCAAGGGCTAAAAGATTCAAAAAAGATTTATATGGGCTAATTAAAGAGATTGCTAAATATTCAAATAGAAGCCCAAATAAAGAACCCAAGATGAGCCCAAGAGAAGGTCCAGATTTAATTAATAAGAAGAGATTTATAAATATAATAAATCTCTTAGGATAATATTAGGTAGTCAGATTAGATAAGTTTAGCTTATAACCATAATAGATTTTTTCCTCATTATTTGGGTCATTTAATTGTTTTCTAAGCCTATAAAAGGCATACTCCACAACATTGGAGAGACACTTTGGAATTTATATCTTTTGAGGTTTTGTTTTCTTTCTATCTTGAAAGAGCTTTTTGAACTTATCAGGTTTTTACCTGTGGTGTTCAAGCAATCATGACTTATCACCTGGGGTTTTCTAAGAGTTCTTCTTAGAGGATTTGGGTGTGGCGTCTACATATCTCGTACCTTGTTTATGTGAGAAACAAGGTATATTCCATCTTTTCGCACTTGCGTCGTGAAAGTCTTGGGGTATTTGCCATATTTGGTGTAGGGTGTTGTCAGCATATTGGCGAGGTTCGCATCATGAAACATATCATCTTATATTTTTAGTTCCCTGGTTTGGAGAGAAAATTGAATAATATGATCGGAGAACTATATTGTTAAGTAATTATAAGTTTCTACTAATTTTAAGCTTCAAAAAGTCAATGGTAGAGAATGAAATTTGATTACGAATTTGTGAAATAAATGAATTAAAATATGTTAGGATCTCATAAATATTTTACTATTTAAATTTAAAAATAAACTAATAAAGTATTTCAATACAAAATATTTATAACTAACTTTACTTTTAAACTTGTATTTGAGCTTTTCTTCTACTTACCATCTTTTTTCAACTAGATTAGAAAATATTATATTAATATAAAAAATCCTAAAATTTGTGTTAAATTTGTTGGACCCACTAAAATACTTGATAGATATTTTATACAACCATTTCACATTTTAAATCTATTACATTTTGATATATTTTAAATTTTTATTTATATAAAATATTATATACTCATAAAATTTATATTAATATATATACATATTAAATAAAATGGTTATCTCAATTCCATTAATAATTAAATATTAATATATATACATGAATTTTAAGCAAAATAATAATTAAATATTAATACTAATATACAGGTAATTTGGTGAGATTTGTTTTACTTATCTCTAAATTTTAAGTAATAGTAGTAAAATAATTTTTAAATAAGTATGAAATTAGTAATAAAAAATGGTTGTTATTTTAATCATTTTTTTGTTATGACTAACTTCATTATATGAACATGTAATTTATAACTTAGATCAAAATTAATTTAACTAATTTGATTGATTTTTTTTATTTGTTTATTAAAGGGTGAAAATATTTATAAATATTTGATAACAGACAATATATATTATACATATTTATATATATGTAAATACATACATGTGCATATATTTTCTATTTTATATTATATGCTAATTTATATATATTTTAGTATTATAAATCACATAGTATAGAGAATACATATGTATGTAAATATATATACATATATTTTCAAATAAGTGTAGGGAGTTTAACTTAAGAATACATAAAATTCAAATGTGAGTACATTTGTACATGAAATTTCTCTATTTTATTTTTTGTTATAATTTATGAAATAATTTATATTTTCTCTATTAAATTTCCTTGTTATAATTTGTGAAACAATTTATAAAAGTAGTACTTAGAGAAAGGTTTAGTGCTAATTAGTACTTATGATAATTCTTTGATATCATAATAAAGTAAAATATCTTACATAAAAAGGTAAATGATGTTGACAGAGGTCAAATTTTGTATTTTTTGTACCTTATTATTTATTATTGTAAGTATTATGTATATATCTAATACCATACTTGTGGCTCCCATAAAATGAGATGACGATAATTTAGTAAATAAAAAATTAGTTCGATCCTTTCAGTAGTATAAAACTTTATATACTGAATTGATAACAAATGGGTACATGTTAGAAAATTTTCATAGTTAAAATTGAAAAATAAAATAATAAATAACCTAGAATTAAAAAATGAGATAAGTGATAAAAATATAATTAAAATAAAAAAATATTGGATGAGTATATGTTATATACACTATAATTAGCTAATTTGATGTATTAAATTTGAGATTTTATAATATATAATAAATCCCAAAAGTTGTAAACATAGAAAAAAAATAGGTGCCAAGAGAAACTCTATTACCTGCGTATTAATTTTCTATGGGTCCACTAATGGAAAACAAAAATGGACCCACTTTAGGTGAAGTGCTAATTTTTTCATAATGCAGTAGTGGTGTTGGAAGATAAGCAAATTTGGGAAGGCCATCAATCTTGATAACTTTAATTATTAGTTGTGAAAAGTTATTTGTGATCAGTACATTTCTTTAGAAGTACAACTTCTATGGTAGAGCTCCTAACTTGAAAAGCATTTCTAATATTAAAGTTATATTTGACTGTATTCATAATATTAAGTTTGTAACGAGCAAAATTAAGATATATTAGAAAGATTATATTTAATTATAATAAATAATATATTATTTGTTTTAATTTTATACTATTTTACTTTATTAATTTTAGGGTTTTTAAAAAATTTTAAGAATTTTTTTATCTTACTGGTGATGTTATATTCGATTATACATATAATATGTGATAAAAAAATAAATCTATTATTTGTTACAAATATAATATAAATATTTTTTTTAATAAAGTAAAAATTGTATTCTTTATTTAAGTATTTAAAATAAAAATTACGTTAAATATATATTTAATATTTTAGATTCGAAGCAATCAATTTAATAAATAATTCTAACCAAACATCCAATATAATAGATATAGAATGAAGTAAAATATTTTAAAAATTAATATAAATAATATGGTAAACATATTATTGATCCAAAATTATTAAATTTGAGGGCTTAAATCATTATGTGCACTCTGTTGCTAACATTAGGTAGTGCATGAACCTGGTCTCATTATTTAACAGATCTCACAATCAGTTAAATAATGAGAATAAAAGATATAATAGAAAATTAGTCTCTAGATTTATCAAAGTAGGAGTGAAAGCTTTCCCTTCGTGGGTTGTCATATAAAATCTGATAACTACCTTGTTATTTTATAAAAAGACACTGCTTCCGACCTCTCCATAATGGCCACATTATTTTCTCATTTTACATTATGAAATTAGTCCTTTTTGTCAACTCAAATTAATGTTCCTAACTATTACAGATATATCCACCATATCTAATGAACTAAGAACAATATATTAACCTTGTGAAAAATAAATACAAGACCTAAATTTTGAAATGAGATGAAAGCAAATCATTTAACATATAACTAGACTTACATCAACCTTTGAAATTGCATGAATTTGAAATTGTATGGATGTTGAAGATCTCATTTTTTTATTACTCCATTGACATGACAGTAGACCAAAAAAATATTTCATTTAATATGAGCACTTTCCAATATTTCATATCAAAGCATTCGAAAAATAAGGACAGGTATTGCAATTTTTTTTTATCTAAATGACCTATTAGATTATTTGTTGTGGATGATTTTATCCCAAGATAAAAGCAATAGTATTGGTCCTTCTTGACGAGTACATGAATGACCCCTTAATGCAAGAATGCTAAAAGAATTCAATTGGTAGTTCTGTCCTCCTTTTGAAAAGTATAAATTTATTTGCATTCTATACAGGAAGATGAACTGCACAAGCTCACTGTCGTACAAGTCCCAACAGATCTTTTTCCCAAATAGATCTTTTCCGCAGTAGATTAGTATTTGAATCTTTTAATAGTCCAAAATGTCTCTCTCACCCAAAAAAAACTCTAAAAAAATCCTAAAAAAATTCTAAAACTCTATATTTATGGTTATAAGCTTTCATCTTAAATACAAAGTCTATATCCGATCGAAGAAGAAATTATAACGCCATCATATATTAGAAAATATAAAATTTGTCTGGTGCAAATGAAATGAGGATAATGTGTATTGGGTCCATATGAGATGGGATGTTGCCCATATAAAAAGTAATACATAGCTCAAGGTACATTCTAGGTGAAATCCCATCACATCACTGCAACATATTTATACTTTTGTGGGCTGAGAATCTATCTCCATCGGCCATGATTAAGATGTGTCACCGTTCGAGATCCCGATATGAAGGAGTATCTCATTTATAGCCATCTGCTCCTCTTACTCAAGCTTCAATGGGTCTTCATGTATCATGTGGTCAACAATTTGACAGGAGAAAACACCATGAGCAATCTTCCCATCACCAACAGCAAATTGACCATTGTAACGGAAGCAAATGCAAGAGATTTTTCAATGCCAGTGAAGGTTGTGTTGGCCTCAAGAATAACAAATTTAGTGACATATATAGTGTTCACGCCATCTTATCTCGAGCATATCTAGTTCAATGCTAAATATTATAGTATTATAAACTCGTCCAGGTTGGAAAAGCTTGATTCATCCATGGAAGCTACAAATGTGTTCAATTGACACATTTTCTGTATAATAGTGAGGAATGCACTAAAATGAAGAAGGCGGATTGTGCCATAGTGGGCCAAAGAAGTATACTATTTTATCTGAATACATGGGAATATGTCTCGGACAAAAAAAATTAATAATGTATGTGAATTGTATAATGGTATTCATAGACAATATAGTGTGGCTTTTCACCAAAATGTACCGTAAAAACCGTCCGAACCACTAGTAGCGAGATCTTAATTTATGAGATTTGTACGTTATGATCACTTACTGAAAATGGTGATTGTATATTTGTATAATAGAAACTAATACTGATCTACTAAATATGAAATACCAAATGATAAAAAATTTATTTTAAAATCTTGTGTGAAAAAGTGTTAGAATAAAAAATTTTTAAGATAAGTTATAACTTGTTAAGAATAATATTTTAACTTGTATATTCACCCCTTCCCTTACTTTTTTAGGTCCTAAACCTCTTCACTTACTCTTTTTAGGTCCTTAAATAACCCAAAGAATACTATAAAATAATTTATTTACCTGAGGTATGTGATTAATTTTTTTTAAATATTTATTTATTATAATATTTTTGAGAAAGTTATTTGATAGAGAGTTTTTCTTTCTATCATTAGTATTATTTATGTCAATACTATTAAAATAAAAATTATTTATATTATAGTATTGGGAGAAGTAACTATTATCTATAGGGTTTCGTCCAAAAAAATCGGATGTATTATAATAGTGAGAGCCCAACTAATATAGTATCGAGAGTGGTGCTGAGAATTGCTCGTATTTTAGCTATACACCAAATCATATATTTTATATAGCATGTAATCGAGATTTTGAATATATTAATTCTCTTGAATATTATTATAACAAATAAATTGCTATGGCAATGTAAAAGTTCTATTTGCATACTACTTGATATTTTTGTAGTAATTGAATTGTTGAAAAATATTTAATGAAAAATGAATAATTTATTTGTGATATTAATTTTTGATAATTTATTAGTAATTAAATTTGCTTATTGGGATTACTAAAACAATAAATAGATTCAAGCTACTTGGGATGAGGTTATTGCCATTGGCATTGAAACAATAATAATGTAAATTTTAGTTATGGTAAAGCAACTATAATGTTGGGGATGTTGGTTGTTGGGAAGAGTTGTTGATGCAAATTTGATTTTTAGCCTAAGATTGATGTAAGATATTGCAATCAAATTGAAAGAAGTCAATTATTTATATTTGTTATTTTTTAAACTAATTGGATTGTAAATATAAAAATTAATTACTAATTAAAAAATAATTGGTAAAATTCATGAAATATAAGTATTATGTGCTATGATATGGAAAAGTAATGTGTAGAGTAATTAAATTAAATAAAATTTTATTAAATGTATCATGTAGTAACTTGGCGCCACAATGGCATCTTGGAAGCACAACGATATTAGTTAAATAATCTCTCTTCCTCTCCTTCTCCCTCTCTCTTTCCTCCCATCCCTCTCATTCTCTGAGCATCGGGTGGATGATCTAGAGCTCCTCTCGAACCTCCACGATGTGACCTGTGAAACTCGACCCTTGGACCAAGTAAACTGGGAAAGAAACCGACGGTTTTGAGAAAATCGAGCCAAAAAATGATAAAGAAGGGTTAAAACAAGAAATTGAAAAAATTACAATTGACCAAAAATTCATAAAAATCACGAGTAAGAATCGGGCACTAGGATTGATGATAGAACAAAATCGGTTCAGGGTGAACAAGACCCAAACTGTACTGAACTGGGATGAATCATAGTGAATCGGTTCAATAATTTATTTTTTTAGGTAGCGTAAAAATGTTGATTTGGGAAATTGAGACCACCATTAGATAAAAAAAATAAATTTAGATAAATTTTTAAATTTCAGAAAACCAGTCGAATTGGGTCCGAATCGGCCAAATTTCAAATTCGGGTCAACGAATTCGATCAGACCGGATCAGTCAACGAACTAGTCAACGATTAACGGTCAATAGTCAACGGCTGACAGGGCAGCCACGCTGGCAATCCACGTCGAAAAAATTGACCAATCATAGTGCACCATGTGACACACCCGCCATGTCATCGTCTCCAACCTTCATACGCTGATAGAGAAGAGAGAGAGAGAGAGTGGGAGATGCCAAAAAAGCTGGAGTCTCCAACGACTTGAAAAACACTTTGGTCAGGTCGTTGACGGCTGAGTCGTAGGCCGAGTCTTACTCTGACGGGTAACCTGAGCAGTTGCTGAGCTCTCTATATAAAGAGCACCCCTCCATCGATCTCAACATCCCAGAATCGATCGAAAAAGATGAACTACTCAGTTTTTTTGGCAAGTAGCAAACTATAGCTCCCACATCGGGGCTTTTCTCCACCTCAGAAGCTACATTTGGTACCATTAGAACCGGGAGGAAGTCCTCTACCTAGTTAAACCTGTTTTTTTGCCCGAGAGCCACCGTAGAAGAACGTTGAAGCTCAAACAGTAACACTGCTCCTTGGTTGTCAGCAGTCTGAGCTACTCGAGCTGTCCCCAGGCTAATGTTGGCCAAACACAGCACCCCAAACGCTACCTAGATGTGTCCTGACCTTCCTCTGAGCTAGCACGGTAAGCCCCTCCGCTGCCCCTTCGCAAAAAAACACTGTTTTTTTGGCCATGGGGCCAAAACAGGGCTGACAAAGCTCGATGGGCTAGTGGCAGTTCGCCTAGACCAGGTCGATGGGCCGGTCAAGGAAAACAGCTATAGGCTAGGTCGAGTGTTGGGGCCGTTGGCACTAAATAGCACGATTAATATATCAAAATTATTGTATGCATGCATGAGGAATTTATGAGCATCTAGACACCCAAGAGGGGCAGTCGATGAATCCTAAGGGCTGTTGTATGACTTGGATGCAATAAGGGCAATTCTATCGTGCCAGTCAATCATGAAGCTTTGGTAGCTTCGTGCGCACCGAGACCGAGGTCGAAGGGGAAATGAGGTCTCGTCCCATTGAGTGGACATGGTGGAAGAATATGAGTTTGGGGTCGGACTACAAATGTCCGCACAAACTCTGAGTAAAGGCAATATCCCTCTATTAGGGTGGATAGTAAAGGCGCTTTGGTCAACAAGTGGCACGGTCGAGTACCGTTCTGCGAATGTGTGATCTATTTCTATGATAGAAAGGGCAGGTGATTATTTGTTGAGGCATCTCTTGAGCAAGGGGAAATGTTCAAGAAGGGATGAAATCATACTTCAATAAATTAAAAGTATAAAACATTTCAATAAACTAATTATTTAGAAAACTCGCTTCCCAACCCCCATTCACTGAGTTGTGAAACTCACCCCCATCCGATTAACCTTTTTCAGGAGAAGCACCTTGCCATGATGAGCCTAGGCTAGGAGAAGAAGCCAATGATACTGCCATCAGGTAACATTTATGTTTTGTATACTTTTTCATGGAAAACAAGTACTCCAACACCTTTACCTTCCTTGAACGATTTTGTAGAAATACTAGATTAGTACAAGGAAGGGTGACGGATTGATCAGAACCCCGACCCAACCGGGTTGGGGCATGACAACTTAAGTGGTATCAAAGCAACGTTTTCCAAACAAAGTTTCAAAGCTAAAAGCCCCAGAACACTAACCTACGATAAACTTCTGCCAACAGATATGACCATCCCTATAGAAACCGAATGGACACATGCTATCATAGCCACCCTGAAACTAGGTAGAAATTTTGCCCCGCACAAGGGAATTAGATTAGGAGCTCCAGAGCCTAGGAGGATCCAACCCCTTAGATCAAGAATGTCTCTTGAGCTGAGAAGACTTTTTGAAGAATTCGTCAAGGTATACGGAGAACCTTGCTTCGCACTTAGGGACGGGGATAGTTCTGGAAGCCCCCAGCAAGCACCCGAGGATGGTGACACATGGAAGCCCCCAACAAGCACCAAGAAAACTTCCCAAAGTCTGGTATGGAGAAGAAGCTATAAAGATCCACGCAAGGAAGTAACTTGCTACAATTGTGGACAGAAGGGACATTATGCCCAAAGGTGCCCAATATCACTAAGGAATGTGGTACCCATTCCTGGAAGCACTACCTTCACAAATAAGGAAGGACATGAAGAAAGGAAAAGAAAGCGAAAGAGGATAGAAGAAGCCTCTCCTTCGTGCAAATACTGAAAGGCCCACGTAGGAATCAGTGTATGGTTAACTTTCTATAGGTGTGGAGGAATAGGACACCGGGCGAGAAAATGTCTCATGTCACAAGGATGGATGGCAATACCTCCCAAGAGGAATGCCTCCCCGACTACCAGAGCCCTAGAGGATGGAAGGCAGGAGGCCACCCCGGAAGCCACAGCTCCAAATGAGGATTTTGAACCCATCCTAGAGGCAGTTCCTCAAAATTCTAGCATAGAGCTTCCCAACCTTTCTTTTAATCATCTTCCTTAGAGGAAAGAGATCCCCAAAATGTATTGTATTCAATTCCCAAGAAATAAGAATTTAAACTCTCAAAAAAATTTTGTTGCCCCAACTCCTAAAGAGTATAATCAAAATCTTGTGCCCCAGGACGAATAAGAAACAAAAAGAGACAAACCTAATAAGGACAAATAACACCTTAAAGGAGGTCAAGGTATTTTGACCCCTCACAAGAGAGAGGAAAGGTAAAACCATGCATAAAGCTAAACATAAAGAATGGAAGAATGAGGAGGCAGCAAGAAAGGTGACAATCAAGTAGGATAGGCAAGGTGATTATAATCCACAAGCAAAGGAGGGAGTTTTCAAGGAGAAAATAAATCTTGAAAGAGTACATTTGTAAACCTCGCGCTTTGGAGTTAAGAAAAACTCAGAAAAGAATTGGTCAAAATGGGGAGAAACACTGAATTGATTCATACACCTGATTATGAGAGAATAGGCAATTTGGGAAATTTACAACTCCCGAGTGACCCAAAGGGTTCATAAAACCTTGGAAAGAACCTTAGGACAAATTGAAAGAGAAAAACCACACCGGTTCAGGTGAACCGGATCCAAATAGATTGAACCAGTTTATAAACCCAGTCGATTCATGAACCAGAACTGATAGAGAAAGGGTAAACTGGGAATTTTATGGATCTCGAGTGACTTAAAGAGTCACAAAAGTGAAGAAAAAGGACTTTAGGATGAATTGGAGATGAAAACCACACCAGTTCAGGTGAATTGCATTCGGACCGGATTGAACCGGTTTGAACCATTATTGAACCGAATGTTAAATTCATTTTTTTAGGTGGCTTAGAAAATTTAAATTTGAGATTTGAGGCCACCATTGGATAGAGAATGAATTTAGAAATTTTTAATTTTGAAAAACTCAGTCGAATCAAGCATGAATCGGTCGGTTTAAGCTTTGAACCCGGTTTGTACCGGTCCAATTCGGTTCAGAACAGTATTGTCTTCTTCCTTCATATGACAACACTGTTCACTAGCCGGAAAATTGAGTAGCGTCGACAAAGCTGAAAAGTATCCGGCCAGAGAGTTTCAAGCAATGAATGACAACCATTAAGGTACCAATTAGACGACCAAGAAGTCCTTGAGCTTCCCATATAAAGAGCCCGTCTTTATACATTCTCCTCACACTTGAAAACTCCATTCTCTCTCAATTGCTCCAATTTCCAGCGAACCTCAAACCAGAGCTTCGTTATTGATTCTTTTCTGAGCTAAAGAAGGCGTGGTCGAGTTCTTTGGATTCGGGGAGAAGTCAGCTACATGCCTGTAGTATCCATTTGCTCTGAGGGTCGCTGGAGAAATGCCACCGTGATCGAACAGTGAAGTAGCTCCCGCTGACCGAAGCTGCCCTATTTTGGTCGAGTAGAAATCAACCAATTTGAGCTCTTCTCAAGCCAAACCAAGCCCTCCCAACACCTCCACAATCCTCCTACAGCTAAATTAGAGCTGAAAGGTAAGTCAATTTGGTTCACCTCTGTAAATTCCGATTAGGGCTAGAGAGAGAACTAGTGGAACTTCGATGACTAAATTCTCGCTCAATTAGACATCAATTGATGTAATTCTTGATCATAGGAGGATCATGACAAAAGCTATCTGTGTAGATTGAAAGCTCGAACTATCGTGCACCCAATGGTAAACTTTTGATGCTTTCTCTCTCTAAGTCCAGTTTTTTGGCGAAGCTTTGTTTGAGCTCATTCCAGAATCAAATCGTGCGATTCAAAGTATAATTGAATTATATGAAGGTATAGGAACTCCAATCTAACTTCAATTTCAATAATTAAACTCATTTGATCACTCAATTTCATGAAATCAAATTTGACCAAGTTAAATGGTTGAAATTGGGGGAAATTTGGGGTACTAAAGTGCAATTTCATAAAATTGAGGGCCAATTGGGCATGATAAAGATGTTGAAGGAGGAATTGGGCAATTTTGAAAATTTTGGGGCAAAACATACCATTTTTGTAAAGTAAGGGCAAAATGGTAATTTTGGAAAAGTTGGGGAGCAAATTGGAAATTTGGGAAACTTGAACCCCTTTATGTGATTTTGAATAAATTGAGGTCCTAAGGTGAATTTTAGAAATTTTGGGTCTTAATTCAAGGGAAAATCGACATTAGGGACCTAAAGTTAAAGAAAAATAACTTTAGGGACCTAATTTCAATAAATCGAAAAGTTTGAGTTTTTCATCCATGCACGATGAATGAAGGCTATCAGGCCAAGGGGTAATGAACAAGGATGTTAATATCGGATAGAAACACGATATACTGGGAATGCCAACAAGGAGAAGTTCGCGTGAACATAAAGAACTAGTCGAGAGGAATTCACTGCATTAACGGGTGAGTGAGATATTTAATATCGTACCTGGTTGGGATGATAAACACCTCGAAAATGAAAATCCACTGATAAGTGGTATTTTAAACATCACACTTGAGAGGAGTGACGTGAAAATCACGCGGAAAAACTACTTATCAGTTGTAAGTAGATTATACCCGATTGGTATGATGAAACTTCCTGGAAGGAAGTGGAAAATCCGCTTATCGGTTATAAGCGGAGATGTCCTCATACTCGGTTGGTGTGATGGACGACTGAAAAGTTTATTTTATCGGAAGTGCTCTCCCTAGACCGTGTGCCACTACTTAAAATTTTTTGGAGACCTTCTTGACCATAACTCTAATAGCTCTGTTAGGCCGGAGGTCTTAGTTTTGGAACTTGGGGGCTAATATGCCTGATTTTGAAAATCTCGAACAGTGGGCCCTAGTTTAGTTGCCATGAGCAGGAGCTCATAAACAAACATAATTCTAAGCTATGAAAACTTAAGTGAATAATTTGTTTGGCGATGGTACCGAGGTAGGACTGACATACTCGATGGACTGGCAGCAGTGAGACATGACAGGTCTTCGAACTAGTCAAGACCAATAGCTGCTGGTCGAGTTGAGGGTCCGGGCCGTTGGACTAATGGCACCACAAATTATATGGCTTATTTGGAAAAAATATTTTTTTGTGCATGCACTGTGTTACGGGACCTTCAAGACGCTCAAGAGGGGTAGTGATGCGTTTTTAGGGCTCTGGACAACCTGGTGGAGATAATGGTAGTTAGTCGTACTAGAAGTCTTTAGAAGCTTGACGTAGCTTCATTGCACATGAGACCAGGGTGGGGACAGGACGAGGTCTCTATCCTCATATGGACACAAAGTATTTTTGGTGTGAGGATAGGACGCCAAAGACATTCACTCAGACTTCAGGTAGAAGTCAGAGACTTCTATTAGGGTAGATGGTAAAAATGCTCCGATCCACAAGTGGTTGCATTCGGTGTAACTGAATTTCGTGAATGTGTGTGATCCCTTCATGGGTGTGTGTTGTTTGTGAAACACACCGAATATGGAAATGGGAAGGATGTTTTGAAAATCACGGAAAGGATTTGAGAATCCTTGTAAATGAATTGGTAAACCTTGGAAAAAGGCTCTAATAAACCGAAGTTTGAAGAAAAGCAGTTTTAATGAAATGAGTAGTCTGGCACACTCCGAGAAAAATTGATTTTTGTGAAAACTCTCACCCAACACCCATTCACTGAGTTGTCGAACTCACCCGTCCATTTTACCCCTTTTTAGGAAACCAAGGGAAAATCAACCTTAAAAATCTATCGGTAGCTGAACCTTAAGGTAGGTATGTAAAATATATATTCAGTTTTTATTAATGTTATTTCAGGAAAGGTACAGGTAAGAAGGATGTCTTACTCCCCATACTTTAGAAGAGGGGAAAACTCTTAATAAACTGGGAGAGTGGCGGGTTGTTCACGGGGATCCGACCAAACCGGGTTGGGACGTGACAACTTGAGTTGTATCAGAGCTTGTTTCCTCGAATACATTATCAAGACTAGAGGACATAATAATTAATAGTGTTACTTTCAAAATTTTCAAATGGCTCCCAAGAAAGGAACCAAGAGAACAAGAGTTGTAGTCTCTAACACTACCCAGCCACCCCTTCCAATAGAAACTTCCTGAGAAATCCAAACAGTTCCAACTAGACCAAGCTTAGAAAATCGGAGGTTGTATGAAGAGTTCACTCGAGTATTTGGGCAACCTAACCTCCTACCTAAGGTAGACACCAACTCTCGGGCTGAACCAAAGTAAATACAAACTCATCCTCCTATTAATCATCCTTCTCCAGTTGATATTCCTAAGTATCTCAAGACTCTCCATCAACTGGGGTGTAAGCCTTTTCTCGGAGAGAGATGCATGAGCCACCATGAACTAGCTGGCTAACATCAAGAAGCTGATGGGGATAGTTAGAAATTCACCAGAGGATATGGTAATCTTGGTAGAGTTTTTCCTGGAAGCTAGTGCGAAGAGGTGGTGGGATAATATCAGAAGCTTGCATGCCACCACCCCCACATGGGAGCAATTCGAGGAAAGATATACGGAGGAATACCTAGCTCCACATCTAATCAACAAGAAGAAACAAGACTTCCTCCAACTCTGACAAGGGCTTAACTGTATATTGGAATATGAGACTAAGTTTAATGAGCTAAGGCCTTTTGCTTCAGACTTAGCCGGACCGGCATATATTTGCCAACAATTCATGGACAGTCTCCACATGGATATAAGAGACTGGATGGAAGTACTAGGATGCCCCCACGGATTTGTTGTCATCATCAGCATGGCCCATGAGTGTGAATGTTTGGTACAGACAAGACGTCGTCGGATAGAGCTAGTCGACTGGAAGGAAGAGGAAGGACAGAGCAATTAGAGAGGTCAAAAGGAGCCTGGTAGACAAAAGTAGGGGACAAGAATGGGGTCTTTTAGGTGAAATGACGGTTACCATGATCAAAGAGAGACAAGTACAACCCCACAAAAGAGAAACCCCTCTTACCTTAGGTGCCGAAAAAGTCATGAAGGGTCGTGTCGAGCCTATTTTGAATGTAGACAGCTCAGACACTTTACAAAGAGTTGTCCAGCCCTTCGATGTAATACCTAACGAAGTGACCATCCACCACCTCAAGGAAACCCAAGGGCACTAGATGGAGGACAAGACATAGCCACTACGTCAAGGGTACCAACCCAAGTATACAACCTCAACCAAAAGGAAGCCCGTGATGAACCTTGTACTATAGTTAGTACTTACAATAGCTCCTCTAGATCAATATAACCAAAAACCCTATAAATCATCATCATAATAAATGTTCCATTTCTTATAAAACTTGTGATGAAATACAAGTAAAAGGAAATCCTACGGACGTACCCACTAAACCTCGAAGGGTAAGTAGGAAGATGGCATCAAAGGACACCGTGACAAGTGGACTACTCATAAAAGTGAAAGAAGGAAAAGCCTCCAAGAAGCGTTAGTGAGGTTGAACTAGGACGAGAATCCTTAGGTAGAGAAAACAAGTAGGAAGTGACCTCAAAAAGAGAAGTTCCAAAGCTATGGAACCACCAGATGGATCCTAAGAGGCTTAAATCGACACAAAGAACCTCATAAATAATCATAAGTGGTTAAGGGTTTGACGAGATAGCCAAAGTATTACCTGATTCAAAAGAGCAAAGAAGTCAATTAGAGATTTCTGATGAACCTAGAAAAGAAGGAAGCAACTAATAGCAACAGGATCATCAAGGAGGATAAACGAGACCATAGGAAGGACCGGTGAGTAGTGGAGACTACACTCTAAAGAAGGATAATAGAGCGGGCATAGTGTTGAGTGCACGAAATAAGACTCGACAATCGACAAATGATTAAAGGTGGACAAAACCCTAAATTAAAAAGGGTGTAAGAATGCAAAGGAAGGAAACCTTCAAGGAGTAGTAAGAAATTCGAACATCTAGCACCTAAAGGGAAAGCTCCACTTTAAAGGACATAGTAGAGAATGAAAAACATTAAAGGTGAACTCCCTAAAAAATAATGGAATCGTGAAATAGTCACAAGTAAATGAGAGTGAGTTTAGGAAAAAGGAAAATTCTTGAGTAAAGGACATCACCAAAAATGAAGAAAGACATAAGAAGGAAGAATCCTAGTGTGTCGATAAGTCATCAGGAAATCCAATGACTTGCACCAGAAAGACCCAACAAGGAAGTTGGAAAAGGAACGATTGGGCACCTTGGAACTCCCAATCCTGAAATCTTGAGTAAGAACCCCAAAGGGGAAGAAGCTTGCCCTTAGTAAAGAAAGACGTGAACCTAGGGATATACCTTTAGAGTCATGAGAAAGACATACTAATTAAGATAAAACTTCAAGGAAGGAGTAAACAATATAAAGGAAAATAAATTCCCTAAGTGCGTGATTTCAGGTGGACTGAGTGAAAGAATGACCGAAGTATTAACATGTCTAAGTTGACATTAAGGGAAGTTATCCCGGAGTAAAATTTAGTTTTGGGGACAAAACGCCTAAAAGGATGGGAGAGTTGTAAACCCCGCCCTTTGGAGTTAAGGAAAACAGGGAAAAGAACCAATAAAAATGAGTGGGAAACACCAAACCAGTTCATAAACCCGATCATCACAGAATGGGCAATTTGAGAAATTTACAACTCCTGAGTGACCTGAAGGGTTCATAAAACCTTGGAAAAGAACATTAGGAAAAATTGGAAGAGAAAAAATAGATCAGTTCAGGTGAACCGGATCCAACTGGATTGAACCGGTTTATGAACCGAGTCGGTTTATGAACCGGAACCGATAGAGAAAGGGCAAACTGACAACTTTATGGATCCCGAGTGACCTAAGGTGTTACAAAATTCAAGAAAAAGGACTTTAGGATGAATTCAGAATGAAAACCAAATCGGTTCAGGTGAATCAGATCCGATCTGGATTGAACCGGTTTGGACCAGTTTGAACCACTATTGAACCGGATGCTAAATTCATTTTGTATGTGGCTTAGAAATTTCAAATTTGAGATTAGAGGCCACCATTGGATAGAGAATGAATTTAAAAAATTTTAATTTTGAAAAACTCGGTCGAATCGTGCCACATCCGGTTGGTTTATGCTTTGAACCTGGATTGGACTGGTCTGGTCTAGTTCGTAATAGTGTCGTCTTCTTCCTTCAGATAACAACACTGTTCACTCACCGTAAAATCGAGCAGCACCGGCGAAGCTGAAAAGTCTCCGGCCAAGGAGTTTTAGGCAATGAATGACCGCCATTAAGGCTCCAATTGGACGACTAAGAAGTCCTCGAGCTTCCTATATAACAAGCCCCTCCTCATTCATCTTCTCCACACCTCAAAACTACATTATCTCTCAAATGCTCCAATTTCTGGCGAAGCTCAAACCAGGGCTCTGATATTGCATCTTTTCTGAGCCAAAGAAGGCATGGTTGGGTTCTTTGGATTCAAGGAGAAGTCAGCTACACGCCTGTAGTCTCCATTTGCTCCGAGAGGGTTGCTGAAGAAACGCTGGCTGGAGGGAGACCATCTTGACAGGTGCTCTAATAGCTCTGTTAGGCTGGAGGCCTCGGTTTTGAAACTTGGAGGCTAATATGCCCGATGTTGAAAATCTCGAACAGTAGACCCTAGACTAGTTGGCACGAGTAGGAGCTCGTAAGCAAACATGATTCTAAGCCATGAAAACTTAAGTGAATGAATTGTTTGGCCTTAGTACCGAGATAGGATCGATATACTCGATGGATTGGCAGTAGTGTGACATGACAGGTCTTCGGACTAGTAAGGACAAACAGTTGTAGGTCGAGTTGAGGGTCGGGGTCGTTGGACTAGTGGCACCAAAAACTATATGGCTTATGTGGAAAAGTTATTGATTAGTGCATGCACTATGTTACGAGACCTTCAAGGTGCCCAAGATGGGTAATGATGCGTCCTAGAGCTCTAGATGACATGGTGGAGATAAGGGCAGTTAGTCGTACCAGAAGTCTTGAGAAGCTCGATGTAGCTTCATTGTGCATGAGACCGGGGTGGGGACGAGATGAGTTCTCTGTACTCATATGGACACGGAGTATTTTTGGTCTGAGGGTAGGACAAGTTGGTGTAGTGAGTGTAACTTCATTTCGCGAATGTGTGTGATCCCTTCATGATAAAGGGTATGTGTTGTTTGTGAAACACACCGAATATGGAAATGGGAAAGAGGTTATGAAAACCATGGAAAGGATTTTAGAATCCTTGGAAATGAATTGGTAAACCTTAGAAAAAGCTTCCGATAAACCAAAATTTGAGGAAAAGCATTTTTAATGAAATGGGAAGTCTGACACACTCCGAGAAAAATTGTTTTTTGTGAAACTATCACCCAACACCCATTCACTGAGTTGTTGAACTCACCCACTCTCTTTTACCCCTTTTCAGAAAACCAAGGAAAACTTAATCTTAAATATGTATCGGTAGCTGAACCTTAAGGTAGGTATGCAAAATATATATTCAGTTTTTATTAATGTTATTCCCAGAAAGGTACAGGTTAGAAGACGCCTTACTCTCCACGATTTAGAAGAGGGTAAAACCCTTAATAAACTAGGAGAGTGGACGTGCTGGCCTACGAATGTATGTTTAACCTTAATGATGAAGGTTGTGTGTTAGGTGATAACACACCGTGATTAAATAAGGAAATGGTTGTAAAACCCGATATTTTAAATGAAATAATTTTTGAAAGAAAGGAGTCTGGCACACTCCAATACATTCCTTTTTCCTCAAAGTTATTTATTGAAGACCCATTCACTGAGTAGTTGTACTCACCCCTCCCTTATATCCCTTTCAGAAGATTCCAGAAAGTCTACCCTTAAAGACCATTAACCCAGACGCCTGCGAGACAGATATGATAAAAATTAAAATATTATGCAGTTTTGATTTATGTTATTCCAAGAAAAGTGCAGGTTTAATAAAGCAAGAGAGTGGCAGATTGATCATGGGGATCCGACCAAACCGTATCGGGGCGTGACAACTAGAGTGGTATCAGAGCTTGTTTCCTCGAATACAAAATCAAGACTAGAAAATATAGTAACTGATAGGATTTGTCTTAAAAATTTTCAGATGGCTCCCTGGAGAGGAACCAAGAAAACTAGGAATGACTCTACTCAACACCCTGTCCTCATAGGAAGAGAACTCTAGAAGCTTCCCAATGCCCGAGATATAGTAGAAGCCCCAAAGGACCAAATGGGGAAACATCCAGTACCACTAAGGAGTATGATGCCAAGACATGTTAGGGACACAGTCCTTTGTACAAAGGGAAGCTTGGCACCGTACTCCTTGGTGGTATCCCCATTTGGTCCTTTGGGGCTTCTACTAAAGCCAGGAATGCCAGTACAGGCGTATAATCTAACCAAGGAGGATACTTGCCAGGAAAACCATAGCTTCCTATCTAGACTACGTTTTGTGATAGGGCTAAAACCCCAACCTTTTGTATCCCCTTATTAATGAAGTACTCACATTCCTAAATTCCTATCTAACAATGATGTGATCTTGCTAGGAAGATTGCCCCAAGGAAAGTAACCAAACAAACCCACACTACAAATTAGGAAAATTTTCCATTTTAGTTAAGGAAAGTGAAACAGAGAATTAAGAAAACTAGAAGGACTATTGGAATGACCCTTAGCAATGGAGAGGAATCTCTCAAGGTATCTAGACTCAAGGACGAATAAGCACCAAAATCAACAATTCCCTAGAAAAATGCCCGGAGGAACCACTTATGTCCACGTAATTACAAGTATGAATAATAGTGACACTGCGTGGAGAAGTGCCTAACCCTACTAAGGACAAGAATCAAGTTAACTTATAGGAGAATAGGACATGAAGTGAAAAACTATCCCACACCACAAGGAGTCAGGTTAATATTTTCTAAGAATAATGCCCCCACAGCTACAGGAAACCCGAGAGAACCATCCTTAGAATACAACTCCTGCTCGGAACTTCAATTATATCTAAGAGTAAGCTCTTTAAGATCCTAGCATAATGGGAGGAAAAAAAAGGGGTACTAAACATAGGACCTTGATAAACCACAAATAGAACAAAGAGAACTCTCCCTTGAAAGAAGAAAATTCTAAATATTAGGAGCATAGAAGAGAGAGCAACCATAAGGGAAGACAAGATGAACATTTGACAACAAACAAGATGTATTAGGATTTCAGGAATGAATCACCTTGGAAAAAAATCAATGAAGCCAAATAGGTATTTTGGACCAACATGATAAAAGAAAGCAAGTCATTACAACAAGATATTCAAAGAGAATAAATGTCACCCTAAGGAAGACCAGGAGGTAGAAAGGACTACACCCTAAAATGGTTAGTGAGATGGACGTAAATGATAGGAGGACTCGAGAAACAGCTGTCCTAAGAAATTTAGACCAAACGAATGGTGGAGGCGATGCAGTTAACGAACTAATACTCGAGAAAACTATAATTTACATTCCAACAAAGAAGATGGAGGTGGAAATGCCAAATACTTGGGAAAAGAAGGATGAAAGAAATCCTTAATAGGACAAAAGGCCAATTAATGACTAAACTCAAGCCAAGAAAGGAATAGGCAAGCCTCTCACATAATGGTCAAGTAATCTTGAAACAAGGAAGATTTGTACGCTCCCTAAGGAAATAGACAGGTATTGGGTACGAATGAGGATGCAGATAGAGTATAAAAAGATGTGCCTACAAGAGTTGAGGAGTAAAGGTAAACAAGAGAAGACGACATCAAGGGATGTCATTTAAGGGTAGAAATCCCCTAGAGCAAATGTAAAAAGGAATGTCATGAGAAAGGGAAAGAATCCTACCAAGGATGGAAGCCCCGAAAAGATATGTGTATCCTAATTAAGAGGAAATGTAACCAATTGAAATAGAAAGAACAATAAGCTCACAAATGAAATGTTGGATGAGATGGAAAGATCGAGTACCAAGCAAAAGTACTCATAAGGTCATAAGAAGTAAATTAAACCAAAGGAATGGATAAATAGCATGGTTGCATCAAAGAATGTCGTAACAAATAGGAGTGGGTGGACTACAATAATAAGAGAATAAAAAAAGAATATATGAGGAACCTTGGAGAAGTAAGCCCTCAATTAAGAAATCAATTAGGGAAAATGACCATTGACGTCAGAATGGGTTGTGGTTCATGCTCACTTAATGGAGCCTAAAGAATGGACGGATGCGCATAGTGTAGAATATATGAAATCAGACCAAAAATAAAAAATTCCTTAGATAAGGAATGCAAGGGAATTTTAAGACGAATAAGGATTCAAAGTGGGAAATTTCCTCAACATAGAAAAAGGTGTAAGGAAATAAAGGAAGGAATCTCCAAAGGATGGTAAGAAGGTTGAACATGTAACTCTTAAGGTTAAAACCTTTACTTTGAGAAATATAGTAGAGGATGGAATCGTAAGAAGGGAATTCCTCAAATAAAACAATCAATACATCGACCAAAAAGAGATACTCTCAAAATAATGAATCGTGAAATGGTCACGAGTAAGTAAGAGTGGATTAAGGAAAAAAGAAGTCCTTGAATAAAGGATGCCACTAAAGAAGAGAAAGGACATAAGAAGGGAAAAATTCTCGTATGTCAATAATCATCAGGAAACCCAATGATTGGAATCGAAAGGATCCAATAAAAACGTTGGGAAAGGATGAGTAGGTAAGAGAAATCCATGCGGTTATGTGAGACATAACTTCAAAGGTATGATGGATGAGAGGATAACGGTAAAAAGGATAGTTGAGGAAAGCTATCAAAAGAAAAGAGGGATGAAGTTATACGATCCCTGAAAGGTCGAAAAGCTAAAAGAGACCCTTAAGGAGATGTTCTAGAAATCTAATGGATAGAGATAGGTCTTAGAAAATGCTATGTTGTAAGGGGCATGTAAGCCCAATAATCTCAAGGAGAATATGACTCAAAGTAAGGAAGAATCGGCTAATAAGCATGATGAGGTCGAATATAAAAATTTGGACCGAAGTTACAATAGACAACGAATAGAGTAAGGGTCAAAATAGGATGAAAAAGTGATAATAAAGAAAACCATGGAAACATGTACGTAACACCCAAAAGAACATTGAGCTAAAGGTTTCAACGACTAAGGGGTTAACTAGACACAAGAATGGTTAGGTATGTTGGAATTCCCAATCTTGAGTACAAAATCTTAAAGGGAAGAATGTGCTCTAAGCAAAAAAAGATTTGAATCTAAGAATATACCCTGAAGTAAGGTATGTCTAGTTATGATAAACTCCATGGAGGGAGTAAATAATATAAAGGAAAAGAAATTCCTTAAATGAAGGATATAAAATGGGCTAGTTGAAAAAACAAGAGAAGAGTTTTCATGTTAAGCAAAAATCAATGGGGCATCAAAGGAAATGATTCCTCATGCAAGGTTGATAATTAAGTTTTGGGGAAAAAACTCCTAAAAGGAGGGGAGAGTTGTAAACCCCACCCTTTTTAGCTAAGAAAAATCGAGAAAAGAATCAGTCAAACCTAGTGAGAAAATCGAACCGGTTCACAAACCCGATTATTAGGAAATGGGCAATTTGGAAATTTACAACTCTCGGGTGAATCAAAGGGTTCATAAAACCATGGAAAAGAACCTTAGCACAAATTGGAAGAGAAAAACTAGACCAATTTAGATGAACAGGATCCAACTAGATTGAACCAATTTATGAACCGAGTCAATTCATGAACCTGAACTGATATAGAACGGAGAAATTAGAGAAATTTTAATTCCCTTGTCACCCAAAGAGATTTATAAACCTTGGGAAGGAACCTCAGAACAAAGTAGGAGAGAAAAACCAGACTGGTTCGGGTGAACCGGACCCGAACCGGATTAAATCGGTTTAAGAACCGAGCTAGTTTATGAACCAGAAGTGATAGATTGATGGTAAAGCGGTAATTTTATGGACCCTAAGTGACCTAAGGAGTCATAAAAGTTATGAAAAAGGACTTTAGATTGAATTGGAGATGAAAACCAAACCGGTTCAGGTGAACCGGATTCGAATTGGATTGAATCGATTTGGACTGGTTTGAACCACTATTGAACCGGATACTAAATTCATTTTTCTAGGTGGCTTAAAAATTTTAAAATTTAAGATTTGAGATCACCATTGGAAAGAAAATGAATTAGGATGAATTTAGAAATTTTTAGATTTGAAAAAATCGGTTGAATGGGGGGTGAACTGGCCGGTTTAAGCTTTGAACCCGGTTCGGACCGGTCCGGTCCGGTTTGGAACAGTGTCGTCTTCTTCCTTTGGATGACAGCACTATTCACTCGTAGGAAAATTGAAGCAGCACCAGCAAAATAGAAACATTTCCAGTCGGTACGTTTCAGGCCATCAATGTGTGTCATAAAGGTGCCAAACGGACGACCAACGAGTTCCTGAGCTCCCTATATAAAGAGCCCCTCCCCATTCATCCTCTCCACACTTGGAAACTCCATTCTCTCTCAACTGCTCCATTTTTTGGTGAAGCTCAGACTAGAGCATCGACATGGGCACTTTTCTGAGCCAAACAAGGTGAGGTTGAGTTCTTTAGAACCGAGGAGAAGTCAGCTACACGCCTATAGTCTTCGTTTGCTCCGAGGGTCACTGGAGGAGCGCCAGCGTGATGGAATAGTGAAACGGCTCCAATGGACTGAAGCTGCCCTGTTTCGGCCGAGCTGAAATCGGCCATTTTGAGCCCTCCTCATGCCAAACCAAGCCCTCCCAACACCTCCTCAGCCCTTCCATGACTGAATTAGGACCGAGAGGTAAGCCAATTCGGCACCCCTTTACAATTTCTAGCTGGTGCTAGAGAGAGAATCGATAGAATTTTGATTATGAAATTCTAACTCAATTCGGCATCAATTGATGTGATTCTTAAATCTAGGATGAACCTTAGGATGAGAGCTATCTGCCCAGATCGAAACCTCGAACTATCGTGCCCCTAACGGTAAGCTTGCGTTTGAGCTCGTTCCAGCGTCAAAACTTGCGATTTAAAGTGCTATTGAATCGTATGAAGATGGAGGAACTCAATTTTAACTTCAATTTCAACAATTAGAAGTGTTTGATCGATCAATTTGATAAAATCAAATTCAGTTGTGTTAAGGAGTTGAAATTAGGGGAAATTTTGGGGAAATTTTGGAATTTTCAAAATTTGAAGGACCAAAATGCAATTTTATAAAATTAAGGGTCAATTGGGCATGATAATAATGTTAGAGGACCAATTAAAGAATTTTGGTATTTTTGGGGCAAAACTTTCAATTTTTGTAAAGGAAGGGCAAAATGGTAATTTTAGAAAAATTGGAGGACCAAATTGAAATTTTGGGAAATTAAATCCCTTTTTTGTGAAATTGAATAAATTGAGGTCCTAAGATTAATTTTAAAATTTTGGGACTCAATTTGAGGAAAAACTGACACGAGGGACTTAAAGTTAAAGAGAAATAACTTTAGGGACCTAATTGCAAATAGATAAAAGTTTGGTTTCTCATTCATTTAGAATGAATGAAAGCTATTAGGCCGAGGGATAATAAACTGAGATGTTCATATCGTGTAGGAACACGGAGTACCGGAAATGTCAGCAGGGACAAGCTCGCGTGAAATACAAAGAACCAGTCTAGTGGAATTCACTATGTTAACGAATGAGTGAGATTTTATATCATACTCGGTTGGGAATGATAAGTACCTTGAAATGAAATCTCACTACCAAGTGGTATTTTAAACATCACAACTTAAGAGAAGTGATGTGAAAATCATGCGAAAAACTACTTACCGATTGTAAGTAGATCATACCTGGTTGGTATGATGAAACTTCCTCGAAGGAAGTTGAAAACCCGTTCATCGGTTATGAGCGAAGATGTCCTTATACTCGATCGGTATAATGGACAGTTGAAAATATATTTTTGTTGGAAGTGCTCTCCCCTGACTATGTGCCAATGCTTAAACGATTTGGGAGACCTTCTTGATGGGGCCTCGATTTTGGAACTTGGGGGCTAATATGCCCGATTTTGAAAAACTCGTACAGTGGGCCCAAGGCCAGTTGGCATAAGTAGGAGCTCATAAACAAACACGAGTTATATGCCATAAAACTTTAAATAAAGGAATTGTTTGGCCATGGTACCAAGACAGGACCGACACACTCAGTCAACAAGCAGCAATGCGACATGACAGGTCAACGGACTAGTTAAGACAAACAATTGTAGGTTGAGTTGAGGGTCGGGGTTGTTGGACTAGAGGCACCACAAATTGTATGGCATGATAAGAAAATGCTATTTGTGCATGCACTATGATTATGGGACCATCAAGATGTCCAAGAGGGGTAGTGATGTGTGCTAAGGGCACTGGACGTCCTAGTGGGTATAAGGACAGTTCGTCTTAAAGACCATCAACTAAGATGCCTGTGAGACAGGTATGACAAATTTAAAATATTATGCAGTTTTGATTTTTGTTATTCCAAGAAAAGGTACAAGTTTAAAGGACGCCTTACTCTTTACGGTTTATAATAAGGGGAAACTCTTTAATAAACCAGGAGAGTGGCAGGTTGATCATGGGGATCCGACCAAACCAGGTTAGGGCGTGACACACACCCTGAAGAAGATGATAGGATGGGCATTAAGTGAACTTGAGAGACAACTGTCTCGAGACAAAGGGAGCAATTGGAATAGGGTGGCTAAATAAACCGACCCTTGTGAGACTCATGGATTCAGACCCCGACAAGGGAAGAATGGTAAAGAGGGGCACACGTCAGAAGAGAAAGATGAAGGAAATCCTTAGGATGATTCGTGGCCAAACGAAATGTGGCCACCACCCACGAACCATGAGAAGGACCAAGTGCACCTTTGGTGAGGTGACCAGGAGACTTCGACATAAAGAGAACTTGGATTTTCCCAAAATCAAGCAAACTTGTAGGAATAAAGAAAGGACATAGAGGAAGGGCAAGCATAATAGAAAACACGACATCAAAGGATGTCACATAGTCAATTAAGGGTTTGATACTCTGAGGATAGATGAAAAGGAGAGTATACCCAAAGCCAAGGAGTGAAGCAAAACCCAAGGAGCGAATAGTAGGATGACGAACTCAGGTAATATCGTAACACATGGGGCATGGATGGAATACCCATAATAAAGGAACCTAGGGAAGGATACTGGAGAAACCTTGGAAAATATGCCCTACAACTAAGAGGTGATTACTTGGATGTAAGGGTAAATCAAAGCAAAGAAACTAAGTCCAAGGGAATAAATGAGGAAACAAAAAGGGGGAAACTAGAGCTATAGGATGTCATATCAAACCCCGAGTTGATCGCAAGAGAATTAATTTCCGATGTCAAGGATGGACGGCTAAGTTTTGAGGACAAAACTCTTAAAAGGAGTGGAGAGTTGTGAAACCCAACCCTTGGACCAAGTAAACCGGGAAAGGAACCAGCGGTTTTGAGAAAATTGAGTCGAAAAAGGGACCAAAAAAAATGACAAAGAAGGGTTAAAATGAGAAATTGGAAAATCCCAAGTGACCGAAAATTCATAAAAATCATGAGGAAGAATTGGGCAGTGGGATTGATGAGAGAACCAGACCGGTTCAGGGTGAACCAGAATCAAATCGGACTCAACCGGGATGAACCATAGTGAATTAGTTCAATAATTCATTTTTCTAGATGGCTTAAAAATGTCAATTTGGGAAATTGAGACCACCATTAGATAGAAAATGAATTTAGATTAATTTATAAATTTTTAAATTTTAGAAAACTGGTCGAATCAGGTTTGAACCAGCAAACTTTCAAATTCGGGTCACTGAACCCGGCCGGACTGGACCGATCAATGCTCAACGGTCAACGGCTGACATGGTAGCCATGCTAGCAATCTACGTCAGAAAAATTGACCAATCATAGCGTGCCACATGGAACACTCGCCACATCATCATCTTCAACCTTTAGATGCTAACAGAGGAGAGAGAGAGAGAGAGAGAGAGAGTCATTGAAAAAACTGGAGTCTCCGGCGACTCGAAAAATGCTCCGGTCATGTCGTCGATGGCCAAGTCGAAGGCTGAGTCTTATACCGGCGAGTAGCCTGAGCAGTTGCCGAGCTCCCTATATAAAGAGCACCCCTCCATTCAATATCAACATTCTACAATTGAACGAAGAAGACGAGCTACTCAGTTTTCGGGCGAGCAGCAAACTAGAGCTCTGACATCAGGGTTTTTCTGCACCTCAGAAGCTGTATTCCGTACCATTAGAACTGCCAGGAAGTCCTCTACCCAGATGCAACCTCCATTCCACCTGAGAGTCACCGTAGAAGAAGGAGGAAGCTCAAACAGTAATGTTGTCAGCAGCCTGAGTTACTCGAGCTCAACTCAAGCTGTCCCCAGGCCAATGTATGCCAAACCAAGCCCCCCAAACACCACCTAGAGGTTCCCCGACCTTCCCCTAAGCTAGCATAGTAAGCCCTTCTGATAACCCTTCACCGAAAAAGACTATTCACGCCCGATTTCTACAAAAACTTTAATATTGAAATTCACACTACTCAGGCAACTAATTGAGGTGTGGTTTGATCTAGGGAGGATCCCCATGAGGAGAGCAATCTAGAGAAAGCAAGAGCTCAAGGCTAGTTATGGAAAACTCGAGAAGTGGGCCCAAGGCTAGTGTGCACGGGTTGGACCCTTAGACAAACATGAACTATAAGAACCATGAAAACTCTTAGAAAAATTGGAAATGTTGTGTGATTGGCCACGAGGCCAAAACAGGACTGACAGCTGCAGGTCGCTCAGACTAGACCAGGTTGACGGGCCGATCAAGCCAAACAGCTGCAAGCCAGGTCGAGTGCTGGGGCTGTTTGACCGTTGGCACCAAAGAGCACGATTAATGAATCAAAATTATTGTAAGCATACATAAGGAGTTCGAGAGCATCTAGACACCCAAGAGGGGTAGTCGATGAGTCATAAGGGCTATTGGACAACCTGGATGCAATAAGGGCGGGTCTGTCATGTCAGTCGGTCATGAAGCTTTGATAGCTTCCTACGCACTAACACCAAGGCCGGAGGGGAAATGAGGTCGTGTCCTATCACGCCCCGACCCAATTTGGCCGGATCCCCGTCATCAACCCGCCACTCTCCCAGTTTATTGAAGGGTTTCCCCTTATTGTAAACCGTAAAGAGTAAGGCGTCCTTTAACCTATACCTTTTCCAAGAATAGCATAATCAAAACTGCTTGAAATTTAAAACTTTACATAACTGTCTTAGAGGCATCTTAGTTAACGGTCATTAAGGGTAGGCTTTCCGGGATTTCCTGTAAGGGATATAAGGGAGGGGGTGAGTACAACTACTCAGTGAATGGGTTTTTAAAAGCTTTTGACTTTTAAGAAAATAATTATTATTGAAGTGTGCCAGACTCTTTTCTTTTCAAAAATCTCTTTATTTAAAAATTTGGGTTTTTCCACCATTTCTTAGTTATCGGTGTGTCATCACCCAACACACATCCTTCATCATGAAGGTTACACATATTCGCAAGTCAGTATCACTACTGAACCCGCTAGTGGCTTTGGAGCGACTTTTCCTGCCATTCGGATAGAAGTATGACCACTTCTACCCTAGGAATGAGTGGATGTATGCTACATCCGACCCACAATCCTGAAATCACTTTTTCGTGTTCGTATGAGGACAAAGACCTCGTCCTGTCCCCATCCCAGTCTCATGCGCCTGGTGTTACTCCAAATTTCAAATAGACACCTGGAACGACGAACTGCCCTTATAGCCACCAAGTCGTCCAGTGCCCTTAGGACACATCACTACCCCTCATGGGCATCTTGATGATCTCGTACTCATATTGCATGCACAAACAATGTTTTCTTATATTGCCATGTAATATGTGGTGCCACTGGTCCAACAGCCCCGACTCTCATGTCGCACTGCCGCTAGTTAACTGAGCATGTTGGTCCTATCTTGGAACCATGGCCAAACAATTCACTTATTAAGTTTTATGGCACATATATCATGTTTGTTTACGAGCTCCTGCTCATGCCAACTAGCCTTGGGCCCACTGTACGAGATTTTCAAAATAGGGCATTTATCCCCTAAGTTCCAAAACCAAGGTCCCCGGCCTATCAGAGCTATTCGAGCTCCCGTCAAGAATGTCTCCCAAATTATTTAAGCACTGGCACACAGTCAGGGGAGAGCACTACCAATAAAACATATGTTTTCTCTATCCATTATACTGCCCAGGTATAAGGACACCTCCGTTCATAACCGATGAATGGGTTTTCAACTTCCTTCGAGAAAGTCTCATCATACCAACCGGGTATGATCTACTTACAACTGGTAAGTAGTTTTTCCGCATGATTTACACATCACTTCCTCTAAGTTGTGATGTTTAAAATATCACTTAATAGTGGGTTTTCATACTGAGGTACTTATCGTGCCCAACCGGGTATGATATAAAATTTCCACTCATAACCAGTAAGTGGTTTTTAATTTTAAGTTGTGCTCATCATCCCAACCGGGTATGATGTTAGTAAACCCACTCACCCGTTAATACCGTAAATTCCACTAGATCGGTTCTTTGTATTCACGCAAGCTTGTCCTTGCTGGCATTCCCGGTACTTTGTATTCCTACACGATATGAACATCTCGGTTCATTATCCATCGGCCTAATCGCCTTCATTCATTCCAAATGAATGAGAAAGTAAAATTTTCATATATTTGCAATTAGGTCCCTAAAGTTATTTCTCTTTAACTTTAAGTTCCTAATGCCGATTTTTGCTCAAATTGAGTCTCGAAATTTCTAAAATTTATCATAGGACCTCAATTTATTCCATTTCACGAAAAGGGGATTAATTTCCTAAATTTCCAATTTGGTCCTCCAACTTTTCCAAAATTACAATTTTGCCCTTCCTTTACAAAAATGGTAAGTTTTGCCCCAAAAATTCTAAAATTTTTCAATTAGTCCTCCTACATTATTTTCTTGCCCAATTGGCCCTCAATTTCATAAAATTTCATATGGTCCTTCGAATTTTGGAAATCCCCAAATTTCCCCCCAATTTCAACTCTTCAACACTATCGAATTTGATTTCATAAATTGACCGATCAAACACTTCTAATTTTTAAAATTGGAGTTGAAATTGAGTTCCTACATGTTCATACGATTCTAAGGAACTTTGAATTGCAGATTTTAACGCCGAAACAAGCTCAAACGAAGCTTCATCGGAAAAAAGACTATAGAGAGAGAAAGCTTCGATTTCTCAATGGTGAAGGAACGATAGTCCGAGCTTTCAATCTGGGCAGGTAACTCTCATGTTGAGGTTCATCCTAGAATCAAGAATCGCATCAATTGATGCCGAATTGAGTTATAATTTCATCATTGAAATTCTGTTGGTTCTCTCTCTAGCACCAGCCGAAAATTGCAGAGTGAAGCCGAATTGGCTTACCTATCAGTCCTAATTCAACTGTGGGAGGGCTGAGGAAGTGTTGGGAAGGTTTGGTTTGGCCCAAGGAGGGCTCAAAATGGCCGATTTCAACTCGGCCGAAAAAGGGCAGCTTCGGTCCGCCGGAGTTGCTTCACTATTTCATCACGCCGGCATCACGACGACAACTCTTGGAGTGAACGGAGACTACAGACATGTAGTGGACTTCTCCCCAGTTCTAAAGAACCCAACCTCACCTTGTTTGGCTCAGAAAAGACCCCATGTCAGAGCTCTCATTCAAGCTTCGCTGAAAAATGGAGCAGTTCAGAGAGAATGGAGTTTTCAGGTGTGGAGAGGATGAATGGGGAGGGGCTCTTTATATAGGGAACTTGGAGACCCGTTGGCCATCCGTTTGGCACCATTATTGCTGACATTGAAGACTTTAAATGCTCCGAACAGAAGCATTTCTTCTTTGTTGGCGTTTCTTCAGTTTCCCGGTGAGTGATCAGTGCTGTCATCCTGAGGAATAAGATGACACTGTTTCGAACTGGACCAGACCAGTCCGAACTGGGTTCAAAGTTTAAACCGGCCGGTTCACCCATCCATTCGATCAAGTTTTTTAAATCTAAAAATTTTTAAATTCATCTAAATTCATTCTCTATCCAATGGTATCTCAAATCTCTAATTTGAATTATTTAAGCCACCTAGAAAAATAAATTTAGGATTCGGTTCAATAGTGGTTCAAAATGGTCCGAACCGGTTCGAATCTGGTTCACCTGAACCAGTTTGGTTTTCATCCTTAATTCCTTCACAAGTCCATTTTCATGTCTTTTATGACTCCTTGGGTCACTTAGGGTCCATAAAATTCCCAGTTTATTATCTCTTTATCGATTCCAGTTCATAATCCGACTTGGTCCTTAAATCGATTGAATCCGGTTCAGATCCGGTTTACCCGAACTGGTCTAGTTTTTCTCTCCCACTTTGTTCTAAGGTTTCTTCCCAAGGTATATGAATTTCTTTGGAGTATAATTGGAGTTGAATTCCTTTGTTTTGCTTGATCTCTATCGGTTCCGGTTCATGAACCGACTCAGTTCATAAACCGGTTCAATCCTGTTGGACCCGATTCATCCAAACCAGTCTAATTTTCCTCTTCCAATTTATCCTAAGGTTCTTTTCCATAGTATTTTAAACCCTTTGGATCACCTGAGAGTTGTAAACTCCTAAATTGCCCATTCACAATTATCAGGTTTATAAACCGATTCGGTTTTCTCACTTGGTTTGACCGGTTCTCTTCTCGGTTTTCCTTATCTCAAAAGGGTGGTGTTTACACGTCCCATTGAGCGGACATGGTGGAAGAATCTGAGTTTGGGGCCAGACTACTGATGTCCGCACAAACTCCAAGTAGAGGCAATATCTCTCTATTAGGGTGGACGATAAAGGCGCTACGGTCCACAAGTGGTGCGGTCGAGTATCATTCTGCGAACATGTGATCCCTTTCTATGATAGAAAGAGCGGGTGATTGTTTATTGAGGCATCTCCCGAGCAAGGGAAAATGTTCAAGAAGAGACGAAATCATACTTTAATAAATTAAAAACATAAAACTTTTCGATAAACTGATTGTTTTGAAAACTTGCTTCATAACCCTCACTCACTTAGTTGTAGAAACTCACCCCTCTCATTAACCTTTTTCAGGAGAAGCACCTCGCCACGATGAGCCTAAGCTAGGAGAAGAAGCCAATGACACCGCCATCAAGTAACTTTTATATTTTGTACACTTTGTTATAGAAAATAGATACTCCAACGCCTTACATTCCTCAAACTACTAGATTAGTATGAGAAATGATGGCGGGTTGATCACAAACCCCGACCCAACTGAGTTAGGGCATGACATGACCTCTCATGTCATCCTAAGCTTCCACCTTCCTTGTCAAATGGCTCTTGACATTGAATGTCTCCTAGAGTAGCTCATCATCTAGACCTTGGAATACGTTCCCATTGTCTCTTGTTGGCTGCCGCTTACGCTGCCTTTGGTTCGGTGAAGGCATCCACCATGGGATCCTTATTGCGGGTCCTGACTAGGAAGAATTTCTTCACACGATCAATCAAGAAAAGTGAATTAAATTAACCCATCTTTTAAGGTTGCGCCTCATGATGATTGGAGAATATGAATATGAACCTTATTTGTTCTGATTTGAAGATGAGGGGGGAGTGGTGGGGATTTATAGGGAGGGTGGCGGTGGGGACATGGCGGGTCGAGCTGTGTGGCGAAGACGGGCCTGAGATGTTTACACACGGAGGGTATGTAAGTGAAATGTGGCGACTATATATATATATATATATGATAGAGCATGTGTTGTGTTGTGTTGATATATGTCTTTCTTTCATACTATCCAAAATTTTAACGGCACATAGCACAAACTCTCACTCCAGTCAACATCCACACTTGAATTAATAATCTTTTATTTTTATAAGTAGTTTTGATAGAAATTTAATACTATCCTATAAAACCTTTTCATATACCGGATCACTCCAAAATTAATTTTATAATTATAATTTTCTCAATTTAATATATAAATTATCATATAAATTTTATTTTATTTATTATTATTATTTAATTATATAATTATTTTTAAAATATAAATTATATCTAATTATATGATGGAGCATGTGTTCATGTTGTCTGTTTTTCATATTGTCCAAAGTTTTGACAGTATAGTCCGCACAACCTCTCACTCGGGTGGTAATTAATATTTCAAATACAATATAAATTATTATTATTATTTAATTGTATAATTATTTAATATATATATTATATCTAATTATATCAACTATAGATAATATTATTAATGATCACTTAAAAATTAGAATTAAAATATATGTGCTTGATTAATGATAATGTTGATAAAATAAATCGTCTAAATTTATATAATTTTATTTATTAACCAAATTATACCAAATTTATCTTTATTATCAAATCGTTGAAATATTATATTTTTTTCATCAAATTTTTAATAAAATAATTATTTTAACAATAATTTTAACTTACCTTAAATTTAATGAAAATTAATTTAAGTATTTGATATCTCGGGTGACAGATGATACTTGTTCAATGGTGATGTAACATTTATACTTCAAATATAAATATCATAACTATGAAAATATATAATATATATACCTATTTTATTTGAGTTAAATTACATATATATTTATTATTTTTTATATAAAAATTATATAACAAATATATATTATAATATTATACAAATATATAATTTAAAATTAAAATATTGATTATAGTAAAATTATATAATTTATCACTAACATTATAGAATTATAAAAAATAAGAGAGGAATAATCTACTTAATTTATTTTTTTAAATTAATTAAATAAAATATTAACTATATTTTATTTTTACTTATAATTTTATTAATTAAAAAATTATTTTTAATTTATATTTATTTTAAATATATATAATTTAATTTAAATGAAATACTAATTATTATTTTTAATATAATTTATGTTTATATATATTATAAGTGAAAGTTAATTAAATACTTCAAGTTTATATATTATGGTTTAGTGGTTATAATATTAGCTTAAAATTATTACAAAATAATTATTTTATAAAAAGTTTGATTCTAAAATTTAGGTTTGATTCTAAATTAATATTAACATTGGGGTGAAATATTTGATACAAAAGTTTAATTTAACATTTTATCATTAATTTATTTCTGATCAAACCCCAATAGAAACTCTAATCTTGGTTGCAGCTATCCGATATGGCTCCGACACGTCTCGACCTCTAATTGGTCAATCGTTACCTAAACATCCCAAAGGACACTCACGTGGTGCCTTTATCATGTGTCTGTTCCCCATTGGTTGATTATCCCTGAGGTGGATTTCTCCCTTTTAACGGTTAACCAAAAACATATTTCACACTGTTGACTGTCATACCAAATTTAGAAAGTCCTAGGACGAAGTCATTTCACTATCACTTTTAATGTTGTCCTCCTACAAGTTTTATCATTACTTCATCAAGCTTTATTTGAATAATTTCAAGATGGACAGTGAGAGCAAGCGGATAAAGCAAGAAGATATAAATATTATATTGCCTGTCTAGCAATATATTCCTATTTATTTGTATACATGTGGATTATTATGAAGCAAAATAATTATTGTAGTATGAGTAGTAACATTTCCATGTTGCACAACTTGAACAAATATAAAGATGTTTGCTAATGAGAGAAATTAAACAGTAAGAACTAAAGCACATCTCCCAATATAAGCAGTAATCAAAGGGTTATAACCTACCTTAACAACTTGTAAAATAGTATGGTTCTCTCATTCACTTAATATGAACCATCCAAGTTTATTTTGTAACTTAGAAACATGAGAGCAATTTTCTACGCACTCTATAATTAGCAAAAGTAATAATTCACATACTTAGACATATTTTTTTAATATTTTTTATATTTCATTTAGACATAATCTTTATATAAGAATGGTGGGTCTTATTATATTTGGGTGACTTGCACATTTAATTTCATAATGGATAGAACTGCCACAAAATATACATATATTAAGAAAAAATAGATAAATTTTTAAAAGTTAAATTTCAAACTACATATTTGAATATCAGCCATATTAGGAGTTACCATCCCCACTAGCAGCTAGAGGGCGGTAGCTCTAGGCGGCAGGGACAGCTTGGGCAGTGGAGATAGTTTGGGTCCTCTCTCAGGCAGCTAGGGGGCGACAACTCGAAGGTGGGAAGCTCGGGCACCCTACTGCGGGAAGTACATGGTAGCTAGGGGGCGACAACTCGAAGGTGGGAAGCTCGGGCACCCTACTGTGGGAAGCACATGGTGCCACAACTTCTAAACCAGTGTTAAGCAAATTTGTAATTTGCTAAATTAAAATTGTGAAGTTTGGATGTATATAAAACCTATTTAAACTAAAATAAGATTTTTTTTAGTTTAAATTAATTTGATATTTTCATATATATTTGTATTCTTTATTATTTATTTATTTTATTTAGTATTATATATTTTAAATAATTTTTATATTAATAATATTTTACATAGTGCTATATAATATTAATATATAATAAAAATATATGTAGTGTATATATAATATAATTTATTATATAATAATTATTATATTATCAATTTTAATTTATTTTTATTATAATAATAACTTAATTAAGTTATATACTTATTTTTTTATTCAATTGTTACATACTTAATTCTTTATTAAAAAAAATACTGATTCCAACCTCTCCTTCACAAAATTCTCTCATTTATGAAATTAGTTCTTTCAATACTGCCAACATAAAATCATATTCCTAACTATTCCGGATATATCCACCATATTTAAGGAAATAAGGACAACATATAAATCCGATTAAAAATAAATATAAAACCTAAGTTTTAAAATGAGATAGAAAGCACATCAAATAACTTATTATCTACCCTACGCAATTATTGGCATGATAGTAGGTCAAAAAAATATTTCATTTAATGTGAACAATTCTCATTGACAAAAAAAAAATGAATAAAAAAAATATTACATATTGCAACCTAATTTATGTTTCAAAGTTCTATTAGATGCAAACACCAAACAAATATTAATTAATGACTAACTAATCTAAGGCAGCACATTATTGGTGTCTACCGAACTCTATTAAAAGGAACTTACATAACTATGTCCATCCATCACTATCAATAATTAAACAATAAAAAATCTTATAAGATGAATCCCAAAACTCTCTGAAAAAAAGAAGTAAAACAATGATAAACATTTATATTTTTTAAGAATTTTTTAGTATTGTTATACGGTAATAAATCATTAAAAAGAATATATTAAAATTGTCTTAAATTTGTTCGGCTAGCTAACGGAAACACTTAGATTAATCGTCATCAATTTTCTTCTACCAGCAACTAACTTAATATTTTAGCATCTTAATTTATATAATCATTTCATTTATTTTGATCAATTTTAAAATTTTATTTATATAAAATATTATATGCTTATAAAATTTATGTTGATATACCTAAATAATTTTTATAGGATAGTGAATGAAATGATGAATATAATAGTAATTGTTAATATGATTCCTATAAAAATTTGGTACAAAATTTAATTTTTCTAACCAAGAGATAGGATAGAAAACTGATTAAGAATAAAAAATCTAAGGTGTTGCAAATTATAACACTAACAACTTATTTTATTGGTTGTTCTACATGTGTACATATATACAGACAAGCACACTCAATTTATAATATAAAATTTCAATGCCTTTGTTAGAAGGGTAATTAGACCTTTAAGATACACAACATTATTCTAAAAAATATTTTTCTAAAAAATCTTATAGTAAGAGAAATAGCGAATGGAGAAAAAAAATGTAACAATTAACTAATCTAGGACACACTATCTCATATAAGATAAGTTATACTTGATGGAGGATGATATTCTCAATTAATCAACCATAATTGTTGGGATGTATCTCTTTTATTTTCTATTATCGAATAAGTACTAAGTTTTCCAAGGATGAATAAATGTCAGCACTGCTGTAGGTGTCATTCAAAATAATCTTCAAGCTATCTGATGGAATAATATCTCAAAGATGATAGCTTATCCTAATATAGAATTGATGGTTTGATGGTTGGTACGACTGCAAGAGCCCTAGGTATCACACTCTTGTACAGTACTACAATTGATAATAGAAGTTAATTAGAAGGGAATTATTCTCTGAATTAACTGATGGATAATAAAGATTACTACTCTATTACATATAAAAACATTAAAATCACCGAGCTTCAAGCCCCCCGAAATGAGAAAAAGTGTGGCTCTTTAAAATGAAAAAAAATGTGGACAATATAAATCCACCACCAAATCCTGCATTTCTCACATTTTTCAAATAATTAAAAACTTGTGGGTGATGCTAAGAAGACCATCAAGAGAATTAGTGTTCACATGTAGGACAAAAATAAGCTTTCTCATCTGTAAAAGTGAAAATTTAGTAGAGCTGATATTCTTATCCAATTTTTCTGTGTCCCGTCTTTTTTTCTTGTGTCAACTAAGACACCTTTTGATGAGAAAAAAAACTAAGACACCTTTTGATCATGTCAGGACAGGACAACATTCTCCAATTTACACTTTCTATTTGTCATGCTCTTTTCAAATCCAACAGGAGCATCATTACCATATGTTCCATTCTTTTCTTCAAGTGAAAACTTCAGATTTAGAGAGAAATCATGTATTATCCCTTAAGGAATCACTAGAGGAGTCTCATTCTGTAGTTCCAACTCCATCATTCTTCTTTTTCATTGAGTTTGCATTAGTTTACAACTTGTAATTTGAGACACTTAGGTAATGCAATGCACTCGCCATGAAAAAATATTAATATTTTTCAAGCCATTCAACCGACATTTTGCCCACAATTACTTATTAGCAACCAACTTTAAAATAGTACCAAGAATTATGGCAACCAATAATGAGGCTATTGTCAAAAACCCTATAAACTGCAACAATAATTTTGAATATGTGAGTGAAAGAAAGTATGTAAAATACACTAATTATGCTGAGATGATTATTATTAGAAACAAATTTGCTTTGAAGAAAGTATATCCTAAGAATGTTAATAGGACCTCCATATTTTATGGCCCCAAGAGGCAGCATGTGCAGAAAAATTAAGAGAATAAAGAAAAAAATTACCCATTGTCCTACAAAAAATATCATTAAATATTATAACTTCAAAGAAAAGTAATAGAATCTCTATTAAAATAAGACCAAATGGTCCGAATGATAAACCCATTTAGTTAAAAAATTAATGTTTATATGAATAATGTCTTCATGTCTAAAGACCGGGTAGTTCTACCGAGTGGATAGTGGAAGGTAAGAATCAAATTATCAGGGAACACTCTATAAATGGACAATCATACTTTTGTAGTAGTTGAAGTTTAAAGAGAGAGTAGAACTAAACCATTTGTGCTGGTCATTTCATCAATACCAACCCAATTACCTATAATCATTGCCTACATGAAGTACAAGATAAAATATCAATTGTAATGCCCTATGAAATGGTAGAAAAATATCATCCATAATTAGTAAAAATATATACAAGATTAGTTAACTCTCTTAATGGATAACATTAATCAAAATCAACTCTCTTAATGGATAACATTAATCAAAATCTTTTGCCAAAGTGGTGATGTTCTTCTTTGGATATGGTGTGGCTAAGACGGATATCACAGTTTTCCGACTAAGTTTGTTAAATACGACTATTATATCCAATAGAATATAAGAGCACCCTAATCTTTAAACTAAATATAAAACTGGGATCAAACAAGTGAGATCAACATTTTTTATGTTTGGGCTAGCTAATATTTAAAATTTGGTAGAGCATATAAAATTAATAGAAAAAAAGAATGTTATTGGAAAAAGGGCATTGAAAAATGAAGGTACTAAGGTGAATTTTATAGTTTCGGGACACAATTTAGGGGGAAAACCGACATTAGGGACCTAAAGTTAAAGAAAAATAACTTCAGGGACCTAATTGCAAATAAATGAAAAGTTTGGTTATTCCATTCGTTCCAGATGAATGAAGGCTATTAGGCCAAAGGATAATGAACAATGTTGCTCATATCCTGTAGGAACATGAAGTATCGGGAATGCCATCCAAGATAAGTTCGTGTGAATGCAACAAGTTGGTTAAGAGGAAATTCACTACACTATCGAGTGAGTGGGATATTTAATGTCATACCCGGTTGGGATGATATGCACCTCAGAAATGAAAACACCACTACTAAGTGATATTTTTACCATCACACCTGAGAGGAATGATATAAAGTAGATGATACCCGATTGATATGATGAAACTTCCTGGAAGTAAGTGGAAAACTCGCTTGTTGATTATAAGTAGACATGTCCTCATACCCGGTTTGTATGATGGATAGTTGAACAATTTATTTTGTGAGATGTGCTCTCCCTTGATTGTGTGCCACTACTTAAAATTTTGGAAGACCTTTTTTACAGGAGATTGAATAGCTCATATAGGCCAGAGGTCTCGGTTTTGGAACTTTGGGGCTAATATGCCCAATTTTAAAATTCTCGAATAGTGGGCCCTAGGCTAATTGGCACAAGTAGGAGCTCATAGAAAAACATAATTCTAAGCCATGAAAACTTAATGAATGAATTGTTTGGCCATGGTACTGAGACAGGACCGACATACTTGATGGACTTGCGGCAGTGTGACATGATAGGTCTTCAGACTAGTTAAGACAAACAGCTGCAGGTCGAGTTGAGAGTTGGGGTCGTTGGACTAGTGGCACCATAAATTATATGGCTTATGTGAAAAATTGTTGATTTGTGCATGCACTATGTTATGGGACCTTCAAGATGCCCAAGAGGGGTAGTGAAGCGTCCGAGGGCTCTTGATTACCTAGTAGAAATATGGGTTGTTAGTCATACTAGAAGTCTTATGAAGCCCAATGTAGCTTCACGCGCATGAGACCGGGATGTGGGCAAGATGAGGTCTATGTCCTCATATGGATGCGGAGTTTTATAATAGCATTGAGGGTCAGACATCGCAAACATCCACTCATTCTCAGGGTAAAAGTCGACGTACTTCTATCTAGGTGACCGGTAAAGTCCCTCTGACACCACAAGTGGGTATAGTGGATGGGTTGGCCTATGATTGTGTGTTCCTTCATTATGAAAGGGAGTGTGTTGGTTGAAAAACACACCGTTATGATGAGAAATGGTTATGATAACGAAGAATTGAGAATGAAATATTTTTAAAGAAAAAATAAGGAGTCACACACACTCCAGTTCAAACTATTTTTCTAAATGTCATACTTTTAAACACCCAATCACTGAATTGTTGAACTCACCCCGTCCCTTATATCCCTTTCAGGTAACCCGGGGAAAAACCTACCCAAAGACCTACGAGTTAAACTATACCTGTAAGATAGGTATGAAAAGTTTAAATTTTATGCAGTTTTGATTAATGTTATTCTAGGAAAGGTAAAGGTTTGAAGGATGCCTTACTCCTCACGGTTTAAAGAAGCGGAAAACCCTTAATAAGTCGGGAGAGTGGTGAGTTGCTCATGGGGATCTGACCAAACCGGGTCGAGGCGTGATAGGGCTAAACATGGAAAATGACATCAAGTTGTTGTAGGGTCGATATCTATAGAAGGAAAGAATGGGAGAAATGTATTAAGGAAAGGAGGCTTGAAAGGATGTATATGATTCAAGGTCACTCAAGGAAATCACAATCAAACGGTTGGGCATAGTATGAAGAACAAGAAATGAACCCAATACACAGGAACTCCTCGAAGGGGGAAAGAAGGACCGGGAAGTAGTAATGACTAAACCCTAAAGAGGGCGACATGATGGGCATCAAGGACAAGTGAACTCGAAAAATGACTGTCTCAAAACAATTGAAGAAGGAGAGTAGTAAGGATGAGGTAGTTAACGAACTGACCCTCGAGAGAATCAGGGATGTAAACCCCGAGGAAGAGAGTAGAAGTGGTAAGGCCAAACATTGGAAAAGAAGGATGAAGGAAATCCTTAAAGAATCAATGGTAAAAAATGGATTGGCAACCACACTTAGATCATGAAAAGGATTAAATAAGCCTCAAACAAGGAGGTCAAGAAATCCTAGAACAAGCAATATCTGAACTCTTCCCAAGGAAGTAAACTTGTACAAGATGCAAGTGAGATTAAGGAAAGGGTACAAGGACATACCCACAAGATATTCAAGGAAGGGTAAACAAGAAGGACAACAACAAAGGATTTCATAAAGTTGCTCTAAGGTCGGATAACCATAAGGGCGAAGAAAGGAAGGAGCCTAGCAAACAAAAGAGTCCTAGGGAGGTGCATGTCCCAATGAAGAGACGATGGACCTAATGGAATTAGGAAATGCAGACAAGCCCACAAATGAAATACAGGTAGAGGTGAAAAGACCCAATGATCAGAAATTCCTTGCATAAGGAATGAGAGGCAAAATGGGAATTTAACGGCAAGGATCAAGGCAGAAAAATGCATGAAAAGAACATAAGGAGTGAAGGAAGGGAACTTCAAAGAATGGCAAGAAGATTAAACGTGTTGCTCCTAAGGTAGAAGTCTATACTCTGAAGGACATAGTAAAGAATGAAACTATCGAAAGGGGACTCCCCAAACAAAGGAATCGACACGTAAAATGAAAGAGATCAACTCTGAATAGGGAATCGTGAAAGGGTCACAAGTAAATAAGGAAGGAATGAAGAAAGGAAATCCTTGAGCAAAGGATGCTACTAGACATGAAGAAGGATAGAAGGAAGAAAATACACAACTATGTTGGCAAGCCCAAAAGTAAACAGGAAAGCCGAAATTTGGAACTAGGAGAGCCCAATAGGAAGTTGAGGAACACTACCTGTTCAAGAATGAGCAAAGCCACAGGACTCCAAAAAGGACGGAAAGGCAAGAACAGTAGTCAAAGAATGTCCTGGAAGTATAATAGAAAAAGACAAGTCCTAAAACATCTCCTACTACGAGGGACATGTAGATCCAATAGTCTTAAGAAAATGTGGCTCCATAGGAAAGAGTTAATAGTATAAAATCGATGCGGTCTTACATAAGTGTTCGGGTAGACCAGAGTCGTGATAAAGAAAGGATGAGGGAAGGACTAATATACAACAAGATGGGGAATAATAGCAAAATCCACGAGGTTAAGGATGAAAAGTCCGAAAGGATGTTGAGCTAAAGAGCATCAATGACTAAGGAAATAAATGGAAATGGGGATGATCAGACATTTATGAAACAACCAACCTAATGACCTGGATAAGAGTCCTCAAGATAAATAGTCCTACCCTAAGTAGAGTAAGAAGTGGACCTAAAGGTGTACCTTTGGACTTGTGGGTAAAACATACCTAATCAGGATACACTCCATGGAGTGAGTAAACAATGGAAATGGAAATAAATTCCTTAAGCACGCGGTTTAAAGGGATAAGTGAAGAAACAACCAAAGTGGTAGCATGTCAAGAAAATCCCAAGTTGATATCAAGGGAAATTATTCCCGGTGTAAATGATACGTAATCAAGTTTTGGGGACAAAACTCCTAAACTGAGGGGAGAGTTGTGAAATCCATCACCTTGGATTAAGGAAAACCGGGAAAGAACAGGTCAATTTAATGAGAAAACTGAACCAATTAAGGAAACGAGAATGATAAAGAGGGGTTAAAATGGGAAATTGGAAAATCATTATTAACCAAAAAAGTCATGAAAATCATGAGGAAGAACCTTAAAGTAAATTGGACGGGAAAACTGGATCAGTTCAGGGTGAACTGGACCTGAACCATATTGAACCGGATTTGTCATGCCCCTACCCGGTTTGGTCAGATCCATGTGATCAACTCGTCACTCCCTTTGTTTAAGAGGGGTTTCCCCCTTATTTTATTCAAGAGGAGCAAGGCGTAAATTCAAACCTTGTTCCATGGAATCACATAAATTAATCTAATGCAAGTTTCAAAGGAACTTTAAGAATAGATGATGGAGGATACATCTTTACACTCTCTTTGATTCTATCCATTACTCCTAAAAATGGGTAAAATGGAGGAAATGAGTTCTACAACTTAGTGAGCGGGTGTTGGGAGTGAATTATCAAAATATCTTTATTCAAACCATCCAAGGTTATCATTTCCTAAAAAAAAAAAGATGTTTCCTCAGTTTTAGTTTTCAAAAATTTTTTTTCCATTTCCATATTAGGTGTGTTTAGCACTCTTAGCCCATCCCCTTGCCTTGGGAGGCATTTAGTAAACAAACACACGCCCTTCATCTGTAAGGGTACATACTTTTGTAGGTGTAACTCGTCAATTGCACCCACTTCTAGATCGGAGCATCTTTTCCCTTCACCAAGATAGAAGCCCATCCACTTCTACCTTGGGTCTGAGTGGAACATCCTAGACGTTCGGCCCTTAGACCCAAATGACACTTTGTGTCTGTATGAGGAAGAAGACCTCATCATGTCCCCACCCCGGTCTCATGCACAAGATGCTCTTAGAGCTTCATGGCTGACTGGCACGACAAACTGCCCTTATTGCCTCCAATGTCATCCAACAACCCTTGGGACCCATCACTACACACTGAGCATCTTGATGGTCATATACCATAAGTGCATGCACAAACAAGAGTTTTTCATATCATAGCTATCATATTTGGTGCCAATGGTCCAACGGCCCCGACGCTCAACCCGACCTGCAGCTGTTTGTCTAGGTCGGTCCGTCGACCTAGCCCCGACTAACTATCGCCAGTCTATTAAGTATTGTCGATCCTAACTCGGTACCGTGGCGAAATCATACAACCAATTTCATTAGAAATTTTCATGGCTCTTTCTTAATCAAGTTTGTTTACGAGCTTCTACTCATGCCCACTAGCCTTGGGCCCAATACATGTGTTTTTCCAAAATTGGGAATTTAGCCCCACGAGTTCAAAAACTAATGCCCCTTGCCTATCTGAGTTGTTCTAGCTCCCGTCAAGAAGGTCTCCAAAATGTTTTAAGCATTGGCACACAGTCAAAGTAGAACACTTATGACAAAAATTTATTTTCAACTCATCACACCAACTAGGTGTGATGATATCTCCGCTTATAACTAGTAGGCGGGTTTCTCCTTTCCTCAAGGGAAACTCATCATACCAACCGGGTATGATTATCTCTACTTACAACCAGTAAGTAGGTTTTATCCATTAAAGAGAGTGCTCATCATCCCAACCAGGTATGACTTTAGTAAGCCCACTCGCCCGATGACCATTACGTGTTCATCCCCGATCAGTTTTCCAAGTCCATGCTAGATTTTCCTTGTTGGCGTTTCGGTCTCTCGTGTCCCTACATGATTTGGGCATCCTTATCAATTAAGGTTTGGCATGACAACCATCGTTTTCTCACATATGAGCTATTAGGCTCAAAATTGATGGTTTATTGAACTTAAGTACATAAAGTTTATTTTCCTTAACTTTAGGTCCCTAATGCTAATCTTTTCCCAAATTGAGTCCTCAAGGCTTCCAAAATTCACTTTGGGTCCTCAATTTACACAAAATTGTGTAAGGGGCTCAAGTTTTCCAAATTTCCAATTTGGTCCCCATTTTTTCAAAAATTACAATTTTGCCCCTACTTTCCAAAAGTAGCAATTTGGCCCTAAATATTTCAAAAATTGACCAAATGGTCCTCCAACAACTTTATCATGGCTAATTGGCCTTCAATTTTGGGAAATTGTATAGAGGTCCCTTAATTTTTTGAAATCCCTAATTTTACCCTTTAAAATGATTAAATTTGATTTCTTCAAATTAACCATTCAATCGGGGTTAATTGCTCCAATTGATGGTATGGATCAGTTTCTACACTTCCATACAATTCAATTGAGCTTTGAATTGCATGATTTGAGTTCGAAATGAGCTTAAACGGAGCTTCGCTGGAAAGTTGTTCGTAGAGGGAGAAAGCATCGAAAGTTTACAGTCAGAGGTGCAGTGGCTCGAGCTTTTGATCTGAGAAGGTAGCTCTTGTCATGAGATTCCTTCTAGGATCAAGAATTGCTACAATTGATGCTCAAATGAGGGTGAATTTGGTTAGTAAAATTCGACACTTTCTCTCTCTAACATCGATCTGTAACGATAGAGAAGGACCAAATTAGCTTACCTTTCAGCTCTGTTGAGGCTATATGGGGCAACCATTGCATACTTGTGCTCGAGTGATTGGGGCTCATCTCATTTTTTTTTACTTTTGATTTGAATACCTAATATGATTTTTATTAAAAAATCACGTAATCTAGATATATATATTCTAATTTCTGAACGTATACTATATATTGTTTATTTATATAGAAAATTGAACATACTTGTAGTGAAACTCTTATTGGTTCTATTTTACTTATCTCTATATTTAAATTAATAGTATTATCATAATTTTTAAATATAGTTAACGTCCTAATGAAAAAAATGGGTGTTATTTGAATCTTTTTTGTTCTAATTATTAAATTCATGATTCTTATATATCCCTCTCACTAAATCTAGCACTTTAAAATAAAAAAAATAAGAAGTAATGATTTCATTAATGAATATAATATATAGTTTATGCCCTAATTTAATTGATACTATTTGACAAATAATAGAGGTATTTATAAGAAATATTATGGAAATTTAAAATTTTATTATTGATACTATATAAATATTTTTTATACATATACATACATATTATGTAAATACATATATCTGCATACATGTTCTCCCATCCATACTTATTATGATGAGATAAAACTTTTTTCCCTTTGGCCGAGTAGGAATACTTACATGTCATCCACAAAACTTATATAGAGAAATATGTTTAGGTTCTATCACAGCAACAGGTGGGTACTCTACATTATCAATCTACAAGTAAATTCAGGTTAAGTGCTCTTTAAAACGAGGGAGAATTAAATTCAGTTTACATTAAAAGTAAATAAATATATATAAATTGTCCAAATTTTATTTTTCATTTTTCTAAACTAATAAAAATAAATATTTTAAATATGCTTAGACTGAAATAATGAATCAAATTGTATATTTATTTATTAAAAAATATCAAAATTTAATATTAATATATAAGTAGATCATAAATTCAAATATTATATATATTACTATTACAATTTTATAATATATTTTATTTTTTATCATTTTTATTATTTACTTATAATTTAACTGAACTAATGTTTGTACGGTACAAATGCTTGTAGGTACAAACATATATCTATATTATATATATAATATACATATATTTATAAACATACATATCTATTTGTATATATATTGAATTTTTTGTTCTTATTATTTATTGTATTTGTTACGTATACATATAATAGAATATTGTGACTAAGGAGAATAAAATGATAAATAATATAGATATAGTAAAATGAGGTGAGAGATAAAAATGAAAGTAGAACAAAATAAAATATTAAATGAGTTATAAATTGTTATTTTATATTATTAGATATAATATTTTATTGCATCATTATATTTACTCTATAATTATGTGTATTTATTTTATTATTTATTTAACTTTAATTTTCATATAAAAATCTCGTCATGTAATTCGAATGCTTAGTTCGGTGGAGTTTTAAGATATTTGCTAAATTGGAAATATCTCAAATATCAACTTTGAATATTTGAGATATTTGCTAAATGTTGAAGGATAAGAGTACATACCATTTGCTTACCATGGTGCTGCCCACATACATCGAATGAATTTTAATCAGCAAAATTATAATAAAATATCAACTTTAGTAAATATTTAACATTGATTTTTAAAAAATAAAATTAAAGATATGTGTTAGAAAAGAGTAGATGTATTAGAAAATTGCATATATTAACTCTTGTTATATTTGTTTTAATTATTTCTAAATTTTAAATAAATTAATTTTTAAATATGATTGGAAATGTTGATAAAAATAAATGTTATTTCAATCTTTTTTTTATTATAATTAAGTTCATTTTTTATACCAATTACTAGTTTATACATTTAAAAAAATTAATTTAATTAATTTGATTGATTTCTTATTTGTTTATTAAAAGGTGGAATTATTTATAAACATGGAAGAAAAAATGAAATGCATCGAATTTTTATTAAAATAGAAGTAGAAATGAAATTTGGTCGAATTTTAAAATATTTGATAAAAGGTAATATATATATACATAAATATGTATATATATGTATATATATATATTCTATTTTGTATTATTTGCTCATTTTTATTTATTTTAGTATTATAAATTAAAAAGTTTAGAGAATAAAATTAGAAAAGAAAGTTATATTGAGTTTGACTCCGAGAATGTAAAATTCAAAACGATGTAAGTACATGTGTAAATGGAATTTCTCTATTTTATTTTTTGTTATAATTTGTGAAATAATTTATAATAGGTAGTACTAGTAGCTTAAGGGAATATTTTATATTAGTTAGTGCTTTTGATCATTTTTTGATATTATAATAAAGCAAAATGCCTCGTCTAAAAAAGTAAATGAGGATGAAAAAGGTATGATTTTGTCACACTCCCACCCAGTATTTCCGGTCGAACTTGCAGACAATTATCGCATTCACCCGACTGTACAACGATGGGCGCCTCATCATTTTAAAACCGATAGGGTGTAAGGATCAAAACAAAATATTTGAAATTATTTTCCAATTTAGTAAATTGACTTTTGAAAATTCAATTTCAAAAATCATATATCGGGACTATATATTGAATGTAAAACATACTTTTGGTTTGGGTTTAGCTTTCTATCAACACATGTCCTTCTTCACCATTTTTACCTGAAATGTGTAATTAGAGGGCAATGAGTTTGACAACTCAGTGAGAGGGATTTGCTGACATCGTGACTTTATATCCACGATTCAGCTTATACTCTAAATAGGGTTTCAGGAAGGTTTAGGTAAAATAGGAGTCACCATGGGTAAGCTTGTGTAGATATTAAAAAATTGACTTTTATTTGCAGTTTGAAACATGATTCTTTCATTAGAATAAAGTTATCCTTCCACCTTACATGTTAAGCTTAGCACACACAATCGACCACCCTCCTATCATAGGAATGATCACACATTCGCAGTATAGTCCTCGATCGTGCCACTTGTGGACCAGAGCGGCTTTACCGTCCACCCTGATAGAGGGATGCTGTAAACCCCACTCTTTGGAGTTAAGAAAAACTAGGAAATAACAAGTCAAACTGAGTGAGAAAACTAAACCAGTTCACAAACCTGATTATTGAGGAATAGAAAAATAGGAGAAATTTCAACTCCCATGTAACCCAAAAAGATTCATAAACATTGGGAAGGAACTTTAGAACCAATTGGAAGAGAAAAGCTAGAACAGTTTGGGTGAATCGGATTTGAAACGGTTAATGAACCAAGCCGGTTTATGAACCAGAACCGATAGAGAGAGGGCAAATCGGAGAAATTATGGTTCCTAAGTAACTTAAAGAGTCACATAAGAAATGAAAAATGACTTATGGATGAATTGTAGATGAAAACCAGACCGGTTCAGGTGAACTGGATCCAAACTGGTTTTGACCAGTTTGAACCACTATTGAACGAGATGCTAAATTTATTTTTCTAGGTAAAAAATTCAAATTTGAGATTTGAGGTGACCATTGGATAGTAAATGAATTTAGATAAATTTAGAAATTTTAAGATTTAAAAAATTGGATTGAATTAGGGGTGAACCGGCCGGTTTAAGCTTTGAACCCGGTTCGGACCAGTCCGGTCCAGTTCGGAACGGTTGGGTCACACCATGCTTTTAAAGAAAAGTTGTCAAATTTTCATTGTAAAATAGAGATGGGTTTTATTCGTAGCCTTAGTCACTCCAATTTTACCGTGATGAAGGTTCATAATATGATAATATTGAGAGAATTGACGAGTTGCATTGGACGGACGGCCGATAAATCGAGTATGAGTGTGATAACCACCGTTACTAAGAAGTACTAACAAGCTTAGAAGCGGGTGTGCGGTTGGGAGAGTGAATGCGAAATGAGGTTGTCATGAGTAGGAATCTCCTCCCGATTAACTAAGTTGATGTTTTTTAGAGCAAGTCTTGGATGGAATGAAGATGAGGGAGAGGGAGCCAAACGGAGAGCACATTCTCTACCCCGAAGATCACCAGCGGGGCTACCGAAGTTTCATTTGGGTCCTCGTCCTTGTTAGTCACCATGTGTCGGGTTACATCCGTTAAGCCGTACGTTCTGACCCACTGGGTTGGTGTCGGTCCAATGGGTCTCAAGGAGGAGTTTAGCAGGAACTTAACACTGAGGAAGTGGAGTAGCTGATCAAGGATGACAATCGATCTAGGGTCATTAATGGGGAGTCGAGATGCGATCTCCAGGCTAAGAGCTGAATGGACAGTCCAGTGCTATCGATGGTATTGAGAATGTTGGACTTGATCGCCACTCCTAAGGCCAAGTGGACGCTCATGAGATTCTCATAGCTCAGACAGAGGGTACTCGTCGTCACCCTCACCTTCTTCCATTTTCGTAGGTCTTCCTTCCGGCTTTGCTTCTTGTTCATCCCGTGTCATATAGGTACATATTTTATATGTATACATATATATATATACATGAAAAATAAACTAACAATATAACCCTTCGCATTACAATCAGCTGCCCATAAAATAAATGTTTCAATAAATGTGATATTTGCATTACCTTATAATAAAAGAAAAATATGAAAACTGACCATAACACTATAACCATCATAACTATAATATTCAAAACATTAATGTATTAAAATATATATATATATATTTTTAAAAAGACCATATAACAACTTATGGATGTTAGCCTTTAATTTGTAATATTTTACTTCAATTTACATTATTTAAATTTTAAAAATTTGTCAAATAATATGTATTTACTGACTTTAATATTTTTTCCAAAAATATATTTTTATATTTTACATCAACTAATGAACTATTTTTAGGCAAATAGACAATTTTATAAGATTTTCCTCCACTTTTGATTATTTTTTTGCTCTAAAATAGGAAATACAATTTATGGCCATGCAACCACATTTTAATTAAAAACGCTTCTTATTTAAAAGTAATTTTTTTCAAAGGCAAATTATAAATTGTGTCTATTTTGAAAATTTGTATGTTTTCTAAACAATTTTTCACATAAAAAATCTAATGAACATTTATTGTATTTTAGTTTTATTTAATTATTATATTTGTGAAAAATTAGGTTTATTTTTTATTTTAATCAATATATCATTATTATGTCAACATTTTAGATTTTGATACACTTATAATATATAACTAAATTCAATTTATCTTAATTCTAATATTATATGAGAAAATGTTATGAATATATAAAAAATTTCAATCATATCTATTTATAAGTTTAAAATAATATGTTATTATATATCATAATTTTATTGCTTATTTTTTTAATCATTACATTATTTTATCAATAATTTTAAATACTTAATCGACCATTTTCAGGATAATATTAGCCTATTGACTTGCCGAGTACTTATTTACTACTTATCAAATATTATATTATTAGGTTATTTATGGAACTATGTTGTGCCACACCATGCTTTTAAAGAAAAGTTGTTAAATTTTCACTATAAAATAGAGATGGGTTTTATTCGCAGCCTCAGTCACTCCGACTTTACCTTGGTAAAGGTTCACAATATGATAATATTGAGAGAATTTATGAATTGCATAGGACCGTCCGCCGATAAATCGAGTTGGGGTGTGATAACTATGATTGTCGAGAAGTGCTAGAAAGCTTAGAAGCGGGTGTGCGGTTAGGAGAGTGAATGCGAAATGAGGTTGTCATGAGTAGGAATCTCCTCCCATTTAACTAAGTTGATGTTTTTTAGAGCAAGTCTTGGATGCAACGAACATGAGGAAGAGGGAGCCAAACCGAGGGTTATACCCAGTAAGGTCGTGTCTGACTTGTTTCGAATTATGTTGGGCTGTAAAAATATGAGCCAACGATGTTAGATGGAAATGATAATCAAACTCGTAATTTCAAGTATCGAACTCGAAGTTCGTAGGAAAGAGATATAGAATTATATTAACTTTAGATATCACTCGTTTAATTATATAACGAATTTTAGATTAAATTTTGAAAATGGGTCTTTCTACAAAAGCATAATTTTGAAAATATTACGTATAATATATATTAAATATCTCATTAGTCGAGCCAAAACTATATTTATAAATTTGTATATGATGTGTACGGACCAAAACATAATCGATCATTTAAAGTAGAATGAACACTCGTTAATCTCTACGGAGTAATATGTTCTCAAATAATATTGAGTGAGATTTTTGGTATTGTATACGATTGTGTCGATGATTACATATTACTTGTTATTTAAAATTTTGAGTATATTTAAAAAAATTTTAAAAATAATAAAAATTATATAATATTTAATTTAAAAAATATTTTTTAAATGTTCAAATTTGGGTTTGATGTGGGCTTGAATGAATAATTGAAAAATTGAGTGAAACATATTATTTACAAAAGAACTAAATCAAATTTCATATTTTGGAAAAGGCCGATGAAGAAGAAAGGTTTCCATTCAATATGTTTCATGCCTTCAATGACTGTCATAAAGGTGACAAGCGGATGGTCGACGAGTCCCCGAGCTCCCTATATAAAGAGCCCCTCTCCATTCATTCTCTCCACACCTAAAAACCTCTCTCTCTCTCAGTTGCTTTGTTTTCGGTGAAGCTCAAACCAGAGCTCTGATATAGGGTCTTTTCTAAGATAAAGAAGGCTTGCTTGGGTTCTTTAGAACTAGGGAGAAGTCAGCTACACGGTGGTAGTATCCATTCGCTCTGAGGTTTACCGGAGAAGTGCTGGCGTGATCGAACAGTGAAGCAGCTCTAGCAGACTAAAGCTACCCTGTTTCGGCCGAGTGAAATCTACTTATTTGAGCGCTACTTAAGCCAAACTAAGCTCTCCCAACACCTCCTTAGCCCTCCTACGGTCGAATTAGAACTGAAAGGTAAGCTAATTCGGCTCCTATTTGGAATTTTCGACCGGTGCTAGAGAGAACCGGTAGAATTTTGATGATTGAATTCCCACCCAATTCGACATCAATTCAAGCAATTCATGAACCTAGGCAAAACCTTAGGAGGAGAGCTATCTGCCCAGATTGGAAGCTTGGACTGCCGCGCCCCCGACGGTGAGCAATTGAAGCTTTCTCATTTTACGTTCTATTTTTTGGCAAAGCTCCATTTAAGCTTGTTTAGGCATCAAAACTTACAATTCAAAGTGCAATTGAATTGTATGAAGATGTAGAAACTCTAATTTAACATCAATTTCATCAACTAAAGGTGTTTGATCAGTCAATTTGATGAAATCAAATTCGGTTGTGTTAAGAAGTTGAAATTGGGGAAAAAATTGGGGATTTTTGAAAATTCAAGGGACAAAATACAATTTTATAAAATTGAGTGTCAATTGGGCATGATAAGAGTGTTAGGGGACCAATTAAGCAAATTTTAGAATTTTTGAGGTAAAACTTACCATTTTTGTAAAGGAAGGGTAAATTGGTAATTTTGGGAAAATTAGGGGCCAAATTAGGAATTTGGGAAACTTGAAACCCTTTTTTATGAAATTGAATAAATTGAGGTCCCAAAGGGAATTTTAAAAGTTTCGGGACTAAATTTGGGGGAAAACCATCAATTGGGGCCTAAAGTAAAGGAAAAATAACTTTAGGGACTAATTTGTAAATATTTGAAAAGTTGAGAATTTAGTCATTCATAATGAAGGAAGGTGATCATGCCAAATGATAATGAACAACAATGTTCATTTCATGTAGGAACACAAGACATCGGGAACACCAGCTGAGATTAAGCTCGCAAGGGACGCAAACCAACTAAGAGGAATTTTACTGCATGATCGAGTGAGTGGGATTTTTTTTATATCATACCCAGTGGGATGATAAGCACCTCGAAAATGAAAATCTACTGCTAAGTGGTATTTTAAACATCACACCTGAAAGGAGTGATGTGAAAATCATGCGAAAAAACTAGTTACCGATTGTAAGTAGATCATACTTGGTTGGTATGATGAAACTTACTCGAAGGAAGTGGAAAATCCGTTCATCGATTATGAGTGGAGATGTCCTTATACTTGGATGGTATGATGGAGAGATGAAAATAAATTTTGTCGGAAGTGCTCTCCCTTGACTATGTGTCACTGCTTAAACAATTTGGGAGACCTTTTTGATGGGAGCTCCAATAGCTCTATTATGCCGGAGGCCTCGGTTTTGGAACTTAGAGAATAATATGCCTAATTTTGAAAATCTTGAATAGTGGGCCCCAGGCCGGTTTGCACGAGTAGGAGCTTGAAAAAAAATTATTTATATGCCATGAAAATTTTAGTAAATGAATTGTTTGGCCCTAGTACCAAGATAGGATCGACACACTTAGTCTACAAGCGTAGTGCGACATAATAGATCTTCGGACTAGTCAAAACAAACAGCTACAGGTCCAGTTGAGGGTCGGGACCATTGAAGTAGTGGCTTTATAGATTATATGGCATCATGTGAAAAATGTTGATTGTGCATGCACTATGTTTACGGGACCTTCAATACGCCCAAGAGGGGTAGTGATGCGTCCTAGGGCTCTAGACAAACTGGTGGATATAATGGCAGTATGTCGTACCAGAAGATTTGCGAAACTCGACGTAGCTTCAAAGTGCATGAAACTAGGGGGGTTAGGATGAGGTCTTTGTTATCATACGGGCACGGAGATTTGTTATAGGATTGAGGGTCAGATGTCGCGAACATCCATTCATTGTGAGGGTAGAAGTGGACGTGCTTCTATCAAGGTGGCTAGTAAAGTTGCTCCAACGCCACAAGTGGGTTCAATGGACGGGCTGGCCTGCAATTGTGTGTTTTACCTTCATGATGAAGGATGTGTGTTGGGTGATAACCCACCATGGTTAATAAGAAATGGTGATAAAACCCGGAATTTGAAATGAAAGTTTTTTTTAAGGAATTAAGGAGTCTAGCACACTACAACTTGAAAACTATTTTTATAGAAACTTTATTTTTAAAATACCTATTCACTGAGTTGAAAAAACTCACCCCTCTTTTCTATCCCTTTTTAGGAAAAAGAGAAAATGACTAGGAATAGGACTGAGCCTTACCCTCTGTCAAGTATGTCTCATTTCTCTTAAGCTTGCATTTTATTTTATATATGTCTTTCCAGGGAACAAGGCCGAAAGTATGTCTAGCTCCTCTTAAGTAAAAGAAGGGGAAAACTCCTCTTGAAAATGACTACGAATTTGGGTTGTTCACGTAGATCTGTCCAAACTAGGTTGGGGCGTGACAACTAGAGTAGTATTGGAGCCTAGTTCGCTTGAAACATTATCAATATTATGCCCTGACAATAACCCAACTCTTAACTATCATGTACGAAGGAAAGTCCCTAGGAAATTCACGGTGAAATCTAGTCATCCACCTATAACCCTAAAAAAGACATCCAACCCAAGGGAGGAAGCCGTACAAAGGTTTTTAAAGAGTGAGACATGAGTGCCCAAGGACATGGTGGAAGACTACCGAAAACTAGTAGGAGCCTTACTGGAATTGGAAGGCTTCATATACCCTCCTCCTAAACAAGAGGAACCAGTACCACCTCCCCAAAGTCCAACCCCTCCTCCTCCAGCCCCACGACAATCGAAAGGGAATCCAACCAAGAAAGAGGTCTAGGATAATTATTGGGATACGCATGCCACCTTCATGAAGGTCCACCAAGTACCTCCACCTACTCAACCTGACTTCAACCCCTCCCAATGGGTGAAGTGGACCTATGAGTGTGAAGTTGAAGTACTGAGGCAGCACGGATTGGAGGCCATACATGAAATTCATCCTATTATGGAACACAAATTGACTCCAACTAATTCCTCAAAGCCTTCTGATCAAGAGTCTCACAATCGTTATAGGGTTAATTCTAGTCATATGACCCCAAGGGATTAGGTGGTAGAAAATTTTTGTAATAAGCCAAAGTATGGCAAGAAAAATATTTCTTGAATGAATGAAAGTAAAAGTCTTGTCAAAACTTCTGAGTATTTGATAAATTCAATACAAAAGAGTATGAAAATAAAAAAATCTAAGTAAAATGTAGGAAGTCATCTAAGGAAGAAAATGAGTAAATCTCAACCCTTAAGACTTACCCTTGGGAATACGATAAGGAAGAATCCATCTAAGGGAGATATTAAGAAAAAGAAAAGGAAGTGGAACAAAGGAAAGCAATCATCAAAGAGTACAGAATCATAAAAAGTCAAAGGAGTTAAAAATAAGCTCAAGGAATGAAGAGTAAGGAAAAACAATAAGGAGTAGAACATTCAAAAAGAAACCACAAGAATAGAAGCTGATCAGGAAGAAAAAAAATAAGTATAGAGACCACCAAGGAAAGATGGGAAGAAAGTAGAATAACAAGAAGGCCCAGGTGTAACAATTACATAATAAACTAAGATACAATTCCTTAGGAACTTCGTAAGAGAGAAAGACTTGTGGAAGACAAAGGTATGGATCAATAAGGATGAGAGGTCCACCTCAAAGAAATAAACAAATGGTGGAGCAAGTGGGAATGAAGCAGGGATAAACAGAAGGTACTCGTGGATCCAAAGAGTAAGAGTAAGCTAGTGAAGATATCGACAAAAGATACTCTAGAATTTAATAATTTCAATGGTAGAACTAGAAGAAAATACTAAGAGAAAGGGAATGTGAAGCTCACCAGAGAAATGATCTTCGGAAGACATGGGTATACCAATGAAGAGTAAATGGAACCAACAAAATAAGAAAGAGAATAAGCACCTCAAGAACAAGATACTAGAGATGAAAGGATCACGTACAAGGAGAAGGAAATCATAAAAATTCAAGGGATAAGTCAAACAGAAGTAACGTGTAAGTAGGAGGACAACATCAAAAGATGCCATACGAGTAAGAAAGGAAGGAACCCAGAATAAAGAATAGTGGGAGGAACATTGATGAGAGTAAGAATAGATTTGGAAGGAGAATAAATCTTAAAGAGGAAGGACACTAGTGGGAATGAGGAATAAAGTAAGAGATCAAAAGTTTTAATATGTTAGTGAGTATCAGAAAGTTCAACGAATTGAAGGTTGAATGATCGAATAAAGAAGTTGGAAAAAAGACGAGTTAGTACAAAAACCAATACAGCTATAGGGACGTAAAGTCAAAGACATCATGAAGAATGTCATGCGGAAAAGGGCATATAAACCCAACTGACTCAAGGAAATATGACTTGGGCAAGGAAAGTTCTATAAATAAGGCATAACGAAGTCAAACACAAAATTTATAACCAAAGAACGAGGAAGGTATCCATGCAGGATGAAGAGGTGATAAACGCCAAAATCTGTGGAAAAAAATGACTGGAACTCATAGTTTTGAAATTTTTGGGTAAAAGAAGCTTGGAATGGGAAATGGTACCTTGGGAAGGAAGATATTATAGGCTAAAGTAAATTCCATGGAATGAGGGAAGGATGAGAATGAGATGAACATCTTAGATATGTGATGAAAGGGATGAACGGAAATAACCGAGAAGGTTGTAAGACGATAACATAGAAAATTTCATAACAATAAAAAGTTTAAGCCAATACGCAAATAGTGTGAAATATGTTTGGGAGACAAAACTCCTAAAAGGAGGGGAGAGTTATAAACCCCACTCTTTGGAATTAAGGAAAACTAGGAAAGAACTGGTCAAATCGAGTGAGAAAACCGACCTGGTTTACAAACCCGATTCATGAAGAACGGGCAAATTAGAGAAATTTCAACTCCCATGTGACCAAAAAAGATTCATAAACCTTGGGAAGGAACTTTAGAACCAATTGGGAGAGAAAAACTGGACCGGTTTGGGTGAATTGGATCTGAACCGGAATGAACTAGTTAATGAACCAAGCCGATTTATGAACCGAAACTGATAGAAAGATGGCAAACCAGGGAAAATATGGATCCCAAGTAACCCAAAGAGAAATATAAGTCATAAAAAAGGACTTATGGATGAATTGGGATGAAAACCAAACCGGTTTAGGTGAACTGGATCCGAACCGAATTGAACAAGTTTGGACCAGTTTGAACCACTATTAAAAAGGATGCTAAATTAATTTTTCTAAGTGGCTTAAAAAATTAAAATTTTAGATTTGAGGTCACCATTGGATAGAAAATGAATTTAGATGAATTTAGAAAATTTTAGATTTGAAAATTTTGATCGAATTAGGGGTGAACCGACCGGTTTAAGCTTTCAACCCTATTCACACCTGTCCAGTCAAGTTTGAAACAATGTCGTCTTCTTCCTTCAGATGATAGCACTGTTTATTCGCCAGAAAATCGAAGCGGCACCGGTGAAGAGGAAACATTTCCGTTTAGTATGTTTCAGGCCATCAATGGTTGTCATAAAGGTGTCAAAAAAATGGCCCACAAGTCCCTGAGCTCCTTATATAAAGAGCTACTCTCCATTCATCCTCTCCACACCTGAAAACCTCACTTTCTCTCAGTTGCTTAGTTTTCTAGCAAAGCTCAAACTAGAGCTCTAATATTGGCTCAAACTAGAGCTCTAATATTGGCTCAAACTATAGCTAAAGAAGGCATGGTCGGGTTACTTAGAATCAGAGAGAAGTCAGCTACACGGTGGTAGTATTCATTCGCTGCAAGGATCGTCGGAGAAGCGCCGGTATCATCAAATAGTGATGCAGCTTTGGCGGACCGAAGCTGCCATGTTACGGCTAAGCTAAAATTGGCCAATTCGAGTCCTTCTCAGACTAAACCAAGCTCTCCCAACACCTCCTCAGCCCTTCTACAGCCGAAATATAACTGAAAGGTAAGCCAATTCGGCTCTCCTCTATAATTTTCGACCGGTGCTAGAGAGAGAACTGATATAATTTTGATGATATAATTCCCACCCAATTCAGCATCACTTGATGCAATTCTTGATCCTAGGAGAATCTCAGGAGGAGAGCTATCTGCCCAAATTGGAAGCTCAGACCGCCGCGTCCCCGACGATGAACAAATGAAGCTTTCTCTCTCTACATTCTTTTTTTTCGGTGAAGCACCGTTTGAGCTCATTTCGGTGTCAAAACTTACTACTCAAAGTGCAATTGAATTGTATCAAGATGTACAAACTCTAATTTAACTTTAATTTCAACAATTAAATGTGTTTGATTGCTCAATTTGATGAAATCAAATTCGGTTGTGTTAAGAAGTTGAAATTGGGGAAAATTTTGGGAAAATTGGGGATTTTAAAAAATTTGTGGGACCAAAATGAAATTTTATAAAATTGAGGCTCAATTGGGCATGATAAGAGTGTTAGGGGACTAATTGAGAAAATTTTAGAATTTTTGGGGTAAAACTTACCATTATTGTAAATAAAGGGCAAAATAGTAATTCTGAAAAAATTGGAAATTTGGAAAACTTGAACCCCTTTTTATGATATTGAATAAATTGAGGTCTCTATGGGAATTTTAAAAGTTTCAGGACTAAATTTAGAGAAAAACAATTAATTGAGGCCTAAAGTAAAGGAAAAATAACTTTAGGGACCAATTTGTAAATATTTAAAAAGTTAAGTATTTAATCCTTCATAATGAATGAAGGTGATCAGGCCAAATGATAATGAACAACAATGCTCATTTCGTGTAGGAAACGGGACATCGGGAACACCGGCTGAGATTAAGCTCGTAAGGGACGCAAACCGACTAAGAGGAATTTCACAGCACGATCGAATGAGTGGAATTTTTTTTATATCATACCCGGTTGGGATGATAAGCACCTTGAAAATAAAAACCCACTGCTAAGTGGTATTTTAAATATTACACCTCATAGGAGTGATATGAAAATCATGCGGAAAAGCTACTTGCCAGTTGTAAGTAGATCACACCCAGTTGGTATGATGAAACTTACTCGAAGGAAGTGGAAAACTAGTTCATCGGTTATGAGAGTAGATGTCAGCACACTCAGTTGGTATGATGGACAGTTGATAATATATTTTGTCGGAAGTGCTCTCCCCTGACTGTGTGCCACTACTTAAACAATTTGGTAGATCTTCTTCATAGGAGCTCGAATAGCTCTGTTAGGTCGGAGGCCTTGGTTTTGGAACTTGGGGCCTAATATGCCCAATTTTGAAAATCTCGATTAGTGGGCCCTAGGCCGATTGGCACGAGCAGAAGCTTGTAAATAAACTTGATTTATATGCCATGAAAATTTAAGTAAATGAATTATTTTGCCATGGTACCAAGACAGGACCAACATACTCAATCAACTAGCGACAGTGCGACATGACAAGTCTTCAGACAAGTCAAGAACAGCTGCAGGTTGAGTTTAGGGTCGACGACGTTGGACCAGTGGCACCACATATTATATGATATGATGTGAAAAATGTTGATTGTGCATGCATTGTATTTACAGGACCTTCAAGACATCCAAGAGGGGTAGTGATGCGTCCTAGGGCTCTCGATGACCTAATGGATATAAGGGCAATTTGTCATACCAGAAGTTTTGCGAAGCTCGACATAGTTTCAAGCGCATGAGACCAAGGTGGGGTCAGGATGAGATCTCTGTCCTCATACGGACACGGGGATTTGTTGTGGGATTGAGGGTCGGATGTCGTGAACATCCACTCATTCTTTGGGTAGAAGTTGACATGCTTCTATCTAGGTGGCTGGTAAAGTCACTCCGACGCCACAGGCTGACCTACGATTATGTGTTTTACCTTTATAATAAAGGATGTGTATTGGGTGATAACACACCGTGGTTAATAAAAAATGGTGATAAAAACTAGAATTTGAAATGAAAGTTTTTTTAAGGAATTAAGGAGTCTGGCACACTCCAACTTGAAAACTATTTTTATAGAAACTTTACTTTTAAAATACTCATTCACTAAGTTGTAGAAACTCACCACTCTTTTCTATCCCTTTTCAGGAAAAAGAGAAAATGACCAGAAATAGCACCGAGCCTTACCCTTTGTCAGGTATGCTTAATTTCTCTTAATCTTGCATTTTATTTGATATATGTCTTTCCAGGGAACAAGGTCAAAAGTACGTTTGGCTCCTCTTGAGTTAAAGAAGGGGGAAACTCCTCTTGAACCGAGAGAGCGGCAGGTTGTTCAGGGGGATCCGACCAAACTAGGTCGGGGCATGATAGATGCTGCCTCTACCTAGAGTTTGTGCAGACATCAATAGTCCGACCCCAAACTCCAAAATTTCTCTGCCATGTCCGCTCAATGGGATGAGATCTCATTACCCCTACTGCCTCAGTCTCCATACACATGAAGCTCATCGGCTTCACGACCTACTGAATGATGACACTGCCCTTATGCTCCCTGGGTCGTCCAACTGTCCTTGGGTTCCATCACTAGCTCATGCCAAGTGTCATGATGACCCGAACATCACAGTGCATGCACAATCAACAAGCTTTTTAAGTTATAGCCATTATCTTTGGCCCCCTCGCACAACAGTCTGTTACCTTTGCTTCGGCCCCACCACGCATACTGGCCCAATAGGTTCGATGACCGAGCTTCGCAAACCAGCGGTTCGGCCCAACAAGCTCAACAACTCAGATTATCTCGATGGGTATCACACAACTTCCCATTATTTAGGTCTTTTAGCATCATTCATCACATGTTCATTTTGGACGGGTACATGCCCATATCTATTGACCTTGGGCCCACTTTCACGAAATTTCCAAAACATGGCATTGGGGCGACTTCCTTTTTAAAAATTATGGCCTTGGGTCATTGGGACCTTAGAATCCCCGTAAAGAATATATTCCCCCAAAATGAGATTTTTAGCTTGGTTCACACATTTAAGGGGGAATATATTCTCAAAACGTTTTACTTAATAAAAGGTAGAAATTTTAAGCACTATTGTATCATCGGTCCAATCGGTATCGATGTTAGAAATCTCACTCACCTTTTATCTAAGGACGTGTTAATCTGGGAGTGGTTCCTGAGTGCACATGTTTCCTCTTGTACCATCGTGCGTGAATGTTCTTCCTTCTGTTCCCACCGAACCCTTTGGTAAATTTGGGATTCGTCGAATAGTATTCCCTTGAATTTTCGATTTTAGGGGCATTTCGGTAAATTCCCTTCTATCTCACTTAGCAGCCAAGCATGTCCATCCCTCATTTCCAATTTGCCCAAATATGCCCTTAATGACAGTCTCAAAATTCCAGCCCAAGAAGATCAGACTCTACACAAGCAGCTAAAATGCTAATAAATGTTCCATAATCGATTATAACCCCAACCTTAATATACCCACAAGCAGCTAAAATGCTAATAAATGTTCCATAATCGATTATAACCCCAGCCTTAACATACCCACCCAAGATAGCCTTCCAGCTCATTGTATCTCTAATGGGCATTTTGTCAAACAGGCGATGACTTCTACGAGCTCCCCATATCTCTCCAAGCTCATTGTATTCCAAGGAATAGTATCCCTCTCCTCCATCACAAAAAAAAACTTCTTAGCAGCAGAAATACCCAATGGTCCACACTTAGAATATATGTCGATAAGCGAATTTAATACAAATATATCTGCAGAGAACCCAAAATTTTCCACACGGGTGTAAATCATCTGAACTAAGGGCGAACAAGATTGATCGGAGCACTCCTTCAAAAGAAAAGAGTACATGAGGAACGTCATTTATCTGCATCCTCAAGAAAGTTTTAAGTGCACTCGAGAAACTCACTAGTAGATCTCCCATGTGCAACAAAGAGAAAGGCCACGAGTATCACCATCACAATCTTCTTTGAGGCAAGTATCCTCAGGTTCACTCGCACACCATACCTTCTCATAAGCTTGAGTAGGCCCAAGCTCACCACAAGAAGCCAAGAGGCCATGACCCACAAAACCATCTTCACTGTATCCACAAGCCCGCTAACACTAGCCATATCAGTAGTTACCTCCACATATAATGGTTTGGAACCATTCTCGGGTGTCGCAGCCTGGTCGATCCCAATACCGTGGTTGATTCAATCCAATAGTGGCACAAGAAGCTACGACAAGCCATTCGATTTCATCATCAGATGTCGACCTTTTCATCCAATCGCCTCGGTATTGGACATTGGCCAAAGTTTGCTTTCCAACCCTCCGCGACATGAATATATCATCACGGAAATTCTAAGGCTCAGCCACTGTTGGTCCAACATTCATAGGCTCGGGGAAGTTGCCACCAAATAATTTTTTTAGGGTATCTTGGAGCTATAAGTACTGACCCAAACTGTCTCTAGAAGCAGTGCTTCAACATGCAATATAAACAACTACAATAAATGTTTTCCACCATCCTCACCGTCACTAAAAAGGCGAAAGCCCTTGTTCCAATTTTCATGCAAATGGGTTCCATGGACATTACTCTCACATAAGCCATACTCCCAATCCTCAAATTGCTCCCTAATTGAAGGAATCTATGGATATAAATTATTAAGAGACACTTTATTGATACCAGACTCTTTACTATGAAGGAGAGCATAAACATTCTTTATGATATCAGCTCTTGAGATGATGTTAATATGGTCATAATCTTGGTTACCACCTGGACAATCACTTCTGCATCTGTGTGAAGAAACTTGTGCGCAAACCCAATAAAGTGCATAACCAAGGAACTGTAGAACAAGCAATTAGACAACACATAATCTTGCCATAACATTGAGTATCCACCCACCCAAGAGTGAGAATCTTCCTTTCCTTCACTCTTGGCTGACCCGCCAATATTTGCATCAAGCTTCGAGAATTCATCTAAGCTAATATTCCACGGTTCAATGTAACTTAGTCATATTGAGAAAACTTGTGAATCATCCTTCATCGTGGTCTTAATTGGACAAAACAAGAATGTCCGTAGTATAAACCTATGCAGTATCCTCTTTACCCATGTATTCCAAGACTCGGTAGAATAGTTGGGCAACCCATTAACTACATAATTCCTCGGCACAGGTGAATCACCATTCCACCTTGGGCTCCAACCAATATCCACAGCCACTTTTACCCAGTTACCGCCCTTTGCCAAACTCAAATTCAAGTACTTGACAAATAATTTTCCACCTCACCCAATCCTGAGGTGGGAGAAGTTTCTCGAAGAACGGAACAAAATGAGAATGAAACACCGAAAGACTTGCAAACATTGACAAGCACAGGGGAGAAATCATTGTCCAATAGCTAGTAATTTATCAATGCACCAACCAAGAACTAAGTATTAGCTAAAACGGATCAATCATACTCTACGGGGTAATGTAAAAGCGAACTACAGTAAGGTTGATGAGCAGTTAAATTATCTAGAGTGACAAAAGCACGTAGATAAGAATATAGAAGTGTAATGTATAGATTGCATTCGGTCTTGATACGGTCACTCCCGTGTTTCACACTAGAAATGCATGTAAAAAAATTCGCACAATTCTCCAATCTGAATCTCTTACTCTTCTTTGATGTGTTCATGTCTTTGTTCTCATTATTTGCTCTACACATAGGGTAGTAAGTGAACCAGAACATGAAATACTCGAAGACGTTAAGTTGAATTGGGTATAAGGAGCCTTTGGTCGAATCTTCATGAACCTTGGACCTAAAAAGCAGGCAAATTTCAGCAAGAACATTGGAGTCACCTTCATTGAGGGGCATAGAGCGGATTCATTCAGGGAGCCTTTCGTTCGGGAAAGTGTATCTGACAAGGCTAAGCCGATTGACTGCTAAGATCGAGTTCATAAGGATGCTGCCGAGGGAGAGGAGCGCGAAAACCCTAGAGGCAAGATCAGAGTCATTCAAGGAGATGACGGTACTGATCCATCCATGGTTCATGGCATGGTCAGCTGGGGCGGACGGCGTAGAGGATGCGGCTGGTGGCTGATAGTCGTCGAAGCCAAAAATCTTGCAGATGAGGGAAGGGAAGGTGATGGAGAAGAACCGGAGGGTGTGGTAAGAGGAAGGGGAGATTCTAGGCTTCTATTATAAAGGGGTATTTGTAGGGAGGTTTATTTAGAGATGGGTAACCTAGTAGTCACTTATATTTATTTATTTATTTATATTTATTATTAATTTAAAATAAAATTTATATTAATATGTCCCCATCTTATTATATATATTTATTTTATTCACAATTTTATATACTTAATAAATATTTATTTTTAACTAATTACTCGAAGTTATTTAAGTAAACATCGGCCCGTTCCCTTATCGATCCACTATACCTTATTTCACATATTATCAGAGCTAGGGTTTTCTGGTATTTTCAAATTTTGGCAGATTTTAAGGATTAGTGAAGCCTAAGACAACTCCGAATGCGAAATAGCTGAATTGTCAAAGGAGACGAAAAGATATCTCTAAGATTTATTATCCATGGGAGCTGTGACCAAGAGATTTAGAAGCTGTAAGAGATTTGAGAGAGATAAAAAATATTAATAGCATATGTCCTATTATACTAGACGAGAACTTTCCTTTAAAAAAAATGGTAATTTTTACCCTAAAAATTCTAAAATTTCTCAATTAGCTCTCTAATATTCTTATCATTACCAATTGACCATCAATTTTAGAAAATTATATTTTGTTCCTTTCAATTTTTAAAAAACCCCCAAATTTCTCCAATTTTTTCCACAATTTTAACTTTTTAATACAACCAAATTTGATTTCATCAAATTGACTGATCAAACACCTCTATTCATTGAAAGTGAAGCTGAATTTGATTTTCTACATGTTAATACGATTCTAAGGAATTTTGAATCGCAGGTTTTAACGCCGGAACGAGTTCAAACGGAGCTTCACCGGAAAATAAACTGTAGAGAGAGAAAATTTTGATTTCTCACCAGTAAGGGTGTGACGGTCAAAGCGTTCTATCTTAGCAGGTAGCTCTTCTCCAGAGGTTCTTCCTAGGATCAAGAATGACATCAATTGATGTCAAATTGGATTAGAATTTTATCATTTAAACTCTGCTGACTCTCTTTCTAACACTGATTAGAAATTGTAAAGGGGAGCCGAATTGGCTTACCTTTCAATCCTAATTCGGCCGTGGAAGGGTTGGGGAGGTGTCAGGAGAGCTTGGTTTGACCTAAAAAGGCTCGAATTGGCCAATTTCAACTTGGCCGAAACAGGGCAGCATCGGCCCGCTGGAGGTGCTTCATTGTTCGATCACGCCGGCGTTTCTCCGTCAACTCTCGGAATGAATGAATGTCACCACGTGTAGCTAACTTCTCCCCAGTTCTAATGAACCTGACCTCACCTTCTTTGACTCGTAATTTACCCTATATCGGAGCTCTGGTTTGAGGTTCAACGAAAAACTAAGCAACTGAGAGAGGGTGAGCTTTTCAGGTGTGGAGAGGACGAATGGAGAGGGGCTCTTTATATAGGGAGCTCGGGGACCTGTTGGCCATCTGTTTGGCACTGTTGTGACAGGCATTGAAGACCTGAAACATATCAAATGGAAACATTTCTTTTTCGTCGGTGTTGCTTTGATTTTCCGGTGAGTGAACAGTGTTGTTATCCTAAGGAAGAAGATGACACTGTTCCAAACTAAACCGGATCGGTCCAAACTGGGTTCAAAGCTTAAACCGGTTGGTTTACCCCTCATTCGACCGAGTTTTTCAAATCCAAAAATTTCTAAATTGATCTAAATTCATTTTCAATCCAATGGTGGCCTAAAATCTCAAATTTAAATTATTTAAGCCATCTTTAAGGGTAGGCTTTCCGGGATTTCCTAAAAGGAATATAAGGGAGGGAGTGAGTACGACTACTCAGTTAATGGGTTTTTAAAGGTCTATTTTTAACTTTTAAGAAAAAACAATTATATGGAATGTGCCATACTTCTTTCTTTTCAAAAATCCCTTTATTTAAAAATTTGGGTTTTTCCATTATTTCTTAGTTACCAGTGTGTCATCACCCAACACACATCTTTCATCATGAAGGTTACACACATTCGCAAGTCGGTATCACTACTGAACCCGCTAGTGGCTTCGGAGCAACTTTTCCTGCCAACCGGATAGAAGAACAACCACTTCTACCCTGGGAATGAGTGGATGTACGTGACATCTAACCCACAATCCCAAAATCACTTCTTCGTGTCCGTATGAGGACAGAGACCTCATCCTGTCCCTACCCCGGTCTCATGCGCTTGGTGCTACTCCAGATTTCGCACAGACACCTGGAACGACGAACTACCCTTATAGCCACCAAGTCGTCCAGTGCCCTTAGGACGCATCACTACCCCTCATGGGCATCTTGATGATCAAGTACTCACAGTGCATGCACAAACAATGTTTTCTTATATTACCATGTAATCTGTGGTGCCACTAGTCCAACGGCCCCGACTCTCAACTCAACCTGCAGCTGTTTGTCTTGACTAGTCTGAAGACTTGTCATGTCGCACTGTCGCTAGTTGACTGAGCATGTCGGTCCTATCTTGGTACCATGGCCAAACAATTCACTTATTATGTTTTATGGCACATATATCATGTTCATTTACGAGCTCCTGCTCGTGCCAACTGGCCTTGGGCCCACTGTACGAGATTTTCAAAATCGGGCATTTAGCCCCCAAGTTCCAAAACCGAGGCCCCGGCCTATTAGAGCTATTCGAGCTCCCGTCGAGAAGGTCTCCCAAATTGTTTAAGCATTGGCACACAGTTAGGGGAGAGCACTTCCGACAAAACTAGGTTTTCATTGTCCATTATACCAACCGGTATAAGGACATCTCTGTTCATAACCGATGAACGGGTTTTCAACTTCCTTCGAGGAAGTCTCATCATACCAACTTGGTATGATCTACTTACAACCGGTAAGTAGTTTTTCTGCATAATTTTCACATCACTTTCTCTAAGTGGTGATGATTAAAATACCACTAAACTGTGGGTGTTTATAGCGAGGTACTTATCATCCCTTACCGGGTATGATATAAAATTTCCACTCACAACTGGTAAGTGATTTTTATCTTTAAGTTGTGCTCATCATCCCAACCGAGTATGATGTTAGTAAACCCACTCACAACCGATAAGTGGTTTTTAATTTTAAGTTGTGCTCATCATCCCAACCGAGTATGATGTTAGTAAACCCACTCACCCGTTAATGCCGTGAATTCCACTAGACTGGTTCTTTGTATTCACGCGAGCTTGTCCTTGTTGGTGTTCCCGGTATTTCGCGTTCCTACACGATATGAACATCTTGGTTCATTATCCTTCAGCCTAATCGCCTTCATTCATTCCAAATGAATGAGAAAGTCAAACTTTCATTTATTTGCAATTAGGTCCCTAAAGTTATTTCTCTTTAACTTTAAGTCTCAAATGTCGGTTTTTCCTCATATTGAGTCCCGAAACTTCTAAAATTTATCATAAGGCCTCAATTTATTCCATTTCACAAAAAGGAGTTTAATTTCCCAAATTTCCAATTTGGTCCCCCAACTTTTCCAAAATTACCATTTTGCCCTTCCTTTACAAAAATGGTAAATTTTGACCCAAATATTTCAAAATTCCTCAATTGGTCCTCCAACATTATTTTCGTGCCCAATTGACCCTCAATTTCATAAAATTTCATTTGGGTCCTTTGAATTTTGAAAATCCCCTATTTTCCCTCAATTCCAACTTCTTAACACAGCCGAATTTGATTTCATCAAATTGACCCATTAAACGTTTCCAATTGTTGAAATTGAAGTTGAAATTGAGTTTCTACATGTTCATACGATTCTTTAGAAATGTGAATCGCAAGTTTTAATGCTGGGACGAGCTCAAACGGAGCTTCGCCGGAAAATGAACTATAGAGAGAGAAAGCTTCGATTACTCACTGGTGAAGGCATAACGGTTCGAGCTTTCGATCTAGACAGATAGCTCTCATCCTAAGGTTCATCCTAGAATCAAGAATCACATCAATTGATGCGGAATTGGGTTGGAATTTCGTCATTGAAATTCAGTCGACTCTCTCTCTAGCACCAATAAAAAATTATAAAGGGGAGCCGAATTGGCTTACCTTTCGGTCCTAATTCGGCTGTGGAAAGGCTGAGGAAGTGTTAGGAGGGCTTGGATTGGCCTGAGCAAGGCTTGAAATGACTGATTTCAGCTTGGCCGAAATAGGGCAGCTTCGATCCGTCGGAGCTGCTTCACTATTCTATCACGCCGGCACTTCTCCAACGATTCTCGAATTGACTAGAGTTTGCTATCAGATAACTGTCTTCTCCCCGGTTCTAAAGAGCCCGACCTTTGTTCAAGTCGAAGCTCTGGTTCGAGCTTTACCGAGAAATGGAGTAGTAGTGAGAGAGAGAGAGAGAGAAGTGTTCAGGTGTGAGGAGAATGAAATGGGGATGACCTAACCCGTGTATTAAATAGGCGAGATTTATTACTAGTATTAATATTGCCATAAATTATTGGTATTAATTTCAATAATTTAATTTTAGTATTAATTCCAATAAAATAAATTTCGGTATTAATTCCAATAATTTAATTTAGGTATTAAATTATTGGTATTAATTACAATAATTAAATATATATTAATTTATGGTTATTTATGATAAGGCATACATACAAATTTTTGACGGAAATTTCGTGTTATAAAAAAATGCATACTTCCCAGGAGGTCACCCATCCTCACACTACTCTTAGGCAAACACACTTAACTTTAAAGTTCTTATGTAATCTAGTTCACCTGAACCACTTTGGTTTTTATTTTCTAATTTGTCTTAAGTTTCTTTTCTAAGGTTTAATTAACCTTTTGGATCACCCGAGAGTTGTAAATTCCCAACTTGCCCATTCAGAAATAATCAATTTTGACCGGTTCTTTTCCTAGTTTTCCTTAGCTCAAAAGGGCGTGTTTTACAGGTAAGAAAGCTCGATCCTCGTGCATTAAAATATATTTATGTGGGTTATTCCAGTACTCAAAAGGGATACAAGTGTTGGAGTCCAAGTGAGAAAAGGCTCTTTGTGAGTATGGATGTGACTTTTCATGAGAATGAATTATTTTATAAGGAATCAACATAGTCTACAAACATATTACAAGACTTGTCAATTCCTGATATACAACAAACAAATGAAGAAATTGTCAATGATCAAAGTCTTGAAAATATTATTGTAGGAGTGAATCTGTTTCCTATAATTTGGAGTAACAAAGATGGAAAAAAGGATGAGCCTCAATTGAATATATATAGCAAGAGAAATAAGGACGGTGCTAAGGGGGAGAAAGATGAGTTAGGTGATGGTGAGATAATCCCAAGTATTAATCAACCCTATAATGGTTCATTAACGTTACTAGAAGATAATGACTCTATATAACCTTCTAATGGTTCATTCACGTCATCGAATGGTAATGATTTCTTACCTATTGCCATTAGTAGAGAACGTAGAGCTAATGTAGGGAAACCTCCAATTAGATATGGTTTTGAGAATGATATATCTAATTATGTTTCATATGCATCTATTCCACATGCATACAAGTCATTTATTGCATCACTACAATCAGTATACATACCAAATAATTAGCAAGAAACTAAACGGGATCTGAAGTGGCTTGTAGCAATGCATGAGGAGATGAAAGCAATAGAGAAGAATAAAATGTAGGAACTTGCTCAACTTCCAAATGGAAAAAAAATTGTACGATGTAAGTGGGTATTCAATATGAAACAAAATAATGAAAGAGAAGTTGTTAGATAATGACTCTATATAATCCCAAGTATTAATCAACCTTGTAACGGTTCATCAATGTTACGAGAAGATAATGACTCTATATAACCTTCTAATGGTTCATCTACGTCATCGAATGGTAATGATTCCTTACCTATTGCCATTAGTAGAGAACGTAGAGCTAATGTAGGGAAACCTCCAATTAGATATGGTTTTGAGAATGATATATCTAATTATGTTTCATATGCTTCTATTCCACATGCATACAAGTCATTTATTGCATCACTACAATCAGTATACATACCAAATAATTGGCAAGAAACTAAATGGGATCTAAAGTGGCTTGTAGCAATGCATGAGGAGATGAAAGCACTAGAGAAGAATAAAATGTGGGAACTTGCTCAACTTTCAAATGGAAAAAAATTGTATGATGTAAGTGGGTATTCAATATGAAACAAAATAATGAAAGAGAAGTTGTTAGATACAAAGTAAGGTTGGTAGTAAAAGGATATAGTCAAACATATGGAATAGATTATGATGAGACTTTTGCACTAGTAGTTAAGATGAGCACTGTCAGAATGCTTATTTCATGTGCTGCTAATTTCGGTTGGACATTACGGCAAATGGATGTAAAGAATGCATTTTTGCATGGAGACCTACAAGAGGAAGTATATATGGAGATTCCACCTGGATTTGGAACGATGAAGAATGTGGGCAAGGTATGTAGATTGAAAAAAATCTCTATATGGACTCAAATAGTCACCAAGAGCATGGTTTGATCGATTTCGATGTGTAGTGATCAAAATGCGTTACTGGTAGTGTAACGAAGACCATATTGTTTTCTATTGACACTCTAATGGTTGAGTGCTATTCTCGCAGTATATGTGGATGGCATTATCATCACTAGGGTGATGATGTTGAGATATTGCAGTTGAAAATATAACTATGTAAATAATTTGTGGTAAAAGACTTGGGTCCTCTAAAATATTTTCTCGGTATTGAGATTGTAAGATCTAGGAAAGGCATAGTAGTTTCTCAAAGAAAGTATACATTAGATTTACTCACTGAGATAGGGATGTTAAGTTGTTGAACTGCTTCTACACTAATAGAATTGAATCATAAGTTATGTGCTCAATCAGGTGACCAAGTGGATAAAGAATAATATCAGAGAATTGTGGGACGATTGATCTATCATCATACAAGACCTAATATCACATATGTAGTCAGTATTGTGAGTAGATATATGCACGATCCCAAGACAAATCATTGGGATGCTACCATGAGGATATTGAGATATTTAAAAAGGAGACTAGGTAAGGGACTTTAGTTTAAGCCTCGGAGTCACACCATAGTGGAATGCTTTTGTGATTTAGATTGGGCTAGTTGTGTGGATTATAGGAGATCTACATCTGGCTATTATGTGTTTGTTGGAAGTAATCTTGTATCATAGAGTAAGATACAAGAAGTGGTCACCCGATCATCAGCAGAAGCAGAGCACAGATCAATGGCTTAAACTATTTGTGAGATAATTTGGATAAGAAGCTTATTAATGGAGTTTCGCCTCCTTATAGAAGAACCTATGAAGTTGTGGTGCAATAACAAGTCTACTATAAATATTGCCAACAATCCAGTTCAACATGATAGGACCAAACACGTTGAAATTGATCGATTTTTCATCAAAGAAAAAATTGATATAAAGATTGTGGAATTGCAATATATGAAGACTAGTGGACAACTAGCAGATTTTTTAACTAAAAGTTTAGGTTTCAGAGAATGTGATAATATTTGTAACAAGATTGAAATGGTAGATATTTACCGTCCATCTTGAGGGGAGTGTGCAATATTAATAAGTTAGGGGTATATTTGTAAATAGTGCAAATATACTCTATATATATTCTTAATATAATTTTCTAGCATAGAATTCTATTTTCCAATATTCAATAAAAACATTATGACCCCTTCCCAATCTCATTCTTAACAAACTTATCAAGAGATACCACACAATATCATGATAACAAATGCCAGTTTTTCTATCTTCTCAAGCAAGATTTTTACACTAAAGATGAATGATTTCCTTTTGCACAAGATATGGATGATTTCCTCTTTTTTCATGTCTTGCACTAGAGAATGATTTATCTACGGGTGATTAATTATTTTAAATATTTGTGTATTACAATATTTATTCTGTCATACTTTTGAGAAACTTATTTGATACACAATTTTCCTTTCGATCATGAGCATTTCTTCTCTTCTTTCAATATTGTGAAAATAAAAATTATTTTTATTATAGTATTGGGAGAAGTGGCGGGTTGTTCATAGGGTTCCATCCAAAATATCAGGTCGAATTTTGATAGTGAGGGTCTTACTAATGTAGTATCAGGAGTGGTGTGGTGAATTCCTAGCATTTCAACCCAAGGATTGGGTCGGTGTGTGTAAGTCTCTAGCTTGCTCCACATTTGGGTGAGTTGTTTATCCCAATTATCATAACATGTGTTGAGAGGGACTTGAGTAGGGTTGTAAGATACACTTAGTAATATATTTTATAGAGCGTGTTTTCAAGATTTTGAATATATGAATTCTCTTTATCATTCTCATAAAAAATAAATTGTGGTGGCAAGGCTCTATTTGCGTACTTCCATAGTTGATATGTTTCTTATAATTGAGTAATTTTATTCTTCCACAAATTATAGTTGGTACAATCTAAACAATGTGAACACTAAAAGAAATTTGATAAACAATTAACAATTTGTTTAAGATACTAATATTTTATAATTTAATAGAGACTAAATTTACTTATTGACTAAAGCAACAAATAAACTCGAACTACTTGGTTTGAGGTTGTTGTCATTGGCATTGAAACAACAATGAAGGTGGATTCTAGTTGTGTTGATTTTGCCGTTATTGGTTATTAAAAAAAGTTATTGATGCAAATTCAATATTTAGGAGAAGATGCATGTAATATATTGCACTCAAATTAAAAAAACTCAATTACACTTATTATTTGTTAAAGGAAATCAGTTTTACATTTAGAAAGTAATCATTGTTAAAAAATATATGGTAAAATACATGAAACATAAGTATTATTCACTATTATACTATAAAAATATAAGTAATATGTAGAGTAATTAAATTAAATTTTATTAAATGTATTATCTAATAAAATATTAATATAAAAATAAAATTATGTATAAAAAATATAATCATAAATAAAAATATATAATTTTATTATATAAATATGTAAAATAATTAAGTTATTATTATAATAAAAATGAATTAATATTGATTATATAATAATTATTTTATATAAGTATTATATAATAAATTATATTATATATTCGCCACATATATTTTTATATATAATATTTTATTATATAATTGTATTATATAACAGTATATAAAATAATATTGATATATAAATTATTTACAATATATAATAATAAATAAAATAAATAAGGAATAATATAAATATATAAGAGGATATCTAATCAATTTAAATTAAAAAAAATATTATTTTAGCTTAAATGGGTTTTATATACCTCCAAACTTCTCAATTTCATTTGAGCAAATTATTAATTTATTTAACTATGCTTTCTAAACATATCATATTATTTATTATTTTTATTAATAATTTAAAAAATATATAATTTTTTATTATATTTTTGTACAATATTTAATTTATTATTCTAAATTTATAAACAAAATAATTATTATATATAAGTTTTATTTATAATTTTATTATGTGAAAATTATATATATTTTAAATATATACGTTATTTATGTTAAATAAAATATTTATATATAAATTATAATATCATAAAATTATATATATATGCAATATAATTTTTAATAATAGTTTTTTAATAAAAAATTATATATAATTAATATTTCTTAGATGAATTTATATATAAATTATGATTGAATAAAAATTATATATATAAATTTTACAATGTAATAATTTATATATAATTTGTATTATATTATAATTTATATGATATTATAATATATATATATAATTTTATGTAAATTATATATATTTTAGTCATAATTAAAAATATATATATTTGTATAAAATATTTAATTTATTATTTTAAATTAAGTAAATAAATTTTTAATTTATAATTTTATTAATTAAAAATTATATAATAATATATTTTTATTATATATATACGTAATTTAAATTAAATAAATTATTATTTATAAATTATAATATAAGTTGATTTAAATATATATATAAGTTATAGTGAATGTATTATCACTTAATAAATCATATTTTTCAAGTAAATTCATTATTATATTGTATTAAAATATTAAATAAGTGGTTGATATTCAATTTTATATAAACAATTTTATAATATATTCTACCTTCTGTAATACTTATTATTTACTTCTAATTTGAGTGTATTGGAAAGAGTGTGTATGAAGATATATATATATATGAGTGAACAAAAAATAAAATTTGAATAAAACTTTGTTATTGAAGACATGGAAATTTAAATATGGTTATGACTCAAGTGTATAAAAATGGAGCGACTATTATAAGTTTATTAATGCTCCTGTGGTTGATGATTATTTGTTTCATTTTTTAACCGACCTTTTATTAACCATATTAGAAAAACATATTTTATCTTATTAGATATAACACTCTATTGAGCATATATACTGAATCGAACTATGTTACTTCCAACTTTTACATTATTATATCGTTCCATAATTTGAACACTTACTATAGTTTGTAATTAAAAAATCACGTATTCCAAATATTTATGATATTTTCTCTCTTATTATTTGATTTTGATCTAATTATACTACAATTCAATTGTTTTGCAAGGAGAATTCAAATATATATATATATATACACAGATATTTATACATATATATATATATATATTTATCTCATAAACATGTATATATTGTTCATATATATATATATAATTTGAGATAGTTGTATGTAAAACTCTTGTTAGCTCTATTTTACTTATCTATACTTTTTAAATAATAGTAGTAACATGACTCTTAAACAAGTTGAACATCATCAATTGAGAAGTAAATACAATTTAGGGACTCTAAATGGTTGCAAGGTAAGCGAAGAAGTAAATCCAGATTACCTTTATAGCAAATAAATCAATTGAAATTGTCCAAAATTTGTTTTTTATTTTTTATACTAATAAAAGTAAAGATAACACTCTACATTTTTTAACAAATTAGAGTGTTATTTGTTGTTCATATAACCAAATTAGAAAAATACATTTTACCTTATTAATATATAACACTCTACCACTTCACGTTATATGACTTGAGCTATATAAGTTTTAAATTTTTTATTATTATATCTTCAGCTCACCCCTACTATAGTTTATGTAGTATATATATATATCATATATTCTCTCATTATTATTATATGCTTTTGATTTCACTGTACTTCTATCAACTTATTTTAAAGGGGAGGGTTCATATATATTTATATATAAATATATATTTCTCTCATAATAATGTATATATTACTTATATATCTATATAAAAAATTTGAGATAATTTTAAGTATAACTCTTGTATACTCTATTTTACTTATTTTTATTTTTGAAGTATGGTAGTAACATGATTATTAAAAAGGTAGAGCATCATCAACTGATAAGTAAATGTAACTTACGTGCTCTCCAAGGTTACAAGCTAGCAGAGTAGTAAATTTAGCTTAACTTAATAGTAAATAAATCTATTGAAATTGTCTAAGATTTATTTCCCATTTTCTATATCAATAAAAGTAAACATTCTATGCTTAAAGCTTCAACAAGCCAAAATTTCATATAAATCAATCAAATTCTATATCTATGTATTAAGAAATATCAAAATTTGATATTAATATATATATATATATATTAAATAACGAATTAATACATTAAGTCAAATATGTAAAATATGTATAAGTTAAGTAATATATATATATTAGAATTACACTTTTATAATATATTATATCTTTAATGCTTATTATTTGCTTCTAATTTGAGTGTACTAATCTCATCTCAATGTGTTTATAATGGAGGGTATGATATTTATATATTTATATATATATATATATATTGCACTCACTCGAGTAAAGAGGTATGAGTAAAAAATAAATAGAATTTTAAACAAAACTTTGTTGTTGAAAATATGGAAATTTAAATTTAGTTGTGTCTCATGTATTTAAAATATGAGATGACCATTATAAGATTACTAGTACTGGTATATTTAGTATTTATCTGTTTATTTTTTGACCAACTTTTTATTATTCAAAAACCTATTTTATCTTGCTAGATATAGTAATATGTCACTTCAGTGTATATACTAAATCTAACTATATTAATTTCAACTGTTATATTATTATCTCGTACAGCAATCTGATTATCACTATATTTTGTACTTCAAAAATTACATGGTATATATATATATATCATATAGTGAGTTGAGTGTTTATTTTGAGGGAGGGTTGGAATATATATATATATATAGATATTTATATATATATATTTCTCTAATATAAACATGTATATATTGTTCATATATGTTGAAAATTTGAGATAATTATACATATGAGCTCTATTTAACTTATCTTTACTTTTAAAGTAATGGTAGTAAAATAATTCTTAAATAGGTTGAATATCATCAACCGAAAATAAATGCAACTTATGCACTACAAGTTACAGGTTAAATTGAATTTACTTTGAAAATAATCAAATTCATTGAAATTATTCAAGATTTGTTTCCCATTTTTCTACACTAATGAAAGTAAATATTTTATGTATGATTAGAGCTCAAACAACCAAAATTTTATATAAATTAATTAAATTCTATATATATATTAGAAAATATCAAAATTTAGTATTAATATATATATATATATATTAAATAAGGAGATTATAGTGAAACATGTATAAGTTAGGACCTATATATATATATATGTTAGAATTGTAATTTGATAATATATTCTATCTTCTATAATGTTTATTATTTACTTCTTATTTAACGTACTAATCTGGAAGTGTTTGAAAGGGAGGGTAAGATTATATATACATTTATATGCATACATATATATATATTTGACAATCATACACTCACTCAAGTAAAGAGGTAATAGGGAACAAAAAATAGAATTTGAAGAAAATTTTGTTGTTGAAGATAAGGAAATTCAAAGATGGTTGTGATTTCGTATGCAAAATATAAGGAGACCATTACAAATTTACTAGTGTTAGTATAGTTGGTGCTTATGTGCTTATTTTTATACTGAACTTTTATTATTCACCTTAGAAAAAGCTGTTTTGTTTTGTTAGATATAACACTATAGGAGATAAGTATATATAATGAATCTAGATATATTAATTTCAACTTATATTATTATTTCGTTTGGAATTCGAACTATAAGGCCTACTATACTACAAAAATAACTTGGTATATATATATATATACACATGTTTATCAATATATATATATTGTTCATATAGAAAATTTGAAATGTACGTTTAACTCTTTTTTTGCTTATCTTTTATTTGAAATAATTGAGTAACATGAATTTTAAAGAGGTTGAAGAGTTAATGAAATAAATTTATGTTTTATGAAATTTTTGTGGTCTTATGATTAAATTCATGATTTTTATACTATGACTCTCAATATATTTAGTAATTTAAATCAAAAAATGAGAATTAATGAATTAATTAATGAATGAAATATGTAGTTTATAATTTGAACAAAAATTATTTCACTAATTTAATTGATACTTTATTTGTGTATCAAACAGTTGAATTATTTATAAAAATAGAATTATAAATAAAATAAGGTGAGAGTTTTAAAATATTTGTTAATATCCAATATATATATATATATATACACACATATATATATATAATTAACGTCTAAAATGTGGAACGCTCTCTCTCACTCCCCTTATATACTTCTTAATAATATTTTAATTGTTAGTCACTCAAATAAAAAATTATAAGCAAATATTAAATATAATTTAAATAAGAAATTAAAATTAACAATTATGAAATTTAAAGGGTTGTGACCCATATATAAATATGAGGAGGTAATTGCAATATTAGTTTTATATGATAAATCTTTTTATGGGTAAAAATAACAGTTATTATATTTTGTATTACAAAAATTTGATTATTTTTGGAATATATAGTGATTACGAGATTTTTTGTAATATACAATAATTAATTAATCGATAAAAATAATTTTATAATTTATTATAGATAATATAGTGATTGTATTATTTGAATAGATGTTAACATGTGAGATATATTTGGTATATTTTTAGTTACTTAAATTATATATAAATTTTAATATTTTATTAAATATTAATTATATAATAAAATATATAATGATATTATATAAATATATAATATTTTAATTTTAATAAAATTATATAATTATTCATATAAAATTTATTATTATCAAATATTAGAGATATATTTGTGTAAAATACTTAATTTATTATTTCAAATTAATTGAATAAAATATTAATGATATATTATTTTTAATAAATATATATATATATATTTAATTTATATTTGTTTTAAATATATACATAATTTAATTTAAATATAATATTACAAATTATTTTTAATATAATTTAATTGAATAAGATAAGTCATTATAAACTAAAAGTTATTTTAAATTTTTTACTTATATAGATAAATTGAATAACAAATATATATAAATGGTGAAATATTGAACTCATATAATACTATTCTAGATGCAAGTGAGGTGAGAAGAGAGTGACTATTTTTTTCTTTATTTTTCTGGACCATTTTCATTTTTTTAAAAAAATTGACTTGTTTGTGGAAACATATACTATCATTTAGGCTAGGATAATTTTACAACATATTGAATTTAAAAAAATAGACATTTGTCATTCTCACTTGTTTAATTTTATACATTACTATTAATTCTAAAAATACATAATTTTATTTTATGTAAACGTTTAAAAACTCAAATGATAAATAATATGAAGAAAGTAATTTAGCTTTATTGGTGGAGAACACTTCCATATTGAAAAGAAATAATGTTGAATTTAAACTACAATCTACTTGTCTAATAAATATCATACGGTGGTGGTGAAATTTTAAGTTTATGCAATAGTCATGCCTACCTTCTCATAATTGTTGAATTATAATTTTTTTTTGAATTTGATAATAGTTGTATTTTACTCATACTAATAGTGATGATGGTTTTAGCATTTCTCTATAATGGTTTACTAATACATTTTTAATTGAGTTAGATATTTGATTTCAACCAATATTAACCTTTTATTTATTTATAATATATATGATCAAAATTAGTTAAATTTATTATTTAAAATAACCTCTCAATATTTTTATAGGAAAAATATAACTAAACTAGAAATGTTAAATATATCTTATTATCTTATATTTTTAATTCTCAAGCCACCAACATCCTAATTTACAAAGAAAATTGAATCATGATCCCAAGAATAATATTGCTAAAAAAGATGAATTTTTCCTAAGTTTGGGAGTTTTAAAAAATTAATTGTAAAAAAGGAAAGTGGTTACGCATTGTGAAATAAATAAATTGTGAGTATTTAACCGAAAAATAAATTAATAAAATATTTTAATATAAAATTTATATGACTAACTTTTCTTTTATATTTATAATTAAGTTATTATTATCAAAATTTTTATTAAAAATTGACATTTTTTAGGAATTATTTTCTAATTAGATTAGAAAATATTATATAAGTATTTACAATTTTAAATAATAAACAATCTACTCAATTTGAAAATTCATCCTAAATATTTTCGCCGACTATGAGAGTAGCACTCATTCTATTTTTGTCTGTCAAACTTTGATATTTTAACATCTTATTTTAAAATTTTATTTATATAAAATATTATATGCTATAAAATTTATATTGATATACATACAAAACCAATAACAGGGTGTGTTAATTAAAAAGACGGTTATAGAAATTTGATATAAAATTTAATTTTTCTAACATTGAGGTATTGAAAAATTTTAATGTGGATGAAAATTTTAAATTCAAGTTATACCACTCTCGGACCAAGAGATGAAGTTCAATGGAGGTGGGGATGGATGAAGGAGGGTCAATGATGCGATGAAAGAGACAGGAGGTCACAAGTTTTTTTGTTAGTTAAAATATTTAATATATTCTTAATTCAATTCAAATAATATTATCATATTTTAAAAATAAAATGATCTATTTATTAGTTTATTTTTTTCGCAGGTATAACTCTTACATATCATATCCAAAGCTACTTCTCCCTTTCCAGCCTAAGCAGCTTTGACCTCTCTTGGATGTCACCTTGCTCCTCCGACTAGAGGACTAACGGACTCAAACTGTACTAGTTAGTTGCATCGTCTCTCCTTAATCCGCGTGCCGATCTCGAGGAAGGGCTAAACACGGTCAGCTCTTCCCTGTTGTACTTGAGCTTCCTGGCATCATCCCTCGAGATTCCATACGAGTTCACCAGAACATCCTCCGGTAGTCCTCGGATCACCGACAGCCTCCCGGCAAGATTGTTCTTCATCGCGTTGTCACTTGTCCTGAAGGCGACCCACTCAAACCCATCGTTTCCGGCCTTCTTGATCACCACGAAGTTCTGCGGCACCACTAACACTTGGTTCTCTTGAAGCTTGCCGTCAAACACGGACTGCCCATTGTCGCCAGCGATCTGAACCCTAGCGTTGCCCCTGAGGACATAAATCAAAGCGTGGCTGTTCATGTAGTAGCTCGGCGCCACAACCGCATCCTGGAAGCACAACGATATTAGTTGAATAATATATGGTTTGACGAGAAAAGCAATCCATCCAACCCTTGATGCATATAATAAGCAAAGCAATATATATATATATATATAATATATATATACCTTGTATAGGACACCCTTCTCGGCGCTTAGCTGGAGGAAGCTAAGGATAGGGAGGCTGAAGCTATTGAGGGTGGTGATCCGGCCGGCCCTCGGGTTGTAGTAGTCCGCCCGTTCCGGATTGTCGATATTCTCCCTAAGCCTCATGGTGCAGAGGGTCTCCTCAGCCCCATTCTGCCTCTGGCTGCTGCTGCCCCGGCGGCGGCTGGAGCCCCTCTCCATCTCTCTCTCCCTCTCCCTCTCCCTCTCCCTCTCCCTCTCCTCCCATCCCTCTCCTTCTTCGATCATCGGGTGAACGATCTGGAGCTCCTCTCGAACCTCCACGATGTGACCTCTCCTGTCATCCTCGCCTTTCACCTTCCTTGCCAGATCGCTGTCGACATCGAATGTCTCCTGGAGTAGCTCATCGTCGAAACCCTGGAATACGTTCCCATACTTCGTCTCTTGTTGGCTGCCTCTGGTCCGGTGGCGGCGTCCGCCCTGGGATCCTTCTTGCGGGTTCCCGGCTAGGAAGAATTTCTTCACAAGATCAATCAAGAAAGTGAGTTAATCTTTAAGGTTGTGCCTTATTTGGGATTTTAGCTTTAAATTTTCACAACAATCAGTTGTTAGTGGAGAGACATTGTGAATTCACTTACCCGGATGTTCTGATCTAGCTGATTCTGCTCGTTGCTGGTGTAGATGACAGAGATGAGAACGAGGTCTGATTGACCCTTGTTGTGAATCCAGAAGGCAGTGCCGGGGATCTGAGCGACGATGTCTCCCTCGCGGATCTCTCTCACCTTCTGGTGTCTGTCACCGAAGAACCTCTTTACCCCCTCCCTCTCTGATGTGCCTTGGCGGCCTCGGAACTGCGACTCGTCGGACTGGTACGTCTCCGGGCATCCCGGCATGGTTACTCCGTATAAACCTCGACCTGCGCGTAGAATGTCATTCCACATGCAATTTCATGAAGAAAACTCAAACTTACTAAAAAAACCAGGATATTCCCGGGCACACTAAGAATTCAATGACCTCTGACTTGATGATGTATGGAGATAATACATCAAGTGGTTG